>JAJQJQ010000045.1:1800000-2132517 GCA_028622995.1 Panagrolaimus kolymaensis | reverse complement strand
AAATGATGATCGTACATTTTTTCTACCACCATCCTTGTACCATTACATAAACCAAGTGGAATAAGGATATTTCGAGTAAGCATAACGACTGTACCAACCTTTAAACGAATAGTGTTTGAAGGAATGGAAGAATGTTCGAAATTAGCTAGTTCTTCTGAAGTAAAATTTTCACGTAATATTTCATCATCTGGATAAAGGGTCGATGTCATAATATTGTTAGCAACATAATCTTTATGGTCACCCTTTAACTTTGAAATAATCATTTCATTTAAATCCTTTACAGTTTGATTTAAAGGTGCCATTAATACTGCTTCAGAAACATAATCGAGGTATTTTTGTGATTTAGTATCCCATTCGAAAAATTCTGGTGGATAAACAAAATCAATCACTGGTTGAGGATGATAAAAAACGATATCATCAGGGAGTTGAACTTTATTAATTCCAAAAGTTGTTGATTGATTACGTCCATTACCCACATCATTAATCCATGCTGCATAATTAGGATCATCAGCAGCTCTTACATTTGTCTTCAAAGTATGGATTTTGAAATTGTCTCTGAAGAGAGGTGAGCATAACAATGAAGCTTCAAAAGATGCTCGAGCACTTTCATTTCTCATTACAGGGAGAAGTTGTTTAAATCACCACCAAGAATAACAGTTTTTATTTCCGAATTTTGAATGATGTTCATCAAGTCCAACCAAATTCTTGATAAGTCCTGCAACATGCTTGAGGACAGATTTATGTTGCATTGGGGCTTCGTCCCAAATAATAACATCAGCTTCACGAATTAAACGGGCGAGAGGAGAGTTTTTTGGGATGTTTGGTTCTTGATGGATGTCAAGAGGAATGTGGAAAGCAGAATGAGCTGTTGTACCACCATCAAGTAAAGTTGCAGCTATTCCAGTAGACGCAACAGCAATAACTTATAAGCCTCGTGCTCGGAGCATTCGAATTAAAGTGTTGTAAACAAAAGTTTTGCCCGTACCACCGCTACCTTGCAAAAAGAAAAGGCGTAATCGGCGAAGGTCTTTTTTGTTTTTGATTGATTCAATGACTTTGTCAACAAAAGCTCGTTGTTCGTCATTCAATTGCTTATAATCTGCTTCACCATCATTATCTTCAGTTGGAAAAACATTATTGATGGAATCTATGAGATCATCTTCAGAGACATCAGGAAGATTGAAATCTTTGAGGGTTTTTTGATGATGAAAAAGAATTGAAGCGATGTGAGCAAGGGCCTTTCGAACTCGAATTTCTTCGGGTAATATCTGGATTGTGATCGATGAGGCTTTTCCAATGATCATTCCATAAAGCTGCAGGATCTTATGGTTGATTATAAATTAAAAGCAATGCGAATACAGTTCGACAATCTCGTGGCATGTAAGATGAAATAATTTCTTCCATAGTTGAATAACACATTTTATCATCAACATAAAGGCCTCGAGCTACTGCAGCTTCATGGAAGGTTTTGTATTGAACTTTTTTGTACCATTTTAAAATTCCATAATTGCTTGGTCCTTTTACACACCTTAATAGTTCACGCAAGCAATATTTTTCAACCTCGCTAGGGTATATGCATCTCAAGCGGCCAACTACTTTGACTTCATTCTTTCGACGAATCATATCTTTATTTTTTTGATCCCATCGATAGTATTCTGGAATTTGATGATAATATAAATCCATTGATCGAGGTTTATCATCATCATCAAAAATAAAAGGATTAACAATAAAAGCTTCACATTCATCATTCACTAATTTGAAGAATGCAGTAAGTTTAGAAACAGCTTTATCATCTTCCTCAACTCCATCATTTTCAGTCAATTTATTAAGGGTTTCTTCATCATCATTGGGATCAAATACTACGTTGTGTTCGGATTCCAGATGAACATCAAGTACTTCAACGGAATGAGATTTTTTGCAACGGAACATTCCAATCAATCCCAAAATAGCCTCAGTGGCACTCATTAGCTGCATCTTGCGATATTGAGTGATTTCATTGTAATCCACTTTGTTGCTTGTATCAGGTGAATTTTTAATTTCACGAACTGAGACGAAGGCTTGATCATTGCCCTTGTATATGTATTTATACAAATATTTGACGCATTTGAGACCCCCGCAGTGTTCCAAGTTGATGTGGCAGTTGTATTTGAGTATTAAATAACGGTTATGTGCCACCACATGTTGATTTGTCATTGGAATATTGCGACGTTTTCCACTTGGAAAAGTATCAATTTCGCGTCGATCAGCGGGTCTTTTCAATGCAGCAAATCCATCGGTTCTTATAACAGTTTCATCCGAGAAGTTCTTCGGGAAATCTTTTGAACAAATTCCTTCCTTCTTTCCTGGGCCACAAATACCTTTGCATTTTCTTGGATCATGCATCATAAATTTTAATACACTATCATGATAACGGAGCTGATATTCGGCATCATAAGAAGTATCATTTTCATCTGGCATGACTGGTAATTGGGCGGTAATAAGATCATCAAGTTCTGTTGGATCATTATATTTATAACCTTCTTCCATGGTTAAGAGCAAATGCAAATGAGGCATACCTCTTTTCTGAATTTCCAATGATACGGAATAAGCAAGCACTTTTCCAAAGATGTTCCTTTCAATTACATCTTTAAGAAATTCTTTAGCTTTCAATTTGAAAACACGAACGGTAAGATCAGGCCGTTGAATCCAAGTTTCTCCAGGCCGAAGATTTTCAGTGATCTCCGGCCAGTTAGGATTTCCAGTAAATGTTGGAAATAAAGTAGGAAATCCATAACGATTAGCTATCGCGATGTTATCTTTAAATTGTTCCTCCATATAGCGGCGGCTACCTCGGAAATCTTTGTTGAGAAGAATAATTTTTCCTAATTCTTTTCCACGAAGTGCTTCATCACGATTAATTTTAGCTTGAAGAGCTTCACGAAGTCGATTACATTGATCATAACGTTTTTGTCTATCTTCAGCTGCTTGCAATTTTTCAATCCAATCTAGCCTTTGCCTTTGAACATTAAGCCATGCACCGATGTAAAATTTTTGAGTAAGCTCTCTTAAACCATTCATTGGATTGAATTCTTTAAGTTGTTTTTCATTTCGATCAAAAGGCAAAGAGCTATAATGTTGTTTTAAAGAAATATTTTCTCTTTTCTTTGAAGTTGTTTTGGGGAAGTCATCTTCGCATTCGTCAAAATCTTCATCAGAATCACTACATAAACCTTTTTCATTTAAAATATCATAATTATCATCAGATAAAATATTTAGGGGCGCCGCCGCTTGAGTAAACGCTGATATGGGAGCATTTACAGTTGAATGAGTTTGAATATGTTGAGGTGCAGAAGAAGCGACAATGAGAGGATTTTTTTTATTAGTAAATGAATTTTTAACAGCAGGTTTAAGTTTTTTCATTCCTGGGCGCCATCCTTCTTGACCATAAATGAAAATTAAAGGATAAGCTGCTGCATCTGCGTATGAGTTGTAATGTGGAATATGCCGAATATCATTACTTCCATCTTTTGAAATACCAAACCAAATACCTTTGGGTCTTTCACTGTCCTCTTCAGCATGATAAAGAGTAAATACTTGCCCCCCTACAGTTGGTAATGTGAAGCATCCAGGATTTGTATTTTTTTCACTTCCACTTTCCCACACCAAATAAAATTTTCGAAGGACTTTGTTTTCAAGTGCAGCCTTTCGCTCGACTTCAGCAAGAATATCTTTCGTGTTTGCAAGTATCTTTGCGAGAGGATGGCATTCACGTAGCATGGCTTCAAGTAAGCCAATAAGTTCTTTATGCTTAACAGCATCTTCAGCTTTAAAATGTAATTTATGAGTTAGATCAGATATTCTATTTTCACAAGCTTGATTTGAATCAATGGTATAATTTTGAACAAACATTGGATTGGCACCAAGATTCGGGTTTAAATCACCTGCAGTATGCTTAAGTTCTCCTTCAACTTTGAATGTATCTGCGTGACGTTTTACGTTAGCTGAAGTTGAAATCATTGCCATCAAGCTGTTGAATTGGGTAGATAGTTTCCAAAAATCTGGATGTGCAGCAATGGCTTCCCATATTGGAGGCATTTGTGGAACATTAGGTATGGGTACTGTTCCATAACTACAGCATGCATTACTTGTTTCACCTTTAAATAGCATTGCACCGCATTTATATCGGCATGGGATATTCATTGGGCCAAGGTAATGACGTTCTGGATTTATTTTTGAACTATTAAGAGCAACAGGTTTTCCTTGTTGTCGAAGAGAATTGATCTGCTTTGTTCGTTTATCATCATAAAGTTGTTTAGTTTTAGCTGTTCTTGGAAGAACTCTTTGTGATCTTCGAAGTTGAGTAATACGTTGCGTAGATGGAGGAGCAACATTCTTTTGTTGAATCAAATCATTATCCTCCAGAAGATCTCGTGGTTCATCAGGAAATACATCATAAGCTTGATCTTCAATATATTCAAAACATGTTGGTAACCAATTTGGAATATTAATATGTTCATTATCTTGACGCTCAAGATTGAGAAGATACAACCCTGCCAACAAAACACGGAAACGTGCATTTTCTCGTTTAATATTAAGTTTATCCTTTTCAAAAAACATAGATTCTCCAAAGAATGAAACATGTTCAGCAATAAGCATAATATTAAAGGCACTATCTCCTTGAAGTTCTTGATAGTTAAAAGAATCATAAGGAGCTCTTTCACAATTAATATTATCATTAATAATTTTTGCGGATTTTAATTCATTCATGATCATTGTGCAAATATCTAGTTCTTCTTCACCAAAAACTACACCAAGTTTAGCTCCCAACGGAAGGGGATCAAAAAATAGAGCTGTCTCAAGATTGCAATTGATTATTAATATTGTCCAATTATTATCTTGCAATGGAATGGGGCAAAGAATTAAATCCGGCATTGTTGGAAATACTCGAAGGCAATCCTTAATTTTAAGTGGCTTTCCCATTTTGTATGAAGAAATAAATAAAGGATCTAATACAGTTATGTTGGAGAATACAATTTTAGATGCATGCCCAGCCATGGAGCACAAAAAGTTGGTGACTTGAACATCATTGAATTTTTTTGGTTCTTCTGATAACATTCGAACACTATTAAAGAAAAGGCCTTCATAATTTGCTTTTTCTTCATCTTCTTCATCATTATCATAACCAATTTGATCCCTCACTTCACAATCATCAATTTCATTTTGTGTTAAACGATCACTTTTATCATTTGAAATATTAGCATTAAGGCGCTGATTTGTAGGAACTGATGGATTTATTAAATCTTCAAAAGTCCTCCATGGCCATTCGGGTATATTTATTCTTAAAATACATCCAGAACCATTTAATCGTGCCAGGCGCTCCAAAACGTAGTTTATTCTGTTTCTTTCAACGATCGTATCCAATGCAGGAAGACGTCTGGATTCGCCATTGAGAATATATGATTCTGGGATAAGAATATCATGGAGGCCACAATTAATACCATCCAATTGTCTATCATATGATGTTGTTGGAGCTTTTACCAATTGAATGTTATTTGGAATGATATTGGCAGAAGATAAATCATTAAGAATTTTTTCACATTTTTGTCTTTCTGTAGCAGTGAAATTTGCCCGATAATAACCATCACCAAGGGTATCATAATAATAGGCTTTACGTTTCTTAACATCGGCAATTAAAATGGTCCAATGAAAGTTGGCGTGGTTAATAGGGCATAAAACCAAATCGGGATTTTCGTTATACACCTTCAAGTAATTTTTAATACGTAAAACGTTTTCATCAATTATTGGATGAGGATCAATCAAATAAAAAGGATCAAGCACACCAATCTTTTTATATTTTCTTCCAGATCCGCACGCTGCCATTGAGCTCAAACAATTTAAAATATGATCGCCACCCAAATATTCATCAGGTCTAAGTTGTCGATAAACTTCAAGAGGTAACGTAACTCCATTAAAATTTGGTGGTTCAATAAAAACATGATGCAAAACATCTCCTTCGCCATTATCAAATTGAGTATTATTATTGCTTTCAAGTTGAAAAGAATTCATGGAAGCCGCCTAAATTTAAAATTTAATATTTTTGATAAAAACGGTTAAAATAAAAGTTACCCTTTCAACTTTTCCATGCGCATCAGGCACTTCCAAAGAAATCGAATCATCTTGAGCATTTTCTGATGCAACTTTGCTTCGCTTAGGGGCAACCTTAAAATTATTATATATATAATCACACATTTCTATTTTTAATAAAAAATTACTTCATTAGCCTGATCATTTGTAGTTCTTTTTAAAAGAACTGAAGAAGAATTTTCTTCAATTTCATTATCAGTTGACATAGTGCTATCATTATTATCAGTAGCAATTGATAGAGCTTGAGATTTTTTTCTTTCATTACCATTTTTTCTATTTGCTCTTTTTTCTCTAGCTTTTGTTTCTAATGATTTTTTCTTACCTCCTCCAATCAAATCATCGCATGATTGAGGAGGAAATTCATATTCATTTTCATCCAAATGAGTTTCTTTTGGCTTTTTAGAAAATAATTTCAATGGATTCAATGACTAAAAAATTATAGTTATACAAATTATCTACTATTTTTGAAAGCTCACGAATTTAACTGCTTTCTTTTCTTCTTTAGCCTTTTTCTTTTCAACTTCTCGCTTTGCATTTTCACGTTGTATAGCTGAATCCTTTTCAAGTTTCGCTTTTTTCACAGCTTCCTTTAAAGCTATCTCCTCTCGCTTTCGTTCTTCTTTTTCCATTTTAGCCTTTTGTTTTAATGATTCCTTTTCAAGAATTTTCTTTTCTTTAGCTTCCTTTTTAGCCTTTTTCTTTGCTTCGATTTTATCAACTAAAAATTTGTAAAATACATATATATTATGATTTTGTGATTAAGGAAAACGGTTACATTCGAGATTATCAATAGCCAATCCTTCAGCAAATAAACTATCGATACGCTCACATTTTTCTTGAGTTGGAAGTTGCTCAACATTAGCTTTAATTGCCATTTTTATTTCACATTTTTCTATAAAAATAAATATTTTAAAACATTCTCTCTTTCAAAAAATATTATATACCTTCATCTGAATCATTTTCATCATCGCCACCAAAAAATCTTTCTTGAATTTCAGCAATATTCATATCACGGCCATTCTGAATTTCAAAATTTTTTTCTTGCCAATCATTTTCATAGTCATTCATAAGATTGTTAAAACTTTCTTCTCTTTCTTCAGTTTCAATTTCATCTTTTACTCGCGCATCCTCTTCTAATTTTAAAGCTAATTGATACATATTTTCTTCATGCTCTTTAATTTTAAGCTTTTTGAGTTGTTCTTTAATAAATTTAAGTTCACTACCATACAATGAAGGAAGTTCATTTGTATCAGATGAAAATGGGTAACATCCAGACGATTTCATAATATCTTCATTTGTTATTTCACTTTGAAACATCTCATCATCACATCGTTCAACTATTTGAAGTATTTTTGATAAACGTTCAAAATCCAATTCATAATTGACATTTTCTTCTGGAGTTGAAATGTCAACAACACACTTTTTTTGTCTTTCTTCAAAAAAGCCTCTCAAATCTCGTAAGCTTGATATTCCGAACGCCCAAGCGGGAAGTTCTTCCCTTTCAATTGGATCCGGATAAAGAATATTTGGGTTTAAGCTAATTGTAGAATCATTTGCCATTTTAGTTTTTAAATCTCGATAAAGATTTTTTGAGAATAAAGTGGAATTATCAGATGTTGCATTTTTTAAATCTTGGGATGAATTTAGATTCCAAAGACAAAATCGACTTTCATTATAGCTAATGGTGGAGTGGTTTAAAGCCTTGCGTTGTTGACGACGGATATGCACCATTAATGATTCAGTTTCATCATAAAGAGAAGTGGAAAGATTACCTTTACTAAAAATTTGATTTTGGAATCATTCAAAAAATGTTTCCATTTTTCTTACCGATATGTTTCTTCCAAGCAACGTTTAAAATGTCTTAAGCTTATTGTGGAATTATTTTCAGCTAATTCTCGACGTTGCTTTCGAAGGGTTTGAATCATCAATGGATCATCATGATTTTGTTCATAGAAAGATTTTGATATTTTTTTTGTTGTTTGTCTAAAAAATCGAATAAAAACTTGGAATATATATGTTTTGTGTGATATTATTTTACCGAGTATCATTTAAAATTTCTTTTGGCTTTGCTTTAAAAGCCTTGGGTTCTGGCTTCTGACATTGTTTTTGATAAGCTTCATATCTGGAATTAGTTATTAAGT
Source organism: Panagrolaimus kolymaensis (assembly GCA_028622995.1). NCBI lineage: Eukaryota > Metazoa > Nematoda > Chromadorea > Rhabditida > Panagrolaimidae > Panagrolaimus > Panagrolaimus kolymaensis. The sequence continues at coordinate 2,124,253 of JAJQJQ010000045.1, read as the reverse complement.
TTATACAAAACATATTGCATATTAAACTTACAATTCATCCATTTTAGTTTCATATGAAATAGGTGGAGGCTTTTGATGCATCCGATATAAAGCTTTTTGTTTTCGCTCTTCACGTTCTATATCAGCTTCTTCCTTAAATTTCTTAACTTCCATGGGATTGCTAATTCCATATGCAAATGCGCAAGGCCCGGCATTTGCTTTAATGTCACCATGTTCAACAAAATCAGGATGAAGGCTGATGGTAGAATTATTTGAAATGCCAAGGGTTTTTCCAATTTTACTATCATTAACTAAATTACTTCCATTTAAGCTTATTTTAGAATCATTAATAGATATTTGATTATTTTGAATAAAATCCTTCATCATTGCATCAGATAAATTATGAAGATAAAAGTTACTTCCAAAAGTTGTGGATCTAAAAAAATAAAAGTATTGTAGAAAAATAATAGGGTAAAAAAGAGAGAGATTCTTACAATCTGCTATTTTCACTAAAAAAATATTCTTCTCGAAATGTTATTATTGAAGAATTGGATGAATATTCTGCTTGAAGATTTTTATAATCATTGATTACTTTCTGTACATCGCTTGAATTAAGTGGAAAGAAATTTTTTTGCTTTAAATAATTTGAGCTAAAAAAAGAAAATTAAAAAGTATATATATTTCAAGCTATAAAAATTACTATTGATTCATTTGTGATGTATTTTGATTAAAAGGATCATCATTAATACCATTACGAATATTAGCTTTTCTTTCAGCTTCAAGTTGTCGACCCATGAGTGTAGCATACTTTGCTTCATGTGGCTGTTGATATCCAAAAGCAAAAGTATGAAGTTCCTCCTTTTCCCAAATGAAATCACGTAAATCACGATCATCAGCTTTATAGGCTATTGAAGGAGGGTGAAGCAAACATTGCTTTTGGAAAAATTGAAGTCTGAAAAACAATTTTTTAATTAGTTTTGAGTTTTTTAGACATAAAATTAATTTACTCCTCGGTTATTGATTGCTCAGGTTCATATATTACAGGGATCATTCTATAATCAGCTTTAACCATAAGCTGATATCTTTCCTTCTCTGCTTCTTCCTTAAATCTTTGCCTTTCCAAATGAGTATGAGCATTATGAAATGCCCAGGAAAAAGTTCCAGCATCCTTTTTTATGTCACCAAAATCATAAAAATTTGGATTGATGCTGGAAACAGTTTCGTTCTGGGGTATTCTCCGCTCCGAACTGGAACGCATCATTTCATCACATTGACGAAAAAAATTATTAACATTAACTGTTTGATTTGAATGAGGTTGATCACAATTGCGAAAGAAACCATTTAAACTGAGCAATTCATTTGAACTAATTTGATCACAGTTTTTTAAAAAAGAATTTACATTGTTTGAAGAATTGATTGAAGAATTATTAAAATGATTAGTGGAAAGAGAATATTCCGAGCTAAAAAAGAACAATATGTTAAAAATAAGAAAGCTTTAATAATTAAAAACATACACAACATTTTTTGAAGGTTCAATGGATGCTGAATTTTGAGAACTGCTAACAAAATCAAAATTTGGCATCAAAGGTTTTTTATAAGAATTCGATAAAAAAATAGGGATAAAAGTAGGTTGAGAGCGAGCATTAGTTGATTGAGCACCACCTCTACTTGCCCTCATTATTCCAAGTCTCAATCGCTTTTTTTTATTCCTAACATCATCATCATCATCGTTTGAAATATCATACATTAAAGGATGATTTGATGAAAAATCGATAATTTCATATGAACATGAGGGTTTTTGTTCTTGCCTTGGAATCATCCTGAAAGTAATAAATTTATTTTAACACTCATAATAAAAAAAACAATCATAATAAACGGAAAAATTTAAATATATTCAATCAAAAGTAAAAAATTCAGCTAACAAACATAGCACACTTGGCCAAAAATGCTTATTTTTTTCTAAAAGCAGAGAAGATTTTTTTTGTTTAATATTTTATATTCAAATTTTTGTTTGTCTAAAGGAAAATGAAAACTGAAAATTTATTGAAATATGTGTGTAAAAAGAGAAACGATGAAACTTTCATCGATAAACTCAATAATAAATTTACCGCATATTTTTTATTTGTTTTTGGTTTCATTGTTTATTCTTTGGAGTGGTTTAAAACTCCAATAGACTGTTTTCCGAAATCCGAATGGCCTCCATCCTGGCACACATATGCCAATGCATATTGTTATCATGGACCTTTATATTTTGTTGGTAATGCCTCATACCCTCCGCTTCCAGAATTGTTTTCAAAGAATCGAAAAATGGTAAATTACGCGGTAAGTTTTTCGTTAATTTTTGAGAATATAAAAAATATAAAAAATTTGAACATTGAAAAAGTTATTTAAAAAAACATTTTATAAAAAAACTTTTTTAGTATATTCCTTTTTATTTTTTTGTTATGGGACTATGTTTGCAAACGCCTCGATTATTTTGGAATTTCATCAATAAAATTTCAAGTAAGTGGTGACACAATATAATTAATTAAAATTTTATTTTTATTCCATTTTTTAGCCTTCAAATTCGAATTATTTATGAATGCTATGGTTGAAAATTATTTGATTAATGTAAAAGATCAGTGTAAATATGTTGATGGTTATCTTAAACATTTCAAAAATTGTGCAAATCAACGTCGAAAAAATTTAATAAGCGGCAAATTTTTATATCGATCATTTTTATGTGTTAAATTGATGAATATCATTAATAACATCATAATTGTAAGTAATTTATTATAATTGAAGTATAAATATTAAAAACAAAATCTTATTTTAGTTTTTCATGTTGACCATTCTCGTCGCGGATCAAAAAGTTGATTTATTGGGAATTAAAATAATTGAAAATTTGTTAAATCGTCTTGAATGGGGTGAAACTGGAATGTTCCCACGAGTTACTGTATGTACCTTCCTTATTCGGGAGCTTGGTGAAGGTCCATTAACCACAATGTCAAGAAAATTTGTGGATTGCAAATTATCGAATAATTTATTAGTGGAAATGATTTTTTTGATTTTATGGTTTTATTTTCAAGCATTGATGATTATTAATATTTGCTCTTTAATTTATTGGCTTATTTTTCCATTGAGATCAAAATTTTTTATTAGCCAATTAGTTAATAATGCCACAAAAGGGCATAAAGGAAGCCAATATAAAAGAAATCTGTTTTTATTTAATAGATCTCTCAACACCGATGGACGATTTATTTTGCAAATTGTCAAAATAAATGCGGGCGATCAAACTGCTGATGAATTAACAAAATTATTAATAAAAGAATTTGAACTTAATTTTACTTTAGTTTAATTTATTTGGTTTTATACTAAAGTTGAAATTCTTTTATTTATTAGTTTGCAATTTCACCGGCAGTTTGATAGCCAGCATTGATTTTTTACCATTTGTAAAATATATCGCCCATCCGTGTTGAGAGATTTATGAAATAAAAATAAATTGCTTTTAAACCTTTGTAAGATTGTATAAGGTTTTTTATGTGTTTTTATTGAACTTTGTAAATTATTGGAATTGTTTGTAAGCATTTGCAAGTCATTGAAAAATTTTTGTGTAGTTGTTTGTTTTTGTTTGTTTAATTTGAAGGTCTTTTTTACTGTTTGTTAAATTCTGTATACAAATTTTATGTATGTTTAATAATTTATTTAAAAAGTTTTTATAATTTAAAGTTCAAATCTATGAAATTTAGTAGAAATTCGGGTTTTTTTTTTGTTGGTAAATTTGCTTAATAAATATGTCTTTAAATAAACTATTTACTTTAAAAATTTACCACAAAAAAATTTCACAAACATAAAGAAGACTTTAATCATTGAAAAAAAAATTTTAAAAGCGATTTTATTGTTCCATTTGTTTTCTAAAAGTAGCATCGCGTATTTTTATTTTTGCTTGCGCAAAAATCGATTAATGCCGTTTAAACTAAAGATAGAAAAGAAAAAAAGAAGCAACACAATTTTGCAAAAAAAATTTCCTTTTTCATTAAAAGTGAAAATAAAAAAATGTTTGTCTTTTTGACTTTTTGAATATTTTTAGATATTTTTTTTAGTTTTGATTTTTATTAATAAATTATTCTTGCGAAGATTGATTTTAAAGAGGCATTTAAATAATGACCATAAAAATTTATCTAGCTAGCTTCTTCAATAAAAATCTTTTCAAAAAAAGGTTTTTAACAACAAAATATTTTTTTAAGTGTCGGAGAAACGGGTATTGGCAAATCCACCAATTAATAATAAAGACTCGTACGTACAAAGATGTGGCAGCATGAAAAAATATTAAAAATAATATGTATTACTTTTATACAGTTTCAATAAAATTCAGATGCGTTCTTCTTTTTTTTTGCTTTTGTTTATGACTTTTCTTCTTTGTTTGAAACAAATGCGTATTTTTCAAAGAGAAAAAAAAATTAGCGATATCTTCCAGCACACCTATTCAATATGTTTTTTGCATTTAAAAGTAATTTTTTTCTGTCACTAAAAAATGAAAGCAAAGGCACAAAAAAAAGAGCGCTATGCGCACCTTGAATTTTTTGTCAAAACATTTGTGCTTAAAAAAAGGCTTATGTGTGTGTATTTATTTATGGTTGCGCAAAAAAAAAAGTGATTGTTTTGGCGTTGAAACTAAAAGGAAAAAATCAATCGATAAAAAAGCAGCGCAATTTTTTCCAATGAAAAATTTATTTTTCATTAAAGGGAGTGTCTCAGGCGATGGCAGGATTCCTTACGACGGGTGTTCCTAGCCCGAAAGTTTTTTCACTGTCTCAAAGCCTTCCAAAGTGCTACAAAAACTTTGAAGCTTTTTGTAGCTATTTGTAAAAAAATTTCCTTCCACGAAAAGCATTTCGAAATGTTTCGTAAGCAAAAACAAAGGGAGCCGTCGTAAGGAATTCCTGCCATCGCCTGAGACACTCCCTTTAAAAGAGAAAGTAAAAAAAATTGTTTGGGTTTTTTCCTTTTTGAATTGTTGATACATATATTTTTTAAATTTTATAATCAAATTTTTGAGAAAGATATCATTTGAAAATCATAATTTTTTGGGTTTAATTAACTAAATGGCCATTAATATTTTTAAATTTGATATAAAAAAACGATAGCAATTCAAGGATCGAATTTTATTTAAAAGATTACAAAAAGTATGAAGGACAAATAAAAATAATTTGCAATTCCACAGAAGTGCTACAGACAACATGAATAAAAATAAAGGAATACTTGTTTGATAACATGCTGTTTCATTAAAACTTTTAAGAAATAAAAATATTTTGACACTTGTAAGAAGAAAGCTTGGTTAAAAAACGTATAATTTGTGGAAAATTCAAACAAAAAACCTTAAAAAATCTATCTGTATTTTTTCTTTTCTTTTTTTGTCGCCGCAATACATGCATGCCGCTCATTGAACATTCAAAACTATGTAAAAACCAATTTGGTAAACAATTGCCTTAAAAATAAAAACTTTAAAACATATGCCGTTTCTTGATTTTTTACGATTTTTTAATTATTATTTTAAATTGGGTTCTGAAAAAAATTTAACCACATTTTTTCTTCTTTTTCTTTCGCGCTGTTTTGAACTTTTTTGTGATTATTATGTACATCGACGAAAAGAAAAAAAAATCAATAAAGCCCATCATTTTTTATTTTGTACTTAAAAAAAGAGTTGCGGACTAAATCTGCAAAAAATTATTTAAATACCTTTTAAAAATAATTCCTCAATGATAAATAATTGTTTGAGTCAAAAACATTAAAAATATGCTATTTTTCTATAATTATGCGTTTTTTTAAGTTGAAAAATTAGCATAAATTATTTATATAATATTCCCCTCCATTTTATAGTTAAAGATATTCAAAATAAATATTTACAACTCCGCGGTTTCGAACTTTCATCTTTTTCAAAGGCAAGCGCCTTCCACCACTGAGCAAATGCGACAAAGGAAGGGAAAATGCATGTTGCAAAATTTTTTCATCGATTTTTGAAAAAAAAAAATGGTACCTTAATAATGCAAACGGGGCCAACTTTTCTCTAAGCCCAATAACTTTAGTTAAAATATAAAAAGGAAAATCAAATTTGTCATATTCTGAAGTTCTGCACCTCCTAGTTTCATAGTTAAACCATTGAATGGAAAAAAAGTTTTAGTCAAAAAACAGTTATTTTCGCGAAAATTCACATATTATGCAAATTAATTGTTAAAAAGCGAAGATATTATGATAAATAGCATTAAATAATGATATATTATTACTTTTGAGATAGTTACTAACCACTTTAATAGGAAGGGAACCACCCTAAAATTTTTATGTGTTTAGAGGAACCAGTGACACGGGATCCACATATGTTTTTAAAAAAAAAATATAAATTAAAATAGATAAGAATGAGCTCTTCATTTTGATACCAAATATGTAGTAAGGAGAATGAAAAAAGGGGCGCTTCGCGCCCCTTGAAGTGGAAGTTATCATCCATCCACCCAAAGATCCATCAACCCAAAGATCCATAAACCCAAAGATCCATCAACCCAAAGATCTATCAACCCAAAGATCCATCAACCCAAAGATCTATCAACCCAAGGATCCATCAACCCAAAGATCTATCAACCCAAGGATACCGAGAAATCCACCCAAAGATCCATCAACCCAAAGATCCATCAACCCAAAGATCCATCAACCCAAAGATCCATCAACCCAAAGATCCATCAACCCAAAGATCCATCAACCCAAAGATACCGAGAAATCCACCCAAAACAGTAAAGAGATCCATAAAAATCCACATAAAGATACATCCACCCTAAGATCGATCAACCAAAAGTTCGATCTACCTTAGTCAAATATCCACCCGAAGCTCTCCTAATATCCACCAAAATATCCACGAAAATCCACCGAAAACAGTTGAAAGATCCATGGAAATTCACCCAAGGATCATTCAAATTCCGCGGAAGGATCTATCATAACCCACCCGAAGATCCATAAAAATCAACCCGTGGATCATTCAAAATCAATCCAAGAATTTTTCTAAATCCACTCAAAGAACGGTAAAAATCCATAAAAATCCACTCACAGATCCATAAACCCAAAATCCATAAACACAAAAACCATCGAAAATCCACCAAAAGATCGATCAACCAAAGATACATTACCCCAAATTTGGTCAAAAACATTAAAAATATGCTAATTTTTCGATAAATATCGCTTTTTTATTATTCTAATTATGTTATAAAATTAGCATAAATTATTTTAATAATATTTCCCTCCATTTTATAGTTAAAGATATTCAAAAAAATTATTTACATCTCCGCGGTTTCGAACTTCCATCAACCTTTCAATACACCGCCTTCCACCACTGAGCAAGTGCGACAAAGGAAGGGAAAATGCATGTTGCAAAATTTTTTCATCGATTTTTGAAAAAAAAAAATGGTACCTTAATAATGCAAACGGGGCCAACTTTTCTCTAAGCCCAATAACTTTAGTTAAAATATAAAAAGGAAAATCAAATTTGTCATATTCTGAAGTTCTGCACCTCCTAGTTTCATAGTTAAACCATTGAATGGAAAAAAAGTTTTAGTCAAAAAACTGTGATTTTCGCGAAAAACTTTAAATTATGCTAATTAATCGTTAAAAAGCCAAGATATTATGATAAATAGCATTAAATAATGATATATAATTAGTTTTGAAATAGTTACTAACCACTTTAATAGGATGGGAACCTCCCATAAATTTTTCTGTGTTTAGAGGAACCAGTGACACGGGATCCACATATGTTTTTAAAAAAAAAATATAAATTAAAATAGATAAGAATGAGCTCTTCATTTTGATACCAAATATGTAGTAAGGAGAATGAAAAAAGGGGCGCTTCGCGCCCCTTGAAGTGGAAGTTATCATCCATCCACCCAAAGATCCATCAACCCAAAGATCCATAAACCCAAAGATCCATCAACCCAAAGATCTATCAACCCAAAGATCCATCAACCCAAAGATCTATCAACCCAAGGATCCATCAACCCAAAGATCTATCAACCCAAGGATACCGAGAAATCCACCCAAAGATCCATCAACCCAAAGATCCATCAACCCAAAGATCTATCAACCCAAGGATCTATCAACCCAAGGATACCGAGAAATCCACCCAAAGATCCATCAACCCAAAGATCCATCAACCCAAAGATCCATCAACCCAAAGATCCATCAACCCAAAGATCCATCAACCCAAAGATCCATCAACCCAAAGATCCATCAACCCAAAGATACCGAGAAATCCACCCAAAACAGTAAAGAGATCCATAAAAATCCACATAAAGATACATCCACCCTAAGATCGATCAACCAAAAGTTCGATCTACCTTAGTCAAATATCCACCCGAAGCTCTCCTAATATCCACCAAAATATCCACGAAAATCCACCGAAAACAGTTGAAAGATCCATGGAAATTCACCCAAGGATCATTCAAATTCCGCGGAAGGATCTATCATAACCCACCCGAAGATCCATAAAAATCAACCCGTGGATCATTCAAAATCAATCCAAGAATTTTTCTAAATCCACTCAAAGAACGGTAAAAATCCATAAAAATCCACTCACAGATCCATAAACCCAAAATCCATAAACACAAAAACCATCGAAAATCCACCAAAAGATCGATCAACCAAAGATACATTACCCCAAATTTGGTCAAAAACATTAAAAATATGCTAATTTTTCGATAAATATCGCTTTTTTATTATTCTAATTATGTTATAAAATTAGCATAAATTATTTTAATAATATTTCCCTCCATTTTATAGTTAAAGATATTCAAAAAAATTATTTACATCTCCGCGGTTTCGAACTTCCATCAACCTTTCAATACACCGCCTTCCACCACTGAGCAAGTGCGACAAAGGAAGGGAAAATGCATGTTGCAAAATTTTTTCATCGATTTTTGAAAAAAAAAAATGGTACCTTAATAATGCAAACGGGGCCAACTTTTCTCTAAGCCCAATAACTTTAGTTAAAATATAAAAAGGAAAATCAAATTTGTCATATTCTGAAGTTCTGCACCTCCTAGTTTCATAGTTAAACCATTGAATGGAAAAAAAGTTTTAGTCAAAAAACTGTGATTTTCGCGAAAAACTTTAAATTATGCTAATTAATCGTTAAAAAGCCAAGATATTATGATAAATAGCATTAAATAATGATATATAATTAGTTTTGAAATAGTTACTAACCACTTTAATAGGATGGGAACCTCCCATAAATTTTTCTGTGTTTAGAGGAACCAGTGACACGGGATCCACATATGTTTTTAAAAAAAAAATATAAATTAAAATAGATAAGAATGAGCTCTTCATTTTGATACCAAATATGTAGTAAGGAGAATGAAAAAAGGGGCGCTTCGCGCCCCTTGAAGTGGAAGTTATCATCCATCCACCCAAAGATCCATCAACCCAAAGATCCATAAACCCAAAGATCCATCAACCCAAAGATCTATCAACCCAAAGATCCATCAACCCAAAGATCTATCAACCCAAGGATCCATCAACCCAAAGATCTATCAACCCAAGGATACCGAGAAATCCACCCAAAGATCCATCAACCCAAAGATCCATCAACCCAAAGATCCATCAACCCAAAGATCCATCAACCCAAAGATCCATCAACCCAAAGATCCATCAACCCAAAGATACCGAGAAATCCACCCAAAACAGTAAAGAGATCCATAAAAATCCACATAAAGATACATCCACCCTAAGATCGATCAACCAAAAGTTCGATCTACCTTAGTCAAATATCCACCCGAAGCTCTCCTAATATCCACCAAAATATCCACGAAAATCCACCGAAAACAGTTGAAAGATCCATGGAAATTCACCCAAGGATCATTCAAATTCCGCGGAAGGATCTATCATAACCCACCCGAAGATCCATAAAAATCAACCCGTGGATCATTCAAAATCAATCCAAGAATTTTTCTAAATCCACTCAAAGAACGGTAAAAATCCATAAAAATCCACTCACAGATCCATAAACCCAAAATCCATAAACACAAAAACCATCGAAAATCCACCAAAAGATCGATCAACCAAAGATACATTACCCCAAATTTGGTCAAAAACATTAAAAATATGCTAATTTTTCGATAAATATCGCTTTTTTATTATTCTAATTATGTTATAAAATTAGCATAAATTATTTTAATAATATTTCCCTCCATTTTATAGTAAAAGATATTCAAAAAAATTATTTACATCTCCGCGGTTTCGAACTTCCATCAACCTTTCAATACACCGCCTTCCACCACTGAGCAAGTGCGACAAAGGAAGGGAAAATGCATGTTGCAAAATTTTTTCATCGATTTTTGAAAAAAAAAAATGGTACCTTAATAATGCAAACGGGGCCAACTTTTCTCTAAGCCCAATAACTTTAGTTAAAATATAAAAAGGAAAATCAAATTTGTCATATTCTGAAGTTCTGCACCTCCTAGTTTCATAGTTAAACCATTGAATGGAAAAAAAGTTTTAGTCAAAAAACTGTGATTTTCGCGAAAAACTTTAAATTATGCTAATTAATCGTTAAAAAGCCAAGATATTATGATAAATAGCATTAAATAATGATATATAATTAGTTTTGAAATAGTTACTAACCACTTTAATAGGATGGGAACCTCCCATAAATTTTTCTGTGTTTAGAGGAATAAATGAATGAAAAATACATAATACAATAAATTTCTTGAGAATTATCAAAACAAGTCTGATTCAGGATATCGATAAACTGTTTTTTGATTATTTATTTATGGCTCAACCACTTCAAAAACTTTCTAAACTAAACTTTCACAATTATTAATCACAAAAATGAATTATGATGAAGGTTTGAAATAATGAGCTTTCATTAAAAAAATTTGAAGAAAAAAAAAAACAAATAACAAAAGATCTCAAAAAAAATTTCTCAAAACGAAAAAGAAAATCAGTGTTCTTTCAAAAAAAAAGTTTCAAAGTTTGGAATATAGAAAAGCTTTTTTCGTTTTTTTGACTTTCATGGTCGATATTATTATTGGTCCATTTCATTTTAGACAAAATGTTTGCTTTTATACTTTAGGATGTCTATCATTAATTTTGACCCTAATCAACGTTCACATTCTCAAATCTCCTCCAGTTCTCATATATTTAATGTTTATATATCTTCAAATGATTTGGATTATCATAGCCATGATGATATCCCGCCAACAACAACTATAACACTAAATGATGATGGAAATGAAAACTCTGAAGATGCTCCTCCAACGATAACTGAACTTGGTGGAAATGAAAATGCTTCTGTTGATGATGCCGCCGTTCTTGTTCCATCAACTTCAAATAAAATTGTAGCTTCAACCAACGACGACGAAACATTGAATGAACGAGAAGATGAAGAAGAAGTTGGACAAATTTGTTTTGAAACAATTGTTATCAAATTTTTAACTGATCCGCATAAAATTTGCAGTTTATTAAAAATTCCTCATTATTCACTTACTCCTCAACCTGATGATGGACCAAAGCTGCCTCAATTAATTTTATCTCTTCGTCAAGCATTTTTACACATAAAACCATTCTTGCACGAGCTTCTCGTCATTTTCAAAACATGTTTGATGATTGTTTATATTATTTATCATCCATGATACTTGTATCTCGCAATATAGTTCTTGAAGATGGACGTTTATGAAACACATTGTATGACCGTCTAATGGACTTTTAAAACTAATTCAATATCTATGTGATTTATTTGTTCAAATCGTGCCTAAACGTTATTGTGTTGTGGCACCAGAAAGCACATTCAACAAAGACGAAAACATTATTTTTTGAGTGAAATGAAAAAAATGCTAGAGTGTGTTTGTTGTTTGTCCAAAAACTTTTTCTCCTTGTTTTTCCTTTTTATTGAAAAATTTATTTAAATAAAGACTTGTAAGACGATTAAATTTGGAAGGCTCTGAATTTTTCCTATTCATTTTCTTTTTTTAACTTCCTTCCAAACACCTATATCAATATCAGGTTTTCCATAAAATGTATCCCATTTCATAATATAATTATCAACAATTTTTTTAAATACCGAAGCCACACCTTCAAAATCCGATGAAGAATATTTAATTGAAAAATTTGAAAAAGGTGCAGCATTTTTCTGCAAAAAAATAAAATACATATAAAAAATTAAAGTTATTAGTTAAAGAAAAAATTTTTACCGTCAAAAAATGGCAGAAATCATTTATATTTAAAATATCTTCAATTTGGATTAGCGAAAAATTTATAAGCTTGTTTCTTAAAACCAAATTTGAAAGAGTTTCATTTGAATGCAAATTTTTTAAATTTACAAGACTAAAATTTTTTTTGTTAATTAAAATAAAATTAAAAAATTGTGGGAAAAAAAATTTACATACTTAAAATCCATTATTTTTGGCATTAAAATTAAAAATTCTTCTAATAAAATTTTTTGATTTTTGTCTTTGATTTCTTCTTTATTATTTATTGACATATTTGAAAGTTTTAAATATTCAACATTTCCATGATTTATTAAAAATTTAAATTCATCTAAACTTATATTTTGATTCGCTAATTTTATGTATCGAGCATCACATCGAAAAATTTTCTTATTTTTTATTAAATGGGATAATAAATTTTGATGTCCTTTAATAGACAAAATAGTCGTGATCCAAATTTTTCTTTTTGCCGCTGCGAAATTTATGCATGGCAAAATTGTTGCTTTGCATTCAAATGAATCACCAAAAAAATTCATTATAAATTCTTCATTTCGATTATCACTGCTAATATCTAATTTAAATTTATAATATAAAATAAATGGTTTTTGATTGAAAAAATATTTACATGATTTATGCAAATTTCTTAAAATTATTGGATTGTCTTTGGCGGCTTTGTTTAAAATATTTTTAATTAAAGAGTTTGGTAGAGAAAAAGTTTGGTTTTCCTTTGATTCTTTAGGTTTTAGAATTCCATAACCATCAATCATATCTTCATCACTATCGTAATCAGACGTGTCATCCACAAAATTTAAACCCTCATCAATTATATTGTATTCATCATTTAAAAATACTCCAAAAGTTTCAAAATCAAATAAATTTTTCCATGAAACATAAGCTGGGCCATATTTTTCCGTTGCATTTTTATATTCTTTTTTCATTTCAAAATCATCCAAAAAGAATCTACAATATTTTGAATAAACTTGCAACAATTCTTTTGTATCAGCAATCTTTAAATAATCGATATATAATTTCCATAGCCTTTTATCAGTTAAATTAAAACTAATTCGATGTTCAACATTAAATTTTAAGAATTTAAAATTATCTGCTACAACCAATAAATCAAACCATGTTTCAATATCGTCGAATTTAACTGATTTAATTTTCCAATAAAGTTCCTCCAATTTTTTTACATTTTTTATAAATTTTTGTTGTGGAATAAAGCCTAAATAAATAATTAATTATAAAAGTTCGTAATGTTTCTTTATTTTCCCTTTAAGAATCCGAAAACCAAATACTTTCTTCCTCTTTTTTATTTTAGAAGAGATTTATTTTTTATTTATAAAAAAATCTTACGTTTTTTCGTTTCAAATTTCATTAAATATTTTCTCAACTCTGAATGTGGAAAACTGAAACATGTTGTCGAAGGTATCTCAGAACTTGAAATATATTTTTCAGATTTTTGTATTATGTACTTTGTATAAAACTGCAAAAAAATGAAAAAAAAATAATTATAAATAAATTTTAAAAAAAGAAAAAATAAATAAATCAAACCATATTTTTATGCAATCTTGGATCATTACAAAAATGAAACAAAGTCTTTTGCAAAATTTCCTTTTTCTCATTTTCATTTACATTTTTTCTATAAATAAAATAGTTAGGTTAAATTCTTTTAAATTGCAGAAAAAAAAGGAATTTTTTACCCTAGTCTAAATAGCCAAATTTCATATGGAGTTAAATAATGATCTGTAAAAGATTCAATAAATTTATATTTTTCTTCATAAGTTTGAGCAAAAGCTACATTAAAATCCAATTCAGATAGAAGCTTGGCATAAGTTGGACTATGCCGATAATAATCAAATAATGACGGAAACATTCAAATTTTCTTTACTCCTTTTTTATAATCAAAAAAAATGTTAGAAAATTTGACAAAAATTAATAAATTTGAAAACAAAAAAAAATTTCATTGCATGAGTAAGTTTTTTTTATTTTCTTGTTCGTTGATTGCTGATAACAACAATTTTTCCGAAGAACGAGTTTTTCTTTCCCATTTTGAATAAAATTTAAAATCAATAATTCTTCTTTGTCACTTTTTTGAGTGAACAAACAAGTCAACCTTTTTTTTTTATCTTAGAATAAATATTTTTTTAGTTAACTTTTCTCTTTTTTTATTCTAAAACAGAGAGCCAGGAATAAAATTTCGAAAGAAAATTCAAAAAATAAATATTGATTTCTGTGTCTCTTATCAACAAACTTTGTGAAAATTGATTGAGCCAACGATAAAAAATTTATTTTTTTTTTGAGCATTTTTATTTTTATATTTTTTTGTCTTAAAATTTAGTTTTATTTTTCTGGCCATGCTTGATTCATATTATTTTTATTATTGGAAATTGCAAGAAGATTTAGCTTCAGCCAATACAAATGAAGAAAAATGGGATATAATTGATTCATTTTCAAATCGTTTTATGACATCATATGAATTTTGGGAAATAATAATTAAGTTAATAAATATACATTTTAAAATATTTTATGCAATTAAAAAATGTAAGAAAAACCCGACCGTTTTTTAGGGGCTTTGAAAATGATAAAGAAAAAAGAAAAGAAATCCTTACTAAAGCAATTTTTCATTTTTGTAATGATCCAGAATTTCAAGGAAATAATGTACGTTTTATATATATATTAGTTATTAAAAATTGAAAAAAAATTGTTTTTATTTAACTTTAGTTGTTTCATATTATTTCTAATTTTATTTTACACCGAAAACAAAGATGCTGTATCTTTCCTTCTAATTCTAATGAATTAATTAAATTATCATTTCCTCATGGAGAAATAGGAAAGTTTCGAGTGGAACATGAAAAATTTTTGAGTAATCTTTTGCTTTAATTTGGTCTTTTTAAAGAAACTTTTTTTAGATAGGTCAGCCGATAAAAAAGCCATCGAACTTTCAAAAAAGCAAGAAAAATTATATTGGAAAATTATGGCAGCAGCTAAAAATGATGGGGAAATTTGGTTTAATTTACTTATTAAAAGTGAACATTATCATTTTATTAAATATAATGTTGAACATCGAATTGGTATAAAATTATCTAATTTAACACAAAAAATGAGAAATTTTATTTCCATTAGTTTAGGCGAACAATTAGATAACAAAAAGTTATGGAAATTATATATAGAATATTTGCGAGAAATTGATCCAAAAGAAATGTTGCAAGTTTACTCAAAATATTGTAGATTTTTTCTTGATGATTTTGAAATGAAAAATGAATATAAAAATGCAGCGGAAAAATACGGACCTGTTTTGGTTTCATGGAAAAATCCATTTGAATTTGAAGTTCAATGTTATTATCAATCACAAATTTCCCCTACAGAAAAAATTATCAATTCTTATTACATTGGAAAAGACGAAACCATAATGAATAAAAATACAGATGATTATGCTTTATTAATTTTCATTAATGATTTTATTCCTTCCAGACAAACATGGCCATTGCCTAAACCAATTTTTCGATATATAATTGAAAAGGCAAATCACAAAATTCTTCGAAATTTATATCAAACATGCAAATATTTTTTTAATGCTAAACCCCATTTAATTTGTTATAATTTAAATTTGGATATTGAATCATCATACAAAAACAATTATATGAAAATTAAAGATGAATCATTGGAAATTCAAGCAACAATTTTATCAGCAATTTATTTAGAAAATATATGGCTTACAGGAAATTTATCGATTAATGGCAAAGAAAATTTAATTTCATATTTGCTAAAAAATAATAAAATTTATCGTTGCGATGCTCGATTTTTGGAATTAACAAATCAAAAAATAACTTTTTATGAATTTGAAAAATTAGTTGGGCATGGAAAGGTGGAAAGTTTATATTTATGTGGAACGACCATTCAAAAAGATGAGGATAAAGCCCAGCTAATTTTAGAAGAAGTTTTAGAAAAAATACCAAAAATTATTAAATTTTGGTAAGTGTATTTGAAAAAAAAAATAAATCAAATTTAATATTTAAAAAAAAGAAGTAATATACAATTTATTTTTTAAGCTATAATCATGAAGAAGATGATTTAAAATCAAATCAAACCCTTTCAAAATTATTTATAAAAAATAAAAATAAGAATAAAATAGCAGAATTTGAAATCACAAACGTCATAGACATTTGTATAATAGATTTTTGTGAATTTATTAAAGTAAGTTTTTATTTTTTATTTTAAATTTGATTATTCCCAATTTTATCTGAAAATAAAAAAAAATAGACCTTCATTTTTTTTTTTCCAGAATCGTGCAGCTCCATATTCAAAAACTTTTATTTGTACCAATCTTCCTTTGGAAATTCGAAATGAATATACAACTATTTTAAACGATTCTTTAAAAGAATGGGAAAACTTTGATGGTAAACCTCAAGTTTCAATTTATTAATTTTTTTTAACGAAAATTTTTGTTATTGTTTTCTTTTTTTGTTTGTTGTTTAATTGAGTTTTATAATATTATAAAAACATTTATTTAAAAAGTTTTTTTATTGTATTGTAAAATAAAAATCTAAAATGATTTTAATAAAAAGTAAGAGTTTTTGAATTTTGTTAAAAAAACATAAAGAAATATATGTGAAAAAAACTTTTTGGGGTTTTTGTTTTGTAAGAATATGATTTTTTAACTTCAAAAGTCTTCACGAAAAGCGCGTACAATATTGTTTTTAATAATTACATTTTTCTTTTCGAAACAAAATTTTATTTTACTTATTTAACAATTTTAACTAATTTAGAAAAATGTTGAGTTATCTCTTTTGTAGTTGTTGTTGCATATTTGGTTATTCCTCCGCCATTTGTAGTGCTATTATCAATTTTAGAAGAAAATGGATGAAGCATAAATTTTCTATATGGTCCTATCACGATTAATGCCACCAATGGATTAACTACGGGCGACCAAGTATTAAGCAAATTTAAATAATAATACCACCATGGTTGAGTGAGACCCATAACTTTTCCATATTGTAAAGCTAAATTTGAAATGCCATTCGTGAAAAATGGAATTAACGCTTGGCAATAGAGAACAGTTTGAAGTTGGGCTTGACTTCGAATATTTCGTCCTGAAAAAAAATTGTGAGGGTTGTCGTTCAACGAAAAATTACTTTATAATTTTTTGGATATGGGTTTAAAAGAATTTTTCACAAATAAAAGTTTAAAAAAATAGCGCGAAAATAAGTTTAAAAATTAAATTTTGGGTTTTTTTGTTTGAAAAACCAAAATTTGGATAATGAATTTCTTTTTAAAAATATGCTTTGAACACTTTTCTTTATTTTTTAAATTTACCGTTTTTTAACTTTAAAAAGAGCTTTATTAATTTTATTTTTTTTATGTTTCCGAAGATTTTTAATTTTTTCTTCAAAAATTTGACAACCCTACTAACTACCTGAAGCATTTTGTTGTTGTAAAGAATTTAAAGCCAATATTTTCTTAGAAATTTTTATGGTACAATAAAGGACGATGGAATATGCGACAATTACCGTAACTGGGGTGATATAACAATCAATGGCTGTATGACTTGTAAACATTACTCCAAAAGCAGGAATAATTCCATTTTCGCCAATCCAATCTGTTTCTTGAAACATTATAGAAATTTCATTTTCAAAATGTCGAGTGCTTAATTCACTAATTAAAATACTCAACGACAAAGCTAAAGGCCCAATTCCAGCGATAAGACATAAACAAAAAAATTTAATTATTGAAATTTCATAATTATGACAAATTATTAAGTATCGATAGAAAAAGCT
Source organism: Panagrolaimus kolymaensis (assembly GCA_028622995.1). Taxonomy (NCBI): domain Eukaryota; kingdom Metazoa; phylum Nematoda; class Chromadorea; order Rhabditida; family Panagrolaimidae; genus Panagrolaimus; species Panagrolaimus kolymaensis. The sequence continues at coordinate 2,106,285 of JAJQJQ010000045.1, read as the reverse complement.
CACAGGCGCAGTGGTGATATTATAAATTTGAAAAAATAATGTTATACACGCGAATATCGTCGTCCATGGTTGAGGCGGGTATTCAATCAATCCAGCAACGATATGAAAAACTATTGATTTTTCTTCACTAAAAAATTGGTGAATTTATAATTTTTATGAAAAAAAAATTGCATATAAAAAAGTTGAAACTTTTTTAAGCTTTAATAATACTTTTAAAAATATTTTAGTTCCTTGATAATTAAATTTTTTTTAAAATCTTAAATCCCGAAATCAAAGAATGTAGCTTTCTTTTTTGATTTTTCTCAGAACTTCAAATTTCGATAGAAAGAAAAACAAATGAATGACGAAAGCAAAAATGTATGTAATTTTAATTAAATTAATTATTATTTTTCTTCAAGGAAATTACTGAGAAAATTAGTGAATTCGAAATACCACACAAACTTTTAATTAAATTATTAGAAAAAAAAAATTCATACTCTTGGAAATATGCCTTAATTACTTTCAATGAAACGTAAAGTAATTTTTTTCTGCAAATTTCATAATTAAGAAATAATAAAATCTATTATAGTTACTGTAATGAAGAAATTTATGTTAGTTTTTATTTTCCACAAATTCAAGAAAAAAAAATCCTTCATGACTCAATTTTTTTATAATCAAAAAAACAGAAAATAAATAAATTTAAACTTACTATTTAGCTCCAATAGGTTGAAACATAGTTAAAGTTAAAAGCAGCGCCAAAGAAACATCGACAATAATATGAAAAATAAATACTTTTTTGTAGGACTTTAAAATCGGCGTGGATCGTTTGGCGACCGCAAAAGCCAAAAATCCATTTAAAAATATCGCAAAACCAAAAGCCACCAAATAATTATAATAACCAATATCTCGTTGAATTTTAGTTAATCCAAGAACGTGGTTCTGAGACATAATTAATAATGCTAGAAAAACCAGTGACACGGGATCCACATATTAATATATTTAAAAAATTATAAATTATAATAGAGAAGAAAGAGCTCTTCAATTTGATATAATAATAATTAAAGGGTTTATAAAACAATAATAACAAAACATTCAAAACATAAAATAGTTCATTGCACAGAAAAATTGAAGGCACAAAAAAATGTGATCACAATAAAAAATAAAAGACACCCGTAATTTTAAGTTGTACCAAGTTTAATAAATAAAGAACAAAAAATTATTCACCCGTATAATCAATAAAAAAAAGTAAACAAAAATAAAACTAAGTAACAGATTAAATTTTTTAAACATATTAGTTTCAGTCATCCAATTTGAAAAGCTTCTCGTCATCTTCTTCGTCCTCATCTTGTTCTTTCACTTCTTCTTGAACATCATCATCATAATCATCACAAATTTCATTTGCATCATCTTGAACTTTAAAATAAGCTTTGATTTGTTCACTAATCAATTGAGCATCAGCATCATTATTGGCAATATTTAATTGTTGTGGAGAATTAAGTTGTTCGTGATTAAATATTCTTTGAAAAATTAAACATCTATAGTTGGCTAAGTCATCAAGTAAACGATTACAAACGATGGAAGAATTACTATCATCAATAACAATCCATTTATTATCCTCGTTTCTTCTCCAAGTCACATAATGACGATTTCCAGCAATATGTTGAATGGCGCCAATCAGTTTCCATTTAGCACCACCAATTTCATGCCCATTTATATGCAAAGAATTAGAGGCAATGAAGCGTGGCTGTCCGGTCGCATCAACATTATTAATTCCGACATTAAGATAAGTTTGACTTCGAGTGAAAGAATAAACATCATTTGAGACGATTTCATGTTGCTTTGTGCACATGAAGCCGGTAATTACATTTGGCCCAACAAAATTTTCTAACATTCCATCGAACGTTGAAGTCACTTGTTTAGTTAAGGAATTAACAACATTCAATTCCAACATTGATCCCATGGTTGGTTGTTGTGGAACTCTTCCACATTCACATACATGATAGGTATATATCGGGAATTCAAAAAGGCTTCTTGAAAGTTCGTGAAGAGATTGAATTAATGTCGAAAACATTTCAAAACCATCATGCTGATCATTTGTGTTGGGATTATATCGATAATTTGGATATGAGTTTCTTAAGGCTTGCACATCAGGAACTTCACCACTCAAAACTTTCATTAATTCGTGATGTGATGCTGCATCATTTTCAGGAACATTATGAAAGGAATCCTTCAATTCTTTCATCAAATCAATTGCATTTACTGCGGAAACCAAGAAACAATCATTAAATACATTTTTAAGCTTTAAACAATCATTAGCACTGCGATATTGTGGCTGAGAAATCTGGGAACTTGAGACATTGTTTATAACTGATGATGGATATTGGAAGGTTTGTGTTAAATGTGTAACATCATACATTGGCAGCGCTGAATTTACATCAATACGAAATTGAGATGCTGATGGTGTTGATAATGGTGAATACACATTGTCATTAATTTGATCAATGACATCCATAACATCATTAAAAATTTGCTGTTGTGAAGCCTTCACTTGTTGTGCATTCATGTCTTTTTGTTGATCATCAGCTTGTTGTTTAATGGCGGTTAAAACTTCTTTAAATACAATATTTTGAGCATGAGGAATTTTTTGACCATTTGCAGCAAATCCAGTATTTTGTTGCCTGACAAATATTCGAATATCTTTACGTTCACGAACACGACTCACAGCAACGTAAAATTGCCCATGAGAAAAACTGTCCGTATACAAAATGATGCCTACTTTTCTCAAAGTTTGACCTTGCCCTTTGTTGATGGTAATAGCAAAGGCTGGTCGAATTGGAAGTTGCATTCGAGTAAAATCAGGTAAAGAATCATCGGATTGATCGGAAAAATTGTTTAAAACGGCAACAATAGGATAAATTAAACCTTTTGATCTTCCAGTGAGAATACGGCATGCAATATGATGATCGTACATTTTTTCTACCACCATCCTTGTACCATTACATAAACCAAGTGGAATAAGGATATTTCGAGTAAGCATAACGACTGTACCAACCTTTAAACGAATAGTGTTTGAAGGAATGGAAGAATGTTCGAAATTAGCTAGTTCTTCTGAAGTAAAATTTTCACGTAATATTTCATCATCTGGATAAAGGGTCGATGTCATAATATTGTTAGCAACATAATCTTTATGGTCACCCTTTAACTTTGAAATAATCATTTCATTTAAATCCTTTACAGTTTGATTTAAAGGTGCCATTAATACTGCTTCAGAAACATAATCGAGGTATTTTTGTGATTTAGTATCCCATTCGAAAAATTCTGGTGGATAAACAAAATCAATCACTGGTTGAGGATGATAAAAAACGATATCATCAGGGAGTTGAACTTTATTAATTCCAAAAGTTGTTGATTGATTACGTCCATTACCCACATCATTAATCCATGCTGCATAATTAGGATCATCAGCAGCTCTTACATTTGTCTTCAAAGTATGGATTTTGAAATTGTCTCTGAAGAGAGGTGAGCATAACAATGAAGCTTCAAAAGATGCTCGAGCACTTTCATTTCTCATTACAGGGAGAAGTTGTTTAAAATCACCACCAAGAATAACAGTTTTATTTCCGAATTTTGAATGATGTTCATCAAGTCCAACCAAATTCTTGATAAGTCCTGCAACATGCTTGAGGACAGATTTATGTTGCATTGGGGCTTCGTCCCAAATAATAACATCAGCTTCACGAATTAAACGGGCGAGAGGAGAGTTTTTTGGGATGTTTGGTTCTTGATGGATGTCAAGAGGAATGTGGAAAGCAGAATGAGCTGTTGTACCACCATCAAGTAAAGTTGCAGCTATTCCAGTAGACGCAACAGCAATAACTTTTAAGCCTCGTGCTCGGAGCATTCGAATTAAAGTGTTGTAAACAAAAGTTTTGCCCGTACCACCGCTACCTTGCAAAAAGAAAAGGCGTAATCGGCGAAGGTCTTTTTTGTTTTTGATTGATTCAATGACTTTGTCAACAAAAGCTCGTTGTTCGTCATTCAATTGCTTATAATCTGCTTCACCATCATTATCTTCAGTTGGAAAAACATTATTGATGGAATCTATGAGATCATCTTCAGAGACATCAGGAAGATTGAAATCTTTGAGGGTTTTTTGATGATGAAAAAGAATTGAAGCGATGTGAGCAAGGGCCTTTCGAACTCGAATTTCTTCGGGTATATCTGGATTGTGATCGATGAGGCTTTTCCAATGATCATTCCATAAAGCTGCAGGATCTTTTGGTTGATTATAAATTAAAAGCAATGCGAATACAGTTCGACAATCTCGTGGCATGTAAGATGAAATAATTTCTTCCATAGTTGAATAACACATTTTATCATCAACATAAAGGCCTCGAGCTACTGCAGCTTCATGGAAGGTTTTGTATTGAACTTTTTTGTACCATTTTAAAATTCCATAATTGCTTGGTCCTTTTACACACCTTAATAGTTCACGCAAGCAATATTTTTCAACCTCGCTAGGGTATATACATCTCAAGCGGCCAACTACTTTGACTTCATTCTTTCGACGAATCCATTCTTTATTTTTTTTATCCCATCGATAGTATTCTGGAATTTGATGATAATATAAATCCATTGATCGAGGTTTATCATCATCATCAAAAATAAAAGGATTAACAATAAAAGCTTCACATTCATCATTCACTAATTTGAAGAATGCAGTAAGTTTAGAAACAGCTTTATCTTCTTCCTCAACTCCATCATTTTCAGTCAATTTATTAAGGGTTTCTTCATCATCATTGGGATCAAATACTACGTTGTGTTCGGATTCCAGATGAACATCAAGTACTTCAACGGAATGAGATTTTTTGCAACGGAACATTCCAATCAATCCCAAAATAGCCTCAGTGGCACTCATTAGCTGCATCTTGCGATATTGAGTGATTTCATTGTAATCCACTTTGTTGCTTGTATCAGGTGAATTTTTAATTTCACGAACTGAGACGAAGGCTTGATCATTGCCCTTGTATATGTATTTATACAAATATTTGACACATTTGAGACCCCCGCAGTGTTCCAAGTTGATGTGGCAGTTGTATTTGAGTATTAAATAACGGTTATGTGCCACCACATGTTGATTTGTCATTGGAATATTGCGACGTTTTCCACTTGGAAAAGTATCAATTTCGCGTCGATCAGCGGGTCTTTTTAATGCAGCAAATCCATCGGTTCTTATAACAGTTTCATCCGAGAAGTTCTTCGGGAAATCTTTTGAACAAATTCCTTCCTTCTTTCCTGGGCCACAAATACCTTTGCATTTTCTTGGATCATGCATCATAAATTTTAATACACTATCATGATAACGGAGCTGATATTCGGCATCATAAGAAGTATCATTTTCATCTGGCATGACTGGTAATTGGGCGGTAATAAGATCATCAAGTTCTGTTGGATCATTATATTTATAACCTTCTTCCATGGTTAAGAGCAAATGCAAATGAGGCATACCTCTTTTCTGAATTTCCAATGATACGGAATAAGCAAGCACTTTTCCAAAGATGTTCCTTTCAATTACATCTTTAAGAAATTCTTTAGCTTTCAATTTGAAAACACGAACGGTAAGATCAGGCCGCTGAATCCAAGTTTCTCCAGGCCGAAGATTTTCAGTGATCTCCGGCCAGTTAGGATTTCCAGTAAATGTTGGAAATAAAGTAGGAAATCCATAACGATTAGCTATCGCGATGTTATCTTTAAATTGTTCCTCCATATAGCGGCGGCTACCTCGGAAATCTTTGTTGAGAAGAATAATTTTTCCTAATTCTTTTCCACGAAGTGCTTCATCACGATTAATTTTAGCTTGAAGAGCTTCACGAAGTCGATTACATTGATCATAACGTTTTTGTCTATCTTCAGCTGCTTGCAATTTTTCAATCCAATCTAGCCTTTGCCTTTGAACATTAAGCCATGCACCGATGTAAAATTTTTGAGTAAGCTCTCTTAAACCATTCATTGGATTGAATTCTTTAAGTTGTTTTTCATTTCGATCAAAAGGCAAAGAGCTATAATGTTGTTTTAAAGAAATATTTTCTCTTTTGTTTGAAGAAGGTCTGGATACATCATCATCGCATTCATCAAAATCTTCATCAGAATCACTACAGAAACCTTTTTCATTTAAAATATCATAATTATCATCAGATAAAATATTTAGGGGCGCCGCCGCTTGAGTAAAAGCTGATATGGGTGCATTTACAGTTGATTGAGTTTGAATATGTTGAGGCGCAGAAGAAGTAACAATGAGAGGATTTTTTTTATTAGCAAATGAGTTTTTAACAGCAGGTTTAAGTTTTTTCATTCCTGGACGCCATCCTTCTTGACCATAAATGAAAATTAAAGGATAAGCAGCTGCATCTGCGTATGAGTTGTAATGGGGAATATGCCGAATATCATTACTTCCATCTTTAGAAATACCAAACCAAATACCTTTGGGTCTTTCATCGTCCTCTTCAGCATGATAAAGAGTAAATACTTGCCCACCAACAGTTGGTAATGTGAAGCATCCAGGATTTGTATTTTTTTCACTTCCACTTTCCCACACCAAATAAAATTTTCGAAGGACTTTGTTTTCAAGTGCAGCCTTTCGCTCGACTTCAGCAAGAATATCTTTCGTGTTTGCAAGTATCTTTGCGAGAGGATGGCATTCACGTAGCATGGCTTCAAGTAAGCCAATAAGTTCTTTATGCTTAACAGCATCTTCAGCTTTAAAATGTAATTTATGAGTTAGATCAGATATTCTATTTTCACAAGCTTGATTTGAATCAATGGTATAATTTTGAACAAACATTGGATTGGCACCAAGATTCGGGTTTAAATCACCTGCAGTATGCTTAAGTTCTCCTTCAACTTTGAATGTATCTGCGTGACGTTTTACGTTAGCTGAAGTTGAAATCATTGCCATCAAGCTGTTGAATTGGGTAGAAAGTTTCCAAAATTCTGGATGTGCAGCAATGGCTTCCCATATTGGAGGCATTTGTGGAACATTAGGTATGGGTACTGTTCCATAACTACAGCATGCATTACTTGTTTCACCTTTAAATAGCATTGCACCGCATTTATATCGGCATGGGATATTCATTGGACCAAGGTAATGACGTTCTGGATTGACTTTTGAACTATTAAGAGCAACTGGTTTTCCTTGTTGTCGAAGAGAATTGATCTGCTTTGTCCGTTTATCATCATAAAGTTGTTTAGTTTTAGCTGTTCTTGGAAGAACTCTTTGTGATCGTCGAAGTTGAGTAATACGTTGAGTTGATGGAGGAGCAACATTCATTTGTTGAATCAAATCATTATCCTCCAAAAGATCTCGTGGTTCATCAGAAAACATAGCATAAGCTTGATCTTCAATATATTCAAAACATGTTGGTAACCAATTTGGAATATTAATATGTTCATTATCTTGACGCTCAAGATTGAGAAGATACAACCCTGCCAACAAAACACGGAAACGTGCATTTTCTCGTTTAATATTAAGTTTATCCTTTTCAAAAAACATAGATTCTCCAAAGAATGAAACATGTTCAGCAATAAGCATAATATTAAAGGCACTATCTCCTTGAAGTTCTTGATAGTTAAAAGAATCATAAGGAGCTCTTTCACAATTAATATTATCATTAATAATTTTTGCGGATTTTAATTCATTCATGATCATTGTGCAAATATCTAGTTCTTCTTCACCAAAAACTACACCAAGTTTAGCTCCCAACGGAAGGGGATCAAAAAATAGAGCTGTCTCAAGATTGCAATTGATTATTAATATTGTCCAATTATTATCTTGCAATGGAATGGGGCAAAGAATTAAATCCGGCATTGTTGGAAATACTAGAAGGCAATCCTTAATTTTAAGTGGCTATCCCATTTTGTATGAAGAAATAAATAAAGGATCTAATACAGTTATGTTGGAGAATACAATTTTAGATGCATGCCCAGCCATGGAGCACAAAAAGTTGGTGACTTGAACATCATTGAATTTTTTTGGTTCTTCTGATAACATTCGAATATTATTAAAAAAAAGGCCTTCATAATTTGCTTTTTCTTCATCTTCTTCATCATTATCATAACCAATTTGATCCCTCACTTCACAATCATCATTTTCAATTTGTGTTAAACGATCATTTTTATCATTTGAAATATTAGCATTAAGGCGCTGATTTGTAGGAACTGATGGATTTATTAAATCTTCAAAAGTCCTCCATGGCCATTCGGGTATATTTATTCTTAAAATACATCCAGAACCGTTTAATCGTGCCAGGCGCTCCAAAACATAGTTTATTCTGTTTCTTTCAACGATCGTATCCAATGCAGGAAGACGTCTGGATTCGCCATTGAGAATATATGATTCTGGGATAAGAATATCATGGAGGCCACAATTAATACCATCCAATTGTCTATCATATGATGTTGTTGGAGCTTTTACCAATTGAATGTTATTTGGAATGATATTGGCAGAAGATAAATCATTAAGAATTTTTTCACATTTTTGTCTTTCTGTAGCAGTGAAATTTGCCCGATAATAACCATCACCAAGGGTATCATAATAAAAGGCTTTACGTTTCTTAACATCGGCAATTAAAATGGTCCAATGAAAGTTGGCGTGGTTAATAGGGCATAAAACCAAATCGGGATTTCCGTTATACACCTTCAAGTAATTTTTAATACGTAAAACGTTTTCATCAATTATTGGATGAGGATCAATCAAATAAAAAGGATCAAGCACACCAATCTTTTTATATAGTCTTCCAGATCCGCACGCTGCCATTGAGCTCAAACAATTTAAAATATGATCGCCACCCAAATATTCATCAGGTCTAAGTTGTCGATAAACTTCAAGAGGTAATGTAACTCCATTAAAATTTGGTGGTTCAATAAAAACATGATGCAAAACATCTCCTTCGCCATTATCAAATTGAGTATTATTATTGCTTTCAAGGTGAAAAGAATTCATGGAAGCCGCCTAAATTTAAAATTTATTATTTAGATAAAAAGGGTTAAAAGAAAAATTACCCTTTCAACATTTCCATGCGCATCAGGCACTTCCAAAGAAATCGAATCAACTTGAGCATTTTCTGATGCAACTTTAGTTCGTTTAGTGGCAACCTTAAAAATAATTTATATATACTCAAAATTTCTCTTTTTTTATAAAAATTACTTCATTAGCCTTGTCTTTGTTAGTTCGTTTTAAAGGAGCAGAAGAAGAATTTTCTTCAGTTTCATTATCAGTTGACATAGTGCTATCATTATTATCAGTATGAATTGATTGAATTTGAGATTTTCTTCTTTCATAAGAGTTTTTATCATTTACTTTTTTTTCGCTTGCAATTGTAGCTTGTGATTTTTTTCTTTTTCCACCACCAATCAAATCATCACATGATTGAGGAGGAAATTCATATTCATTTTCATCCAAATGAGTTTGTTTATGCTTTTTAGAAAATAATTTCAATGGATTCAATGTCTAAAAAATTTAAAGTTATTCAAATTATCTAATATTTTTGAAAGCTCACGATTTTAAGAGATTTCTTTTCTTCTTTAGCCTTTTTCTTTTCAGCTTCTCGCTTTGCATTTTCACGTTGTATAGCTGCATCTTTTTCAAGTTTCGCTTTTTTCATAGCTTCCTTTTTTGCTATTTCTTCTCGTTTTCGTTCTTCTTTTTCAATTTTAGCCTTTTGTTTAGATGATTCTTTTTCAAGAATTTTCTTTTCTTTAGCTTCAATTTTAGCCTTTTTCTTTGCTTCAATTTTATCAACTAAAGATTTGAAATATATATTATGATTTTGGGATTAAGGAGAATGCTTACATTCAAGATAATCAATAGCCAATCCTTCACGAAATATACTATCGATACGCTCACATTTTTCTTCAGTTGGAAGTTGTTCAACATTAGCTTTTATTGCCATTTTAATTTCACATTTTTCTATAAAAATAAATAATTTAAAACATTCTCTCTTTCAAAAAATATTATATACCTTCATCTGATTCATTTTGATCATCGCCACCAAAAAATCTTTCTTGAATTTCAGCAATATCCATATCACGGCCATTCTGAATTTCAAAATTTTTTTCTTGCCAATCATTTTCATAGTCATTCATAAGATTGTTGAAACTTTCTTCCCTTTCCTCAGTTTCAATCGAATCTTTTACTCGCGCATCCTCTTCTAATTTTAAAGCTAATTGATACATATTTTCTTCATGCTCTTTAATTTTAAGCTTTTTGAGTTGTTCTTTAATAAATTTAAGTTCACGACCATACGATGAAGGAAATTCATTTGTATCAGATGAAAATGGGGAAAGTCCAGACGATTTCATAATATTTTCATTAGTTATTTCACTTTGAAACATCTCGTCATCACATCGTTCAACTATTTGAAGTATTTTTGATAAACGTTCAAAATCCAATTCATAATTGACATTTTCTTCTGGAGTTGAAATGTCAACAACACACTTTTCTTGTCTTTCTTCAAAAAAGCCTCTCAAATCTCGTAAGCTTGAGATTCCGAACACCCAAGCGGGAAGTTCTTCCCTTTCAATTGGATCCGGATAAAGACTATTTGGGTTTAAGCTAATTGTAGAATCATTTGCCATTTTAGTTTTTAAATCTCGATAAAGATTTTTTGAGAATAAAGTGGAATTATCAGATGTTGCATTTTTTAAATCTTGGGATGAATTTAGATTCCAAAGACAAAATCGACTTTCATTATAGCTAATGGTGGAGTGGTTTAAAGCCTTGCGTTGTTGACGACGGATATGCACCATTAATGATTCAGTTTCATCATAAAGAGAAGTGGAAAGATTACCTTTACTAAAAATTTGATTTTGGAATCATTCAAAAAATGTTTCCATTTTTCTTACCGATATGTTTCTTCCAAGCAACGTTTAAAATGTCTTAAGCTTATTGTGGAATTATTTTCAGCTAATTCTCGACGTTGCTTTCGAAGGGTTTGAATCATCAATGGATCATCATGATTTTGTTCATAGAAAGATTTTGATATTTTTTTTGTTGTTTGTCTAAAAAATCGAATAAAAACTTGGAATATATATGTTTTGTGTGATATTATTTTACCGAGTATCATTTAAAATTTCTTTTGGCTTTGCTTTAAAAGCCTTGGGTTCTGGCTTCTGACATTGTTTTTGATAAGCTTCATATCTGGAATTAGTTATTAAGTTTATACAAAACATATTGCATATTAAACTTACAATTCATCCATTTTAGTTTCATATGAAATAGGTGGAGGCTTTTGATGCATCCGATATAAAGCTTTTTGTTTTCGCTCTTCACGTTCTATATCAGCTTCTTCCTTAAATTTCTTAACTTCCATGGGATTGCTAATTCCATATGCAAATGCGCAAGGCCCGGCATTTGCTTTAATGTCACCATGTTCAACAAAATCAGGATGAAGGCTGATGGTAGAATTATTTGAAATGCCAAGGGTTTTTCCAATTTTACTATCATTAACTAAATTACTTCCATTTAAGCTTATTTTAGAATCATTAATAGATATTTGATTATTTTGAATAAAATCCTTCATCATTGCATCAGATAAATTATGAAGATAAAAGTTACTTCCAAAAGTTGTGGATCTAAAAAAATAAAAGTATTGTAGAAAAATAATAGGGTAAAAAAGAGAGAGATTCTTACAATCTGCTATTTTCACTAAAAAAATATTCTTCTCGAAATGTTATTATTGAAGAATTGGATGAATATTCTGCTTGAAGATTTTTATAATCATTGATTACTTTCTGTACATCGCTTGAATTAAGTGGAAAGAAATCTTTTTGCTTTAAATAATTTGAGCTAAAAAAAGAAAATTAAAAAGTATATATATTTCAAGCTATAAAAATTACTATTGATTCATTTGTGATGTATTTTGATTAAAAGGATCATCATTAATACCATTACGAATATTAGCTTTTCTTTCAGCTTCAAGTTGTCGACCCATGAGTGTAGCATACTTTGCTTCATGTGGCTGTTGATATCCAAAAGCAAAAGTATGAAGTTCCTCCTTTTCCCAAATAAAATCACGTAAATCACGATCATCAGCTTTATAGGCTATTGAAGGAGGGTGAAGCAAACATTGCTTTTGGAAAAATTGAAGTCTGAAAAACAATTTTTTAATTAGTTTTGAGTTTTTTAGACATAAAATTAATTTACTCCTCGGTTATTGATTGCTCAGGTTCATATATTACAGGGATCATTCTATAATCAGCTTTAACCATAAGCTGATATCTTTCCTTCTCTGCTTCTTCCTTAAATCTTTGCCTTTCCAAATGAGTATGAGCATTATGAAATGCCCAGGAAAAAGTTCCAGCATCCTTTTTTATGTCACCAAAATCATAAAAATTTGGATTGATGCTGGAAACAGTTTCGTTCTGGGGTATTCTCTTCTCCGAACTGGAACGCATTATTTCATCACATTGACGAAAAAAATAATTAACATTAACTGTTTGATTTGAAAGAGTTTGATCACAATTTCGAAAGTGATCATTTAAATTGAGCAATTCATTTGAACTAATTTGATCACAGTTTTTTAAAAAAGAATTTACATTGATAGAAGAATTGATAGAAGAATTGATTGAAGAATTGATTGAAGAATTATTAAAATGATTAGTGGATATAGAATATTCCGAGCTAAAAAAATAAGAATATGATAAAAATAAAAAAGCTTTAATAATTAAAAACATACACAATATTTTTTGAAGGTTGAGTGGATGCTGAACTTTGAGAACTGCTAACAAAATCAAAATTTGGCATCAAAGGTTTTTTAGAAGTATTCGATAAAAAAATAGGGATAAATGAAGGTTGAGAGCGAGCATTAGTGGATTGAGCACTACCTCTATTTGCCCTCATTATTCCAAGCCTCAATCGCTTTTTTTTATTCCCAACATCATCATCATCATCGTTTGAAATATCATACATTAAAGGATGATTTGATGAAAAATTGATAATTTCATATGAACATGAGGGTTTTTGTACTTGGCGTGGAATCATCCTGAAAGTAATAAATATATTTTAACACTCATAACAAAAAAAAATTATAATAAACGGAAAAATTTAAATATTTTCAATCAAAATTAAAAAACTTAGCTAACAAACATAGCACACTTGGCCAAAAAATGCTTATTTTTTTATCAAAGTTGAGAACATTTTTTTTGTTTAATATTTTTTATTCAATTTTTGTTTGTATTGTAAAATGAAAACTGAAAATTTATTGAAATATGTGTTAAAAAAGAGGAACGATGAAACCTTCATCGATAAACTCAATAATAAATTTACCGCTTATGGTTTATTTATTCTTGGTTTCTCAAACTAAAGAAAAAAGAGAGAAAAAGAAGCAACACATTTTTGCAAAAAAAAAATTCCTTTTTCATTAAAGTGAAAATAAAAAGATGTTTGTCTCTTTGCCTTTTCGAATATTTTGAGACATTTTTTTTAGTTTTGATTTTTATAAATAAATTATTCTTTCGAAGATTAATTTTAAGGAGGCATTAAAATAATGACCATAAAAATTTATCTAGTTAGCTTCTTCAAAAAAAATCTTTTCAAAAAAAAGGTTTTTAACAACAATTTTTTTTTAAATGTCGGAGAAACCGGAATAGGAAAGTCAACCTATTAATAATAAAGATTCTTACGTACAGAGCTGTGGACGCATGAAAAAATATTAAAAATAATATGTATTACTTTTATACAATTTCAATAAAATTCAAATGTGTTCTTTTTTTCTGCTTTTTGTATATGAGTTTTGATCTTTGTTTGAAACAAATGCGTAATTTTCAAAGAGAAAAAAAAGCAATATCTTCCAACATACATATTCAACCTGTCTTTTGCATTTATAATTAATTTTTTTACGTCGCAAAAAAAAAGAAGGCAAAGGCTCAAAAAAAGAGCGCTATTCACACCTTGAGAATTTTTTGTCAAAACAATTGTGCTAAAAAAAGGCTTATGTGAGCGTGTTTTTATTTATGGTTGCGCAAAAAATGATTGTTTTGGCATTGAAACTAAAAAGAAAAAAATCAATCGATAAAGAAGCAGCGCAATTTGTTTTCCAATGAAATATTTATTTTTCATTAAATTAAAAGAGAAAGTAAAAAAAAATAGTTCGCGTTTTTTTCTTTTTGAATTTTTGATACATATATTTTTTAAATTTTATAATCAAATTTTTGAGAAAGATATCATTTGAAAATCATAATTTTTTGGGTTTAATTAACTAAATGGCCATTAATATTTTTAAATTTGATATAAAAAAACGATAGCAATTCAAGGATAGAATTTGATTTAAAAGATTTCAAAAAGTATGAAGGACAAATAAAAATAATTTGCAATTCCACAGAAGTGCTACAGACAACATGAATAAAAATAAAGGAATATTTGTTTGATAATTAGGTGTTTCATTAAAACTTTTAAGAAATAAAAATATTTTGACACTTGTAAGAAGAAAGCTTGGTTAAAAAACGTATAATTTGTGGAATATTCAAAAAAACCCATAAAAAACTCTCTGTATTCTTTCTTTTTTTTGTTGGGTTAAGAAAAAATTTAAAAAAATTTGTAACACCCTTATGCCTGGTTTGTCTTTGTTAATCTCACATTATTTCTTCTTTTTTTTCGCGCTGCTTTGAACTTTATGGTGACTAATATATACATCGACAAAAAGAAAAAAAATCAATAAAGCCCTTCATTTTAATATTTTGAATTTAAAAAAAGAATTGCTGCCTCAATATGCAAAAAATTTATTTAAAACCCTTTTAAAAATCATTACACAATTATTCATAGTTGTTTTGGATCAAAAAAATTAAAAAGTGCTAATTTTCTATAATTAGCAGTTTTGATAAGTCAAGAAATTAACATAAATAACTTAAACTATATTCCCCTCCATTTTATAGTTAAAGAGATTCAAAAAAATTATTTACATCTCCGGGGTTTCGAACTTTCTTCCATTCGCAAGTCCACCGCCTTCCACCACTGAGCAAATGCGACAAAGGAAGGGAAAATGCATGTTGCAAAAAATTTTCTTCGATTTTGAAAAAAAAATATTGGTACCTATAAAATTCAATTACGCCAGTTTTTCTATATGATGAATATGAATATATTAAAAATCGAAAAGGTTCAATTTATTCGAAATTCTTAGGTGATTTCAATAACAAAGTTTCATAGTTGCTTGATAAGAAGGAAAAAAAGTTTTAGTCAAAATACTGTGATTTTCGTGAAAAACATTAAATTATGCTAATTAATTGTTAAAAAGCCAAGATATTATGATTTTAAACATTAAATAATGATATATTAGTATATTTGAGATAGTTACTAACCGGCTTAACCCTGTGGGAACCTCCCATAAATTTTTCTGTGTTTAGAGGAACCAGTGACACGGGATCCACATATGTTTTTAAAAAAAAAATATAAATTAAAATAGATAAGAATGAGCTCTTCATTTTGATACCAAATATGTAGTAAGGAGAATGAAAAAAGGGGCGCTTCGCGCCCCTTGAAGTGGAAGTTATCATCCATCCACCCAAAGATCCATCAACCCAAAGATCCATAAACCCAAAGATCCATCAACCCAAAGATCTATCAACCCAAAGATCCATCAACCCAAAGATCTATCAACCCAAGGATCCATCAACCCAAAGATCTATCAACCCAAGGATACCGAGAAATCCACCCAAAGATCCATCAACCCAAAGATCCATCAACCCAAAGATCTATCAACCCAAGGATCTATCAACCCAAGGATACCGAGAAATCCACCCAAAGATCCATCAACCCAAAGATCCATCAACCCAAAGATCCATCAACCCAAAGATCCATCAACCCAAAGATCCATCAACCCAAAGATCCATCAACCCAAAGATCCATCAACCCAAAGATACCGAGAAATCCACCCAAAACAGTAAAGAGATCCATAAAAATCCACATAAAGATACATCCACCCTAAGATCGATCAACCAAAAGTTCGATCTACCTTAGTCAAATATCCACCCGAAGCTCTCCTAATATCCACCAAAATATCCACGAAAATCCACCGAAAACAGTTGAAAGATCCATGGAAATTCACCCAAGGATCATTCAAATTCCGCGGAAGGATCTATCATAACCCACCCGAAGATCCATAAAAATCAACCCGTGGATCATTCAAAATCAATCCAAGAATTTTTCTAAATCCACTCAAAGAACGGTAAAAATCCATAAAAATCCACTCACAGATCCATAAACCCAAAATCCATAAACACAAAAACCATCGAAAATCCACCAAAAGATCGATCAACCAAAGATACATTACCCCAAATTTGGTCAAAAACATTAAAAATATGCTAATTTTTCGATAAATATCGCTTTTTTATTATTCTAATTATGTTATAAAATTAGCATAAATTATTTTAATAATATTTCCCTCCATTTTATAGTTAAAGATATTCAAAAAAATTATTTACATCTCCGCGGTTTCGAACTTCCATCAACCTTTCAATACACCGCCTTCCACCACTGAGCAAGTGCGACAAAGGAAGGGAAAATGCATGTTGCAAAATTTTTTCATCGATTTTTGAAAAAAAAAAATGGTACCTTAATAATGCAAACGGGGCCAACTTTTCTCTAAGCCCAATAACTTTAGTTAAAATATAAAAAGGAAAATCAAATTTGTCATATTCTGAAGTTCTGCACCTCCTAGTTTCATAGTTAAACCATTGAATGGAAAAAAAGTTTTAGTCAAAAAACTGTGATTTTCGCGAAAAACTTTAAATTATGCTAATTAATCGTTAAAAAGCCAAGATATTATGATAAATAGCATTAAATAATGATATATAATTAGTTTTGAAATAGTTACTAACCACTTTAATAGGATGGGAACCTCCCATAAATTTTTCTGTGTTTAGAGGAACCAGTGACACGGGATCCACATATGTTTTTAAAAAAAAAATATAAATTAAAATAGATAAGAATGAGCTCTTCATTTTGATACCAAATATGTAGTAAGGAGAATGAAAAAAGGGGCGCTTCGCGCCCCTTGAAGTGGAAGTTATCATCCATCCACCCAAAGATCCATCAACCCAAAGATCCATAAACCCAAAGATCCATCAACCCAAAGATCTATCAACCCAAAGATCCATCAACCCAAAGATCTATCAACCCAAGGATCCATCAACCCAAAGATCTATCAACCCAAGGATACCGAGAAATCCACCCAAAGATCCATCAACCCAAAGATCCATCAACCCAAAGATCTATCAACCCAAGGATCTATCAACCCAAGGATACCGAGAAATCCACCCAAAGATCCATCAACCCAAAGATCCATCAACCCAAAGATCCATCAACCCAAAGATCCATCAACCCAAAGATCCATCAACCCAAAGATCCATCAACCCAAAGATACCGAGAAATCCACCCAAAACAGTAAAGAGATCCATAAAAATCCACATAAAGATACATCCACCCTAAGATCGATCAACCAAAAGTTCGATCTACCTTAGTCAAATATCCACCCGAAGCTCTCCTAATATCCACCAAAATATCCACGAAAATCCACCGAAAACAGTTGAAAGATCCATGGAAATTCACCCAAGGATCATTCAAATTCCGCGGAAGGATCTATCATAACCCACCCGAAGATCCATAAAAATCAACCCGTGGATCATTCAAAATCAATCCAAGAATTTTTCTAAATCCACTCAAAGAACGGTAAAAATCCATAAAAATCCACTCACAGATCCATAAACCCAAAATCCATAAACACAAAAACCATCGAAAATCCACCAAAAGATCGATCAACCAAAGATACATTACCCCAAATTTGGTCAAAAACATTAAAAATATGCTAATTTTTCGATAAATATCGCTTTTTTATTATTCTAATTATGTTATAAAATTAGCATAAATTATTTTAATAATATTTCCCTCCATTTTATAGTTAAAGATATTCAAAAAAATTATTTACATCTCCGCGGTTTCGAACTTCCATCAACCTTTCAATACACCGCCTTCCACCACTGAGCAAGTGCGACAAAGGAAGGGAAAATGCATGTTGCAAAATTTTTTCATCGATTTTTGAAAAAAAAAAATGGTACCTTAATAATGCAAACGGGGCCAACTTTTCTCTAAGCCCAATAACTTTAGTTAAAATATAAAAAGGAAAATCAAATTTGTCATATTCTGAAGTTCTGCACCTCCTAGTTTCATAGTTAAACCATTGAATGGAAAAAAAGTTTTAGTCAAAAAACTGTGATTTTCGCGAAAAACTTTAAATTATGCTAATTAATCGTTAAAAAGCCAAGATATTATGATAAATAGCATTAAATAATGATATATAATTAGTTTTGAAATAGTTACTAACCACTTTAATAGGATGGGAACCTCCCATAAATTTTTCTGTGTTTAGAGGAACCAGTGACACGGGATCCACATATGTTTTTAAAAAAAAAATATAAATTAAAATAGATAAGAATGAGCTCTTCATTTTGATACCAAATATGTAGTAAGGAGAATGAAAAAAGGGGCGCTTCGCGCCCCTTGAAGTGGAAGTTATCATCCATCCACCCAAAGATCCATCAACCCAAAGATCCATAAACCCAAAGATCCATCAACCCAAAGATCTATCAACCCAAAGATCCATCAACCCAAAGATCTATCAACCCAAGGATCCATCAACCCAAAGATCTATCAACCCAAGGATACCGAGAAATCCACCCAAAGATCCATCAACCCAAAGATCCATCAACCCAAAGATCTATCAACCCAAGGATCTATCAACCCAAGGATACCGAGAAATCCACCCAAAGATCCATCAACCCAAAGATCCATCAACCCAAAGATCCATCAACCCAAAGATCCATCAACCCAAAGATACCGAGAAATCCACCCAAAACAGTAAAGAGATCCATAAAAATCCACCTAAAGATACATCCACCCTAAGATCGATCAACCAAAAGTTCGATCTACCTTAGTCAAATATCCACCCGAAGCTCTCCTAATATCCACCAAAATATCCACGAAAATCCACCGAAAACAGTTGAAAGATCCATGGAAATTCACCCAAGGATCATTCAAATTCCGCGGAAGGATCTATCATAACCCACCCGAAGATCCATAAAAATCAACCCGTGGATCATTCAAAATCAATCCAAGAATTTTTCTAAATCCACTCAAAGAACGGTAAAAATCCATAAAAATCCACTCACAGATCCATAAACCCAAAATCCATAAACACAAAAACCATCGAAAATCCACCAAAAGATCGATCAACCAAAGATACATTACCCCAAATTTGGTCAAAAACATTAAAAATATGCTAATTTTTCGATAAATATCGCTTTTTTATTATTCTAATTATGTTATAAAATTAGCATAAATTATTTTAATAATATTTCCCTCCATTTTATAGTTAAAGATATTCAAAAAAATTATTTACATCTCCGCGGTTTCGAACTTCCATCAACCTTTCAATACACCGCCTTCCACCACTGAGCAAGTGCGACAAAGGAAGGGAAAATGCATGTTGCAAAATTTTTTCATCGATTTTTGAAAAAAAAAAATGGTACCTTAATAATGCAAACGGGGCCAACTTTTCTCTAAGCCCAATAACTTTAGTTAAAATATAAAAAGGAAAATCAAATTTGTCATATTCTGAAGTTCTGCACCTCCTAGTTTCATAGTTAAACCATTGAATGGAAAAAAAGTTTTAGTCAAAAAACTGTGATTTTCGCGAAAAACTTTAAATTATGCTAATTAATCGTTAAAAAGCCAAGATATTATGATAAATAGCATTAAATAATGATATATAATTAGTTTTGAAATAGTTACTAACCACTTTAATAGGATGGGAACCTCCCATAAATTTTTCTGTGTTTAGAGGAACCAGTGACACGGGATCCACATATGTTTTTAAAAAAAAAATATAAATTAAAATAGATAAGAATGAGCTCTTCATTTTGATACCAAATATGTAGTAAGGAGAATGAAAAAAGGGGCGCTTCGCGCCCCTTGAAGTGGAAGTTATCATCCATCCACCCAAAGATCCATCAACCCAAAGATCCATAAACCCAAAGATCCATCAACCCAAAGATCTATCAACCCAAAGATCCATCAACCCAAAGATCTATCAACCCAAGGATCCATCAACCCAAAGATCTATCAACCCAAGGATACCGAGAAATCCACCCAAAGATCCATCAACCCAAAGATCCATCAACCCAAAGATCTATCAACCCAAGGATCTATCAACCCAAGGATACCGAGAAATCCACCCAAAGATCCATCAACCCAAAGATCCATCAACCCAAAGATCCATCAACCCAAAGATCCATCAACCCAAAGATCCATCAACCCAAAGATCCATCAACCCAAAGATCCATCAACCCAAAGATCCATCAACCCAAAGATACCGAGAAATCCACCCAAAACAGTAAAGAGATCCATAAAAATCCACATAAAGATACATCCACCCTAAGATCGATCAACCAAAAGTTCGATCTACCTTAGTCAAATATCCACCCGAAGCTCTCCTAATATCCACCAAAATATCCACGAAAATCCACCGAAAACAGTTGAAAGATCCATGGAAATTCACCCAAGGATCATTCAAATTCCGCGGAAGGATCTATCATAACCCACCCGAAGATCCATAAAAATCAACCCGTGGATCATTCAAAATCAATCCAAGAATTTTTCTAAATCCACTCAAAGAACGGTAAAAATCCATAAAAATCCACTCACAGATCCATAAACCCAAAATCCATAAACACAAAAACCATCGAAAATCCACCAAAAGATCGATCAACCAAAGATACATTACCCCAAATTTGGTCAAAAACATTAAAAATATGCTAATTTTTCGATAAATATCGCTTTTTTATTATTCTAATTATGTTATAAAATTAGCATAAATTATTTTAATAATATTTCCCTCCATTTTATAGTTAAAGATATTCAAAAAAATTATTTACATCTCCGCGGTTTCGAACTTCCATCAACCTTTCAATACACCGCCTTCCACCACTGAGCAAGTGCGACAAAGGAAGGGAAAATGCATGTTGCAAAATTTTTTCATCGATTTTTGAAAAAAAAAAATGGTACCTTAATAATGCAAACGGGGCCAACTTTTCTCTAAGCCCAATAACTTTAGTTAAAATATAAAAAGGAAAATCAAATTTGTCATATTCTGAAGTTCTGCACCTCCTAGTTTCATAGTTAAACCATTGAATGGAAAAAAAGTTTTAGTCAAAAAACTGTGATTTTCGCGAAAAACTTTAAATTATGCTAATTAATCGTTAAAAAGCCAAGATATTATGATAAATAGCATTAAATAATGATATATAATTAGTTTTGAAATAGTTACTAACCACTTTAATAGGATGGGAACCTCCCATAAATTTTTCTGTGTTTAGAGGAACCAGTGACACGGGATCCACATATGTTTTTAAAAAAAAAATATAAATTAAAATAGATAAGAATGAGCTCTTCATTTTGATACCAAATATGTAGTAAGGAGAATGAAAAAAGGGGCGCTTCGCGCCCCTTGAAGTGGAAGTTATCATCCATCCACCCAAAGATCCATCAACCCAAAGATCCATAAACCCAAAGATCCATCAACCCAAAGATCTATCAACCCAAAGATCCATCAACCCAAAGATCTATCAACCCAAGGATCCATCAACCCAAAGATCTATCAACCCAAGGATACCGAGAAATCCACCCAAAGATCCATCAACCCAAAGATCCATCAACCCAAAGATCTATCAACCCAAGGATCTATCAACCCAAGGATACCGAGAAATCCACCCAAAGATCCATCAACCCAAAGATCCATCAACCCAAAGATCCATCAACCCAAAGATCCATCAACCCAAAGATCCATCAACCCAAAGATCCATCAACCCAAAGATACCGAGAAATCCACCCAAAACAGTAAAGAGATCCATAAAAATCCACATAAAGATACATCCACCCTAAGATCGATCAACCAAAAGTTCGATCTACCTTAGTCAAATATCCACCCGAAGCTCTCCTAATATCCACCAAAATATCCACGAAAATCCACCGAAAACAGTTGAAAGATCCATGGAAATTCACCCAAGGATCATTCAAATTCCGCGGAAGGATCTATCATAACCCACCCGAAGATCCATAAAAATCAACCCGTGGATCATTCAAAATCAATCCAAGAATTTTTCTAAATCCACTCAAAGAACGGTAAAAATCCATAAAAATCCACTCACAGATCCATAAACCCAAAATCCATAAACACAAAAACCATCGAAAATCCACCAAAAGATCGATCAACCAAAGATACATTACCCCAAATTTGGTCAAAAACATTAAAAATATGCTAATTTTTCGATAAATATCGCTTTTTTATTATTCTAATTATGTTATAAAATTAGCATAAATTATTTTAATAATATTTCCCTCCATTTTATAGTTAAAGATATTCAAAAAAATTATTTACATCTCCGCGGTTTCGAACTTCCATCAACCTTTCAATACACCGCCTTCCACCACTGAGCAAGTGCGACAAAGGAAGGGAAAATGCATGTTGCAAAATTTTTTCATCGATTTTTGAAAAAAAAAAATGGTACCTTAATAATGCAAACGGGGCCAACTTTTCTCTAAGCCCAATAACTTTAGTTAAAATATAAAAAGGAAAATCAAATTTGTCATATTCTGAAGTTCTGCACCTCCTAGTTTCATAGTTAAACCATTGAATGGAAAAAAAGTTTTAGTCAAAAAACTGTGATTTTCGCGAAAAACTTTAAATTATGCTAATTAATCGTTAAAAAGCCAAGATATTATGATAAATAGCATTAAATAATGATATATAATTAGTTTTGAAATAGTTACTAACCACTTTAATAGGATGGGAACCTCCCATAAATTTTTCTGTGTTTAGAGGAACCAGTGACACGGGATCCACATATGTTTTTAAAAAAAAAATATAAATTAAAATAGATAAGAATGAGCTCTTCATTTTGATACCAAATATGTAGTAAGGAGAATGAAAAAAGGGGCGCTTCGCGCCCCTTGAAGTGGAAGTTATCATCCATCCACCCAAAGATCCATCAACCCAAAGATCCATAAACCCAAAGATCCATCAACCCAAAGATCTATCAACCCAAAGATCCATCAACCCAAAGATCTATCAACCCAAGGATCCATCAACCCAAAGATCTATCAACCCAAGGATACCGAGAAATCCACCCAAAGATCCATCAACCCAAAGATCCATCAACCCAAAGATCTATCAACCCAAGGATCTATCAACCCAAGGATACCGAGAAATCCACCCAAAGATCCATCAACCCAAAGATCCATCAACCCAAAGATCCATCAACCCAAAGATCCATCAACCCAAAGATACCGAGAAATCCACCCAAAACAGTAAAGAGATCCATAAAAATCCACCTAAAGATACATCCACCCTAAGATCGATCAACCAAAAGTTCGATCTACCTTAGTCAAATATCCACCCGAAGCTCTCCTAATATCCACCAAAATATCCACGAAAATCCACCGAAAACAGTTGAAAGATCCATGGAAATTCACCCAAGGATCATTCAAATTCCGCGGAAGGATCTATCATAACCCACCCGAAGATCCATAAAAATCAACCCGTGGATCATTCAAAATCAATCCAAGAATTTTTCTAAATCCACTCAAAGAACGGTAAAAATCCATAAAAATCCACTCACAGATCCATAAACCCAAAATCCATAAACACAAAAACCATCGAAAATCCACCAAAAGATCGATCAACCAAAGATACATTACCCCAAATTTGGTCAAAAACATTAAAAATATGCTAATTTTTCGATAAATATCGCTTTTTTATTATTCTAATTATGTTATAAAATTAGCATAAATTATTTTAATAATATTTCCCTCCATTTTATAGTTAAAGATATTCAAAAAAATTATTTACATCTCCGCGGTTTCGAACTTCCATCAACCTTTCAATACACCGCCTTCCACCACTGAGCAAGTGCGACAAAGGAAGGGAAAATGCATGTTGCAAAATTTTTTCATCGATTTTTGAAAAAAAAAAATGGTACCTTAATAATGCAAACGGGGCCAACTTTTCTCTAAGCCCAATAACTTTAGTTAAAATATAAAAAGGAAAATCAAATTTGTCATATTCTGAAGTTCTGCACCTCCTAGTTTCATAGTTAAACCATTGAATGGAAAAAAAGTTTTAGTCAAAAAACTGTGATTTTCGCGAAAAACTTTAAATTATGCTAATTAATCGTTAAAAAGCCAAGATATTATGATAAATAGCATTAAATAATGATATATAATTAGTTTTGAAATAGTTACTAACCACTTTAATAGGATGGGAACCTCCCATAAATTTTTCTGTGTTTAGAGGAATAACGTATTTAAATTTTTAAAAAGTTGAAATTAGACGATTTTTTAATTTTTTTAAATATTTAAATTTTTAGAATTTTCAAAAACCAGACAACTGTCAAATAGTATTGGCAGAACTGTAAATAAAAGTAATTAATTAACGTGGCCTGACAAGATGTATCCGAGTACTTTTGAGGGCATATTTTCACACATCCCTTTCGGCGCTGCAAATTGTTCCCGCTCATTTTTCGCGCCCATTTTAAGCGAGTTATTCAGGCTTGAACAGTAGTTATGAATAACATTAGAAATTATAATAATATTAAAACGATATACGGTGACAAAACATGATGATCTATCTCATAGCTTTGATTTGGGTAGGAATATTAGAATATATGCAAATCTTAGGAGAATATATGATTTGATGGTTCATTAGTTTAGAATTGGTTAATCAACCAAAGTTAGAAAAGTGAGTTCAATTAGAGTCATTATCAAACCCCAGACGAATGAAAGAATTCTTAGCCTATGTTTAAGCAATCATGCACTGTCATCGTTAATACGAAGATAGATGCCGATAGCAACAAACGGTGAATTATCAGTCATCATGTTTTATATATGGCTATAGGGAAATTACTAAAAGGCTATAAAGATCCTCCTGTCATTCTACGAGTTAATAGTGTTCACTGCAATTCCCAATATACCCTTTCCATAAAAAATAACATTAGTCATTTAAAATGAGTGAAACTTGTAACATAGCTTACTGATTCAAATTTTTTTTGATTTAAGGTTTCTATGTTAGTCTATTTACTTGTCCAAAAAATTAGAATAATAGTTGATATTCTAAGCCTCTATGCTTTTGGGTTCCTTAGGGCTTTCTTTATTGAAAATCCCTTTGATTTTTGCGCGCCAAAGCTAAAGTGTGAAAATATGCTCAGAGAGAATCGGATACATCTTGCCATGCAATCTTAATTAACAAGCGTCTATTAAATACTTAAAAAATTTCTGATACCTCATCAAAGAGTAATGATGCATATAAAAGTGAGTGAAAATGACAAACAAAAAAATGATAAAAAAAAAACAAATTAGTTGCGAATGGTTAAATTTGTTAGGAGCTACAAAGAAACAAGAAGCCGGAAACAAAAAAATTTGTTACCCGTAATTAAAATATGTACCTTCACTACATAATGTCTAGATAGAATTTTATTCGCTCCATCGGTTGCTAGAATTTTAAATTTAAATAAACATTTTTTACGATATCTGCTTCTTCTGTCTGGCATGTAATTTAAATCTTTCATTAATTAATTATTTTACAATTTTTTATAATTTAAAAATTTTTTTGGGTTTTTTTGTGGGCAATAAAAAAAAGCTAAGGTTTTCAATAGTAATTATTTTTCTCAGTTAAAATTCAGTAAAATTTTTAAACTTAAACAAAAATCAATAAAAATAAATTATTGGTAAAAAAGCCGTTGTTGCAAAAACATTCCACTTTTGAATTTCAAGCATGAGAAACAACATTGCTCGTTTCAACGATATAAAATTATTGGTAGCTGCGTTAAAACTTTTAATTTACTGTTAATCGAAAAGAAATGCATCAATTTGATATCTGGATACAACGTGCTAGTCATTTTGATGATTAGAGAGAAGTTGAAGAAAAATTAAACTAAGTTATTTATAATCAGCAAGTGAGAAGCGTATTGACTGAAGCGTGAAACACAAACGATATGAGTGAAACAACGTTTGAATGGAAAAAGAAAGCCAATGAAAAAATGCAATCGTATGCAAATTTTCATTCGTGATGTTCAAGAATGAGAAACAAAGTTGCTCGTTTCAACGAGCTAAATATTTTACTTCATATTGAATTTTGTTACATAAACTCTCAAATACATTGCGCTAGTTGGTCATCGAATAAAAATCTGTTACTCTCTCGTGCCTAAAGCTTATCTTGCTCCTCATAAACATAAAGAATAAAACAACAACAACAAACAATATTTATTTCATATCCAGAAAAAAACAAATAAAAAAGTGAAACAATAAAAAAATTTGTAAAACAAAATAACCGAAAAATTTCTTTACTTGTTGCTGTAGGCGGTATCAGATTAATGATTCTTGTTCAAACGACGAAGATAATCATAGCATTGGTAGAGGAGGCCGAGAACCCAAAGTGCAGCAAGAACATCGAAAAGCCACAAAAGAACAGCAATAATGATGAAAACTAAAAAAGAAAAAGCTTAGGTAAAATGTAAAATCCCATAAACAAAACAAACTTACGTCCATTATCGGTGCAGTATCGGTAGGCGTAGAGAATGTCTCCTTTCTTAAAGTATCCATAAAAGTGGTAACCAAGGAAGGCCAAGATACCAACAAGTTGAATAAACTAAAAATTTATAAAAGTGAATGAATGATAGATAATGAAAAGGTAAAAACATTTACTTGTGCTCCAAAACATGGAAGATGAAGAAGCATAACATTCTTATGTTTAGTTCCATCGAGGCAATGAAGAAACATAAAAAGGATGAAAAGACCACCAGCAATAGCCCAACAAACATTTTCAGGCATTTCTTCTTTTCCAACAAAGTACAGGAATTTGATAGCAATCATATAAGCCATAAATACTTTCAAAAGACCAATGATATTCATTCCACATTTATTAGAAGAAGGTGGAGATGCATGTACAGGTAGAATAGGAGCAGCTGTTGATGTTGAAGTACCAGCAGGAACACGTCCACTATGTTTAGGATTCTTTTGAGTTGAATCATTGCTTTCAGGAGTACCATATGCTTGATCAAGACCATCAACACGAGGAGAACCCATGCGCTAAAAAAATGAACTGATGAATAAAAAAGAAAGAAACTTTGTAATCAAAACATTTTGAGGCAACTATTTTAGAATGAAAAAAAGCAAAGAAAAAACTAACCTGAGCTTTCATAACAGGATACATATCAGCCATTTTGACGATGAATAACAACTAGTATTATTTATAACCAACAAGAAGAAAATGAGTATCAACAAACGTTGAATACAAAAGCAGACGAAAAAAATTTGAAAGAATGCTTGAATGACGAAAGCAAAATCATTGAAACAAACAATCGCCATCGTACCTTCGTTGCGTGTTCGTTCGTTGCATGAAACAAATCTCTTTTAAAATGCTGCTTTTTTACTTTTTGTTCAAAAAAAGATCCCCGGTTGTTTATCGAAACCCTTTTTTTGTTGATGAATCAATGTTTATTTATTCAATTCGACAATATCAAAGTTATGTAAAACAAAACACAAATATTTACAATATACAAAAATAAGATAGAATTCAGTTAGTTTCATTCATTGTTGTTGATAAAAGTTCTTGTTGTTGTTTTCAAAAGACTGATGGTGCCAATTGTTGATATGGATGAGCGACGACATTAGCACCTTGATAAGATAGTTTCAAATCACGAAAATATACATAACATTTCTTGACGACATACATGAACCATATAGCAAAGATCAATTCAAGGACGAACGTTGAAACAATAATGATGATATGTGTGTTCCTTAGATCTAAGCCTTTGCTGATCTCATCAACATAGTATTTTCCATTCATTAATTCAGCACCGGTTTTAACCTTTTGATTATATTCATCTATAACATACCAGATAGCATAACAGGAATATCCCAACACACCCATAAGTTTGATAACCTAAAAATTGAAGGAAATATACGTACCAAAGATGAAAAAGAACATATACAACGTAATAAAAAAAGATAAAGCACTTACTTTACATCCAAAATATGGTAACAAAAGCTTATGATTCTTACTACATAAAGCAATGATAAGGAAGAGTATACCAATAGCTTCAAAAAGAGCAGCAAAACCAAAACGTGCAACATAACCATATAGTTGAGTACCATCCATACCATGTTGTTCGTTGTGATAACCTCCTAATCCACAAAGAATTGCACCAGCTAAAATACCACAAACAACTATAACTTCCCAACAAGCAATAGCTATAGCTCCACTTTTAGAATGACAGCAACCACAACAGCATTGATATTTAGAAGCATTTGGATTGAATATTTCAGCATTTGTATTAGCATTTACATCTCCGGCAGCAGGTACTGGTTTAGGAGTAAATACAGGTTTAGTAGGTGTTCCATATTGATTTGGCGTTGCTGTGGCATAATAATATGTTGCTGGAATTCCTTGTTGACCATAATATTCAAATGTTGGTACTTGTTGCTGTTGATTTTGGTTTTGATATTGTTGCTGTTGCTGGATTGGTTGTTGTTGTTGTACTTGCATAGGCATATATGGAGCAGGTTGTTGTTGTTGTTGATATTGTTGATTTGGCGGTGTTTGTGGTTGTTGTTGTTGTTGGTCCTAAAAAAAGTAAACATATTAGTAATATTGTATTTTTTCTTAGAAAATATCTTTTTATACCCACGTTTAGAATCTATGGAAGAGGATATAAACAAACAAACAACACAAAAAGCAATTAAAAAAAGAAGTTAACCTGTGGTAATTCAACATCGATGGATCGATTATTATTCTTCATTTCGGCTGCTTTGATTGATGAAGAAGTGTGAGACATAATTGAGTTTTCAGCTGCTTCAGTTGTTTTTGTTGCTTACAAATACACGCACGCGAACAACAATGATTTTGAAAAATGAATGAATGAAAGAAAAAATGCAGCAATGAATTCTTGCCGCCAAAAAAATAATCATGCAGCTTCCATGCAAATTTTTTCTTCCTAATTTTTATGGGAAACAAATATGTGAAACATTGGCTTGAAAAATGATTTATGCATTTGAAAGTTTTTGGATTTGTTTTTGCTGAATTTTATAAATGTTTTTATGAATGAAATGAATAAGTAAAAGTAGTCAATTTTGGAACAAAGTTAAAAAATAAAGATGTGATTTTTTTTCGCAAGTCGCTTATGATTTTTGGATATGGGCGCTATAAATAACCAAAATTTGCCCCGTCTTGCTTCTTTATGGTTCAATCCATATTATTAATTCCATTTTACTTGTTTTTTTTTTATTACAAGTCGAACACTATGCATTAATAAAAATTAAAGTTTTGATGAAAAAAAACAAATTAGCAAAAAAAATTTGTTTTTGTTTTGATAAAAAATTATTATAAATAAAAATGCTTTGGAAGAAAAAAGTGATTTAAAAGTTTAGAACATTTTCTTGAAGTTAATAGTTTTAGTAACATTTAAAATATTTTTTAAAACTTTTTTTAATTGTTGAAAACTGCTCGTTTGATGTTTTTTGTTAACTGACCATGAATTATCTTTATTATGAAATGAAATATGTTCAACGAAGCCATCAACCAAAAAAAATAGAAGCAAATTTGTTAAATAAATATTTTAGAGTTAATTCCTTTGCTTGCTTTTCAAAGTTCTCAAATAATTTAGTTATTCCTTTAAAAAAACAGTAAAAAAATATTGTCAAAATATTCAAAAAAGAAAAAGAAAGAAAAGAGAGGTTTATAAAAAAATCAATTCGATTCAAAAAGTTTCTTTTTTCTGTTTAGTCATGATCGATCGATCAGCGAATGTGAGTCAACAACGACAACATTCCTTTGCTCTCTCTCTCTCTATTTTTTTGTAGCGACCACCTTTTTTGTTATCTCCGTTTTATGAATTTTATGTTGTTTGTTGGTTTTGTCGTTCATTTTCGTTATTTTATTTGCAAAGAAAAATTTCGGAGTTTTTATGAGATACATTTTTTAAATTTTATTTTTTTTTTCTTTATTTCGATCAGATATTCCTTAACAGAAGGGAGATGACACTCGGTAATAGCAAAGGTTTGATTGCTTTGTTAATAGCGATTGAATTTGAAATCTTTATATCATAGATTTTTTACACTTCTATAAACAATATATATAAAGCATTTGCTAATAATTGAAATCAAGAAAAGTAAAAAAAAAAGCGTTTAAATATTCAAAAATAAAGTTTGAAATAAAAAAATTTTTTTCTTCACAAACGAACGCACTCCAAAACTTTCGTTAGCCTTTTTACTTTTTCATTACTTTTTTTTCGATTTTTTGTTTTATCATTTCACCTTCCTTTTTTTCTTTTTGAAAAAACTTCATTGTTTCATTGTTTATTTTTTTTTATCGTTGTCTCTTGTGTTAGCCATTTTTTTTTTTGGACGCAAAACTAAATCAATAAAATGAACCTTTTTTTTAGCGGGTGCTCAAGCCAAACTACAAAGTGCAAAAACGACGACAACCATTGTTGCTTGAGTTCGAGTATAATTTTTTTCTTTAACCAAGTGAAATGAAAAAATTTGTTTCATCTTTTACAAACTTTTTATATCCATTAAAGTTATTTTAATTTTATATTTTCTTATGTTAAAATTTAAATAAATATTCTCACAACAATTAATAAAAATGATATGTTTTTGAACAAAAGTGTATTAGAATGTTCGAAAAAAGTAAGTTTTTCTTTATTTATTTCATGCAGCATAAACAAAATTGCCTTATTACCTAACAACAACTTTTTATCTCTTTTCTTTGCCCTTCAGAGAAAATGGATTAGTCATAAAAATAAATTCAAGTTTTTCTTTTGACAAAAACGAAGGAAAAAAATGCGCAAAAATAAATTTTTTTTTCTTGCAATGGGTGCAATTTTATTTTCTTCTTTTGACCATCCATCCTTGAAGAACAAATTAAAGGGATTTTTTCTCACTCTTTTATGGTTGCTGCAGTGGCAAAACAACAAACCTTATGAGGAAAGAATAAATAATTTGCGCACTTTTTTTTGTTTGTTTCATCATTTTCTTTCTATAAATTTGACTATGGCTACTTATTTTCCTTTTTTTCCCCACGCGAATAAAAAATGTTTCGTAACAAATAACAATCTTTGCCCTTTTTTTATTGCCTTTTTAATCCATTTTTCCCCTTGCTTATCGATCGATTACTAACGACGATTAGCTTGCTACGCAGCATTAAAAAAAATTTTCTTCGGTGCTATCTGTTTTTTTTCTGACCCATATCAATCAAACCAAAGAAAATTTTGTATTTAAGCTGAGAAATTTTTTTATTGAAGCCTAAAATATATTTATTTTTTCTTTGTGATTGCCAACACACTTTTTTTTCTTTTTTAATTTTCCAGACGTAAGAAGATGTTCAAAAATATCGAACTTTTAGCTCAAGCTTCACAACAAATATCAATATTGCCCAAACAGTCTATGGGTGGAGTAGCTTCTTCATCATCCTCAACAACAACGACAACTAAAAATTCATCTCCATCATTAGGAAAGCGTCGATCACAAAGAATTATGAATGGTCAAAAACAACAACCTTCATCATCCTCATCTTCGTCATCGTCAGCTTCAACAAATTCTCCAATTCCATCAAAAAAATCTTTTGATGGTGGAATTATTAATGGCAACAGCGGTCAAGGAAGTAGCAATGGAGCCAATGTTGCTAAAAATGCTATAATTGAAAAACCTGCTCCATTTCGAGTTGCATTCACGAAACATATGTATGAAGAAGCTGTCCCTCAACCCATTGAACTTCCAGCTTGGATTATAGAACTTAAGTAAGCTAAAATTTAAAATTTGCAGATTTAGATAATTTTTTCTTTGTCTTCGTTTTAGGGTCCAAATAATGAATGGAAAAAAGTTTAAAATTAAAGCCAATCAATTTGATAATGTTTCGGAGTTGAAAAAGACAATCATGGAAATGTATGCCATTCCATTGAATCATCAACATTTATTTTATAATGTAAGTTTTTTTCTTAGATTTTTTTTTTGCGTAAATTATAATTATTAGCAAATTTATTAAACTTTTGCTTCCAAAATAACTTTTTATTTGGTTCATAAAACTAATAAACCTTTTATGGAAATTTTTCACCACAACCAAAGCCATACTAGAACTAAATATTATCTAACTGCTTTTAGTAGTTTTTCTGTCCAAAAATATTAATTTTGTATATATTTTTTTCTAAACTTGTAAAAAATGTTTTAACAAGTCCATTGGCCAAAAAAAATTAGATGGAGACCTGCATATAAAAATTATTCTAGTCATTAATTTTTTTTTCTTCAAAAAATGAAAAAATTCCGCAAAAAATTGTTTAATTTTTTTACTTCAAGAATAGGGTTGAAATTTTTCGAAAAATACCATTTTCAAACAAAATTCATAGATTATTTTGTTTTAGTAGGGCAGCAATAGATTTAGTTTCACAAATTATAAATTCCTTAAATTTCTTCCATATTTTTTTTAGTGCAAACTTCTCGAAGAAAATCACACTTTGGTATATTATGAAGTTGAAAATGGTGTAACACTTAAAATGAATTTGGGTGAAACCATTGAAAGATGTGATTTTTATTGCATTCGTTCAGATTTACTCGATGAAAATGCTGAACAATTGGAATTTGGTTTTCAACCTGAAGATTTGCTTTCCCTTTGTAAACTTGGAAAAAATCGACCCGCTTCAAGGCCCGATGTTAGACTCACGTAAGCTTTTTTTTGATTTTTAGTTATTAGTTTTTTGTGAAATAAATTTTTTGATTTTTAATTTTTACAGTATTCAAATAATGAATGGTCGAAGTTTCAATGTTTCCACTTCTACTTTAGATATGGTTGGCAAACTTAAAGAGGCCATCGCGGAACAAGAAAAAATTCCTATTGAACATCAACATTTATTTTATAATGTAAGATACTTTTTTTCCTAATTCTTTACCCCATTTTTTTGATATTCGACCTAAAAATTTTTTTTACAAGAGCTTACCAGATTTTTTTCAGTGCCAAATGTTACATTGCAGTCGAACTTTAATTTGTTATGAAATTGGTGAAGGTTGCACAATTACTATGAATCTTGGCATGAGTATGACGGGTTGCCGATTTTATTATGTTCGTCCTGATCTTTTTGATATGCAATATAGTTGTGATTATATTAATACAAATATGGTATTTAATTTCATAGTTTTCTTTCTTAAAAAACAAATTTAAATATTTTCTTAATTTTTAGCAAAATCAAACTGTAATGTTTTGCGCTGGTAAACCTTATATTCGTCCAATCGAAGCTCGTCGATTTGCAATCAAAGTAAGTTTAAAAAACCGCAAAATTGCGATTTTAGAGATCCCACAAAAAAAATTAGGATCTCACTAAGAAAATTGTTTTTTAGGTTCGTGGAAAATATGAAAACAATAAATGGTTGGGTCAACCAAGTACTTCCAATCGAATAATTCCCGATGAATGGCCGATGGCTTATCATGGCACTTCAGAAGCAAATATCCTTGAAATAGTTAAATCTGGATTTGATTTACGTAAATGCGTTCGAATGGCTTATGGTAAAGGAATATATTGCTCACCCGATCCAAATACAGCTTTAATGTATAGCGGTGACTATCAATGTGAAATAAACAAAGTTAGTTTTTTAAAACTTTTTAATAAAAAAAATTTCCTAGCAAAAATATTTTCTTTTTTAATTTTTCTTTGAGCTAAAAATAATTATATAAATTTTTTTTAAATTTTAGACGGGTACTTATCGAGTCATTTTACAATGTCGAGCCAACCCTCAAACGCTTAAGGTAGTTCGAGCCTCTGATACCCATTATGGCGAATATTGGACTGTTCCGGATGGAGCTGATCTTCGTCCATATGGAGTTTGCGTATATTTTTATCCAACAGGATATCAACAGAATTATAGTTATGCTCGATCCATAGTTGGAACCAATATTACTGGAACTGGAAGACCAGCTCCTTCAGCTTTTGTCTCCACTGGAGGAACAAGAATTACTCCATTTTTAAATACTCAAACTCAAACTCAAAGACCATAAACAGCAAAAACCAAAAATCAAATCATTGAAAGCAATGTTTTTTTTTGTTAAAATATCTCAAAATTTTTGTTTTTAAATGACTTTTAAATGTTTTGTTTTTTTACTTTGATTCCTGAAATTTTCTTTATTACTATATTTTACTGGTATGTATTAATAAACTTTTTTTGATCTCAATTATTTTATTTTGTAATTTTATTCTAAGCATTTTCTAATTCTTTCATACTTGAAATAAGGAAAATACGTTTATGTCGGTATCTTTATTACTCTTTTTTTGTTGGACAAAGAACCTTCTCAAACTGAAACCGTAAAAAAAACTTAAATCTTTAAATTTGATTTTATGCTATAATTAAATGTGAGAAATCAGCGCTAATTCTCTGAAAAATGTTTTTCTTTAAAATATCTGTAAAAAAAGGTGTGGCAATCACAGGATCTAATAAACTTGATTTTTAGATTTCCATATTGAATTTTTGAAAGGCTAATTATTAAAAAGTGTGAGAATCTAGCTTTCTTAGTTTTTGCAACCAAGTAAATTAAAATTTTTAATTTTTCTTTCCATTTTATTCTTTTTTCATGATGATATTTAAGATTTTTTAGTTTCTTACAAAATTATTAATTTTTGTCATTTTTTATTTCACAAGTATCTTCACATAAAAATTTTTTTATAAGCAAAAATACTGTATCTTTGGCACATTTTTAAAGAAAAGCAGCAATGATTATTTTGGTTGCTTTTTTGACATATTTGACTTTGTTAAGCTTCATTTCTCAAACTATTGCGATTTATCCAACTTACAATGCGACTATGGCAGGACGAGGATGGACTTATTCACAAAGTAAGTTTTTTTATTATTATTTTTGAAAACCATAGTTACAAAGAGCCAAAAACTAATTTCAAAGTGCTTTGTAAATTTTTTAAATCATTTTGGTCCAACAAAATAACAAATTTAAAAAATAAAATATGAATTTTAGCTTGTGTGATGCATTATGATGGCTGCAAATTGAATTGAGTTTCCACTGAATTTGAAAGTAAACATAACTTAAATTTTTAAAACTACAAAACTTGTGAGTTTTTAGAATGTTTAAAGACTAATGTGGCACCATTTTGTTCTTTATATCCTCCATA
Source organism: Panagrolaimus kolymaensis (assembly GCA_028622995.1). NCBI lineage: Eukaryota > Metazoa > Nematoda > Chromadorea > Rhabditida > Panagrolaimidae > Panagrolaimus > Panagrolaimus kolymaensis. The sequence goes on along the minus strand of JAJQJQ010000045.1, from coordinate 2,071,053 downwards.
TGAAATTATAGCGCCTGAAAGAGATTGGAATCAAACATCCACAAGTAAATATTAAATTTAGAACCAATAAATTTTTGGATACCGTAATTTTTCTTTTTTAGATTGCATTTATCATTATAACAATTGCAAATTAAATAATGACCCAGTGAAATTTGAAAGTAAAAACTAAGCATTAAAAAATTTTTTTAAAAACATTATGGAAATTTTATAGAATGTTTACAAACTAATGTTGAACCATTTTGTTCATTAAAAGTAATAACCACAACTTCAACAACAACAACAGCTAATCCCACAACAACTACACCAGTTTTACCATGTTGCAACCAACCTCCAAATACAGCGGCAGTTTACATCCCAACCAATTCCATTTCACCCAATGGAATTATTATGAAACAAGCAAATAGTAATTTTATTAACAAAAGTTTTTATTTTTTAATATGGTTTCCAACATTTTTAGGTTCATGTCCCCGATCAAGTGGAGCTGATTATTTTTATCCTCCTCAACCAAGCGCAGATGCAATGGATTTGTTTTTTAACGAGAAGCTAGTTTTCAAAAAATAAAAAAACGGTCGAACGCCTAATTAATTTCAGAGGCAATGCCTACAGTGTTTGTTGGGAAGATATGTGTGTTTGTGACATTGAAAATAATTGTTATCAATATCCTTCTGGATCAACCAATGGAATTTGGTTGTTTTCAATTTGTGAATCCGATGGTTGCTTTATGAAAGCTTTTAATCCAACTTATACTCCGTTAATTAATTCTGTTAATGGAAGCCAAATCGATCCAAATGATCAATATGTAAATCCAAATGAATTGAAACCTTTGACAGATTCCGCATATTTAAAAGTCTCAAAATTTGGTTGTGGAGGTTGTAGTGCCCTTGCTGCAATTTCTTTATGCCCTATAATTCCTCCAATCACGACTACGTCTTCGACTACCGTTTTAACAACTACCACCACTGCTACACCATCAACAACTACAACATCACCGTCTTGTGTTCAGCCTCCAAACACTTCGGCTATTTATATTCCATCAAGCTCTATCTCTTCCATTGATTTTGATCAGCAAGCAAATGGTAAAATGTTAACATACTCTTTTCCAATTATATTATATATTTTTTAATTTTCAGCTTCTTGTGAATGCTCTGATGGAACAGAATATTATTTTTCAACTAAAAACCCAAGCGATACTAACGATCTTTTTAATTCTAATCAGTAAGCGCTTTGGAAACAAAAAAAAACATAAAATAAAAATTCAGAGAAGATATAAACAATTATTGTGGGGTGGAGATGTGTATATGTGATACTAATGACAAGTGTTATCATTATGTTGACACATTTATACCAAATGTAGTGTTATATTCATATTGTGGAATTGATGGATGCTATATGCGAGCGATAAATTTGGACGATGAGCCTTTAATTAATGCAGCAAACAATAGCGACTTCATTAATCCTAGCAATCAATTTGAAGCAGATGGAATTACTTTTAAGCCGATAACTGACCAAGGGTTTTTTAAAATAACTCGAATGAGTTGTACGAGTTGTCCTATTCCACCAAGTTCATGTTCGAATAAATTACCAACAACATCGATAACTCCACTTCCTTGCATTCAGCCACCAAACACTTCAGCAATTTATATTCCAACTGAATCTATTTCAAATGAAAAATTGCAAATATCTGTAAATTATACAGGTAAAGCAATTTTTATAGAGTTTAATTTATAATACTAAACTATCTTATTTTAAAATAAATAACATAAAACTTCTTTTTTTTAGGTTTTTGCCCATGTACGGATGGAACAGAGTATTATTATCCTTCTTTTAATACTAGCGACACTACTTATCTTATTAATAATATCATGTTAGTCTTTAAAAATTTGTATTTATTTGAAACGCAAAAAAAGTTACACACCATTTTGTTCAAAACAATTTTATGTCTTAAATTTAATTTATTCTAAAGATTTCTAGTTACTAAAAAATACTTTAGATTCAATATCGATATTTTATGCAAAGACGTATGCGTTTGTGATATTAATAATGATTGTTATCATTTTATTAACGAAAGTTTTCCCGCAGTTGTTTTATACTCTTATTGTGATATTAATGGATGTTATATGAGAGGTTTTAGCGCAGGGCTTTCTGATTTATATAATGCTGCCACAAATGAAAGGATTCTATATGGTGATCAATTTATTGATAAAAATACAGCTAAACCTTTAACAGATCCAATCTTTAAAAAAATTAACAGAATTAGTTGTTCGGGTTGCCCAGTAGTTACTTCAGTATGTCCAAATACAGAAGAAACAACCCAAACTTTGACATCAACAACATCAACTTTTACAACGACATCCACAACTCGGCCATTTTAAAAACTTAAGCAACAACACCCCCTCACAGATCCGTTTTAAAAAAAGTTAAATAAATAAAGTGATTAATTATTTATGTTCTGGTTTTCCACGTTTAACCAAGTTGGTGTTTAAAATAAAGCATATTTTAATGAAAATTCATTTTTTTTGAAACATGTTTTTCAAAAGTTTTTTAATTAAAAAAAAGTAAAGATAAAGCGCAAATAATCAAAAACATTATTTGCGAATAGAATCTAAAGAAAAAAAGAATCCATCATCTTTTTTATAATCAATGACGTGGTAGTCCTCTTTTTTTTCTATTTTTAGCTTAAAAAATAAATTAATATTTATAAACCTTTTTAAATCATTTTTATTTTCTTAAAAGCTTTTTTCCAATTTTTGTTAGAAAAATAAAGGAAACAAATTTAAAAAGGTTTTCAAATAGTAAACGTTAGATTTTAGTTTTGATTTATTAGAAAAAATGGCTAGTAACCATTGGTTGCATTTATTTTTTATTCTTTACTTTTGTATTATTTCTTTATTTAATTTTTGTCAAAGTTGTTATGAACAAGAAAAACCAATAAATTTTGTTGGTCAAATATTATCAACAAGTTGGACTCATCGACCTAATGGAAACTATTCCAAAAAAGATGCTGAATGTGATTTTGGAACTAAAATAAGTTTCTGGAATGCCTCACATTCTCAAATTATTAATGGAAGTTTGAGAATTAAAATGGATGCAAATAAATTATCTAATGGTGGTTTGGGGATGCATAGTCCTTTGCCAAGTGGTGAAGAATATGAAATGTCTTATGATTTGAAAGTACGTGAAAATTTAAATGCATAAAAATAATAACTTTTTTCTGAAAATTACTAAGTTGTTTAAATTGGGTTTCCTCAAGAAATCTAAAAATGATTATAAATTTTTAAAATTCATTTATAATTTTTTGTTTATTTTTTAAAAGCCTAATTTAATTTATCATTTTTTGGTTTTAAAAACACAAAAAAACTTTTCTTAAAATATTTTTTTAATTTTTATAAATTTTTGAATTTTGTGCGTAAAACTGTCTTTCCAGAAAGTTAGTATACTTTACTTTACGCCTTTTCATTATCCAAAATTTTTTTTAGTTTGATAAAAATTTCCAATGGAGCAGAGGTGGAAAAATTGGATTTGGATTTTTTATTGGAATTTCCCATACTGGTGGCAATGCTGGTTGGGATGGAACGGGTGGAAGCTTTCGTATAATGTGGGGAAGCAAAATTAAGCGCGGCAACGATTCCACTACCATAACCAATAAAAATGCTGAACCATATTTAATTCCATATATTTATTATAAAAATCAACCCGAAGAAGGCGGAGATCATTATAACGCTACAAAATTTTCTAATTTAAAAACTGATACTTGGTATCACATTTATATGTACATTAAAAGTAACACAGGAGAAAATAAAAATGGTGGAATAAAAGTTAAAATTAATAATGAAACTTTGATAAACAAAAATATTCGATGGACAACTTCAAACGACGATATTAAACGCTTGATTAATGCTTTTTGTTTTATGACATTTCGAGGTGGAAGTAAATGGTATTGGACTTCTCCAAATAATGATTACATTTACTATAATAATCTTGTAATTACAAAACTTTCATGAAAGAAAGTAAAAAAAAATTGTGAATTTTATAATAATTTTTTTTACTGTTTGCAAAGGTTTTTTTTGTATTTTACTATTTGTTTTAGGAAATATAAAATTACCTTTCTATTTGAATTTTAAAAAGTAAAATATAATTCACAAAACTTTTTTTTCTTTTTTTTGGCAAATAATAGTCACCATTTAAAGTTAACAAAAAAACGTTTGAAATACATGCATTCAAAACACTTCAATTTCAAAAGGTAAAAAAATATATTATATACATCCAAAACACAAAATAAACAATTTTCTGTCATCGAAAATCACCAAACTAATATTTACACAGTAAAAAAATGAGAGAGAGCAAAAAAGACAGAATGCGCGAGAAAGTTTTTTTTTTCACCGAAGAAAAAAAAATGAGTTGACAAACATTTACTTCCGATATTTACAAAAGTAAAAATAATAGAAAGTTAAGTATGATTTTTGAGCAGCGGAAGAAAAGGATCATGACTAAAGAGAAGAAAAGAAAATAAACAAAAAACAATAAAAAAAAGTGATGATTTGAGTTTTTTGTTTGTTAAGTAATTTTTTGGTAAGAAAAATAAAAAAATATTTAGGTAAAAGGTAGATAATTTTAGGATTTGAGAGTCGAGAAAATTGAATCGAAAATAAAAAACTTTTGGATCTCATAACAAAAATTAAAAGGATTTGGAGATTTGGAAATCTTGAATCAAAAAAAATTAGGAAAAATAAGAAATTTAGAATCTTTAGTCATGAAAAAAATACACAACAAAAATCAGATACAAAATAAAGAACCCGGAAAACCGGAGCGAAACTTTTCAAAACAAAAAATGGAAACTCAAAGCGAATAAAAAAATATTACATTAAAAAAATTGCTTTATTTTAGTTTTTATCCTCGAGTAACAATGACTTCTTCAGTTTTCACAACATTTACATGAGGATGGGTTGTTGTTGTCGTAACATAAGTTCCAGAAGTGGAAACATAACGTCTTCGATGAAGGGTGTAAGCAATAAATCCAAGAGTGGTGGCAAAAACGGATAAAATGAAAGCCACAATTGCTAAACCAAATGAATAACCAAGTTTTTGATCAGCATAAACTCCAACTTGATTGGGTGGGATTATAGCTAAAAAAAACAATTCATTTTTATATATAAATTGTCTCAGAACGAAAAAAATAAAAAATTTGCATACTTGTGCTACTATGGTACTTGGATGCATAAACCACAAAAGCAATAAGTAAAAATATGGTAGTCATAAGAGACAAAAGAGGCAAAGATAACATTGCTCTACTAAATCGGGTTGGACTGATTATTGCAATCAATGCAGCGAGAAGGCAAAAGGCTTCAAAAATCCATGCCAAAATCATAAATGCCAATACTGCTTTTTCATAAGGTCGTTTGAACTGAAAAATGAATTAATAGAATTAATTCAAAATAATTTTTTTTTAAAGGAAATAAAGTTAAAAAAAGTATTTCAAAAAATGTTTTAAAGGTACTGTAACTTTTTTCATTTTTGGTTGGATTTCCTTCTAATGGTAAATTTTATTTTTGATGTGTGTCGCATTCATTTTAGCTCCATAAAACCCTAAAAGTTATGACCCAAGTTAAATTAAAATTTCTTATAATTTTTCTGTTTCCTAATTATAACTACTGAAAATTTTTTTTGCAAATAATAAACCACAGTTTTTTTTACATTTTCCAAATTTTGCTTTAATTTTTCGTATATAATCAATCCCTCAAAAATAATTACAGTAGTAATAAGTTCTTCTTGAAATTGGTGGTCCACTTTTTTTTTATTTTTTCTATATTTAACTCTCCGGAAAGAAAATTTAAACTTACTCCTTGATAAGTTCGACATGTTTCTTGATTAAATGTTCCACAAGTATGTGAAACTATTCCAATACTTGGTCCATTTTGAGTATAATTAAAATGTTGCCATGCTGGAGTAAACAAAGCAATAATAGTAAATAACATTGCAATTGCCACCAAAATCATAAAGAATAAAATTAAGACTCGAAGTAAAGTTGCTCGGCACTTCATCTTTTTTTCTTTTTTATTTTAGTTCTAATAAACTTTCAAAAAACGTAAAAAACCGTAATAAAAATATTTTTTTTAGGTAAACTAAAAAAATTTCTTTCTTTGAAAATATTTATTTATTTCTCAGGTATTTATATATTTATATATTCGTATAAAAATTTGACGCCCCGTTTGCTTCAGAAGTGTATGTATACCCATGTGTTTATGGATGCAAGAGAAGAGAGGGAGAGAGGGTATCCGATGGATGATGGTGGTGTATGGTCTCAAGAATAGAAAAAAAAAATGTCAACAACAACCGAGCTAGCAACATCAAGCCGCAATATTGCGCATAGGTAAAAAGTAAATAAACAACTACCTTTCTTCCTCCTTCGAGCAGGACAGGAAAAAAAGAAAAGAAGAGTTAACTTTACTTTTATTTTATTTTTATTTTTTGGATGTCGAATGAAAAAAAACAAATACATACATACATGCTTCGGGAGAGGAAAGGAAAAAAAGTGAGTGTTGATGTTATTATTGTTCACCAATCTTTTTTTTTCTCCTTCTCTTTTGGTCGATGGATTGGTCGATGAAATCGGGAGAGAATAAAAAACAGGAAAAAAATCTGTGGTGCATCAGCAGCAAGCAAAAGCTTAGGAAATAAATTCAAAGTTAGTTAGTTAGTTAGTTTCTTTGATGCTTGGAAAAAAGTAAAAAAAGTGAGGCAACAACAATCTGAAACGTACACGCCACGTCGTTTATTTTTGATTTGAGCAAAGTGAGCAAAACTTTTTTTGTTTTGTTTATTAATTTTCATTTTCAAAGTTTTTTTCTAGCTAGATTAAAGTAAATAAACATGCTTTTCTTTCTTTTTTCTTTATTATTATGCCGCTGATCTCAAGAAAAATAATAGTAGGTAACACAACAGAAAAGCAAGGAAGTAAATAAAAATAAAAATAAATAAATATACGTGATTTTTTTTCTTTTTTTGATGTATGTATTGTATTGTTTTTTGCACTTTTATAAATGTTTTTAAAACAAAATATTAAACCGGAAGTTCTACATGAAATTATTTGGCAAAAATAACAAACAAACAAATTGGTTAGCAAAATTATTAAAAATTAGAAAAGCTCATAAACGAATGAATGAAATTTGAATGACGAAGAAAACCCCACACACTTTTGCATTGATAAAAATCCTTATAATTTATTTGATGGCTTTACATTGCTTTATTTTAATGGTTAATAAATTTATCTTCTTTTTTTTTCAAACCCAAAATAAAAAAATTATGATTTGCTTGAGAAAAAAGTCGGTAAATGACGCTAACAAAAAAAAAAGTCAGAAAAATAAGGTTAAAATCTTCCAGATTCTTAACGCAAAACCTAACACCGATATCTTTAACCTACGGGATTAAAGATTTGCCAAATAACAATCATCATAAAATTGAAAACATTCATAGCAAATAGTAACGCAGAAAAAATGACCATAAAAAAGTTGCATGAACACATAAAATTTCAAACATCGCGGCTTCAACTTATTGGTGCAATCAATCTCACAACGATAAAGCTTTACCCAAAAATAATGGTTGTTTCCTTCATTTTTGCTTTCAAAAAAGTTAGAGCTTCTTTGTTTTTTGCTGCTGTTGCTAAAGTTTGATTTAACTTTTTGATTTCACAAAAATGAGTGAATCATCTAAAGACAATTCGTTGATTCTTTTGCCGGCTACATTAGATGTAAGTTCTTTTACTTCCTCGGATTTTCTTCTATTGGCTCTTCATTGCTTTTCATAGTTATTTCTCACTAATGTTCCTCGTTTTTCAGGGTAAACTCGTCATCAACGCTCAATGGATCATCAAAGATTTCAAGAAAACTAAAAGAAGTGAATTCTATGGTATTTATTACTATAGTCCGAAAGTGCAACTATATGATCCAAGATGTGACAGAGCTGTAATAATTCAACTTCGAACATTCAAACAACTAAGAAGATCATTATCTGAAATGGAAAAATATGAAATGGAATTATTTCAAAATGATCGATGGACAGCTCTGCCATCAGCTTGTTAGTTCACTTTCTTTCATTCTTGACTCAGTTGCTTAATGTTTATCATTTTTTAGTTCATTCTGTCAAAGCTGACGATTTTGAATATACCTTTTGCCTTCGGAAGAACATCTATTATGATCCAAAGTCTCTTGTCGATGATTTACGTCAACATTTGATGTTATCCCATGCGGGAATTTTTGTCTTTAATGGCGAATCTCATAAACTTGCAACATGTGCAAAAGAAGTCTTACTTGCTTATGTTGATAAAGAATACAAAGAAGATGTTATCATTGAATGCCAAGGTCAAGAATTCAAGGTATTTTTCTTTTCGCTATTGTTGTTCAAAGGTTATACAATTTTCATGTTTTAGGTAAAGAAGCTTATCCTTCAAGCACGTTCCTCGGTCTTCAATAACATGCTTACATCGAAAATCTCCAGAAGATCAAAGAAAAATCAAGTGGTTATCGCTTCTTATGATCCAGAAATTGTTGAAAAGATGGTTGAATTCCTCACCACCGATCGCATCAAGAATTCACGCAAAGCTGCCGTCGACCTTTACAAGATTGCAAGAGAATACAAAAGTAAAAGCTTCATCGTATGTTTATTTTACTTGCTTGTTTAATACTCTTATTATACGCATATTGTTTTTAGGATTATACTCGTCAATTATTAGCTCAAACATTGACTAATGAAAATGCTCCTATTCGACTTGAACTTTCCAAATTTCACAATGATCGAGAAACAAGAAAGATGGTCGCAGCATGGATTGCCTGTAAAACTGATCCAATGCAAGTTAAACGAATTGATAGTGTGCCTTTCAACCGATGGCGAACTGAAAGACTAAACAAATGATGTCTGGTTAATATGAACAAAGCCACTTCTTGTTTCTGTTTTTAACTTGTTATTTTAATATCTTTTTTTGTCTTGTTTTTGATTTTGCCATTAAAATTTAATAAATGTAAAAGTTTTCTTTATAATGTTGGAAATTGTTTTGTTGAAAGAGGATATAGCGAAATCCACTGCTTTCACATAAGTATGTAACAGCAGCTTTTATGTTTAATTTCTTTTATCTCCACTTTGCTTCATTGTTTTTCGAGTTAGTACATTCTTTTAATGACCCCATTGAGTGTTATTGCAAACTAGCAAACAACGTTAATACTGAAATACACTTTCTTCTAGTTAACTTCGACCAAGCTAATAATGCCTTATTTGAACATGTTTTCCTTTTTTTGTTTTTGAGATTTTCAATGCTTTTTTTCCTTCTTATTTCTTATACGTTAGTATCAGGTCTAATGAATCCCAAATAAGCTAAAGTAAAGGATGCAAGAAGAAGCTCAAAGTTTCTCAACCATAATTTTTAACAAAAAAAAGCTTTCATTTTCATGGAATGCTTGCCACTGGCTACATGTGTCCTAAAGCCAATGCATAGCAAAAGATTTTTGTTTTCTCCAAAGCTTTTTAGTTTTAGTTTTATCATTATCCTTCAAAAAATTCTATCAAAATCAGATCAAATAATGAAGCTTCTTACTCATAATTTTCTATCATCATCATTTCTAAAGAATGTCAAAGTTGGTTATCCTTTGATACTCCGTGTTACCAAAGCTGAAGTAAGTTTCTTTTAACGTGCATTTTTTTTTCTTTGTCGTTGAAACATATATAATTTTCCTTTCATTTTTTTCAGATGATTGAATCAGAATTTGATGCTGATTTTACTAAGAAAATGCTTCAAAAAGTTGAATATCCTGTTCTCGCTGAAGCTGGAAGAATTACAAATATTGGAAATATTGAATTCCCAAATGAACTACCAACTGATTGGGAAAATAATGAAACTTTCTTGAATGTTGTAAGTCTTTGCTGCTGCAACATCTTCTTTCACTGTTTCCTACTATGCTTTCTTGGAATGTTTTGATCTAATTTATATGTACATACTATTTTTTAGGCTTACAAACTTCTCAATTGTATCAATGTTGTTGATGGCGAACTTGAATGTCCTGAAAGTGGTCGAAAATTTGTTATTCGTGATTCAATACCAAATATGCTTGCAAATGAAGATGAAGTTGAATGATTATTACATATGTGTCTATATCGTTTTTGTTTCATTTGACATTTGAATTTTGATTATTGTTGTTTAACTATGGATTTTTATGCTTTTTTGATCTGTAAATGTCATTCATTTTGCTTTTTTTTTTTACATTGTTATCATAAAGGTTTTATTTTTTGTGTAAAGTGAATGATGTCTCTCGTTTATTCTCCTTTTGTTAGTGGCTGTAATAATGAAATTTTTTAGTTGCTCAAATGTTGTTTTGAAAGTGATGCTGCTGCAAAAAGTGTTGTATTATGGAAAGATTATTGTAAAATTTAACCATATAATGTTGGTAAACTAAAAATTTCTAATATCAGCGGCTGTTTAGCACAAAGTACTTTCATTAGCTATAGCTTATCCGATAGCAGCATAAAGACATGGAAATCTTGGAAATGAAGTCCATGTGAATGACATTTGTTATTTTGCACTAATGAAAAGAAAGTTTTCAAGCTATCCTTGATTTTGTTTATTCAGAGACTTGTTTCTTATATTTTTTGCGCTTTTTATGGAATTTACAAAAAAATGTGTCATTTTTGTGTGTCAGCTTTAATTACCGGGAATTGAAGATCTTTGTGGTTTTTAGCAGCAAACATCAAGCTCAGAGTCGTCCATAAGCTTAAAAGAAATAAAAAATAAAAAGGCAGCATTAAAATTTTTTTCTTTGTAAAATAATTGGATCACCTTGGAAGCCATCCTTTGAGATGAAAGCCGATGGCATAAAATTTATTTGTTTTTTTCATTGCAAAATATTGTGCAATATTGTGCCAGCTTTCGTCACCGGAAATTGAAGATCTTAGCAAATTTTTTGCAAAAATATTAATCTTATTTGAACACCAAAAGTTTAATTAATCAAAACAATAAAAAGCATTTATAAAAAAGATTAATCAAATTGGTTGATATTCTTTCGATTTAAATTTTAAATAACTAAGGTGAAATAAATATATTTTTCTAAACAATGTCTTTTTTTTAAATGTATCTCAAATTTAACGAAAGTTACTTTTGATTTTATCTTTCACCAAAAATTATTTTTGTTGTATTGCAAATGTGTTATGTTTAAAAATATTAAACTTACTTGCTAGCATTTCGGATTTAGAAGAGGGGTTTTCAGAAACTCTTGACGACAAAATTTGAGAAGTTGTTTTTGTTTCTTGTTCAAATAAAGGTTGAGCTCTCGATGACATGAGTTCATTAAAAGTAATTGAAGAATTACTAACTGCATTTTCCAATGTGAATTTTTTTTGAGTGAAATGGCGTGTAGGTGTCTCAATAATTGTGGAAGTTTTTGGTAGGCCACACAAATCGTCCATAGAAAGAACACAATCTAAAAATTTTTGAATTTGATTTAATTAAAAATAATTATGTTTTTTATTACCATTATATCGTTGCATAGATGTTGCATGATCGACGCAAATCTTTTTATATTTAGTCTTACATTCTGAAAGTTAAGAAACTTTTATAAAACTTATTTTGGTTCGCTTACGTGGTGTAATTTTCCAGTTCCTTTCGGCTGCAACTTCATCAAATGAAAGAATTTTCGTACTTGCGGTGGAAGAGCGTTGATGCTTAAGTAATGATGTTGAAGTCGAAATTGGAAAAGCTGATGTATCTTTAGCAACCATTGTAGTTTTAAGTGTGCTTGAAGGAACTCCTTGAATTTTTGAAGATGGAATATCATTCATAGAAGGACTTTTATAATTAGTTGTAAAAGCTTCAAATGGATTCAATGCCATGGAAGAACTACTAACCGCATCTTTAAAAATAAAAGCCTTTATGGTTAATTGACTTGTAATTCGTTCTGGGATAACTGTAGTTTTAATTGTTGGTGATTGGTTGCAAACTGGATTTGTATCAAGAGTAATCACACAAGCTAAAAAACTTTGATGTTGGAATTAAATTTAAAAAAGTTTATATTTTATTACCATCATATTCTTGCATAGATTGTTTATCCATAATGCAAATCCTATCATACAGGGTTTTACATCCTGAAAAGAAACAAAAAATAATAGTTAAAAAGAAGAAAAAAAAGTATTTTGATTAGATAACGTACCATTATTAGTTCTCCAATTTCTTTCAGCTGCAATTTGTTCAAATGAAGGGATTTTTGTACCTGCGACAGAAGAAGTTCGAAAATTATTTAATAATTCCGTCGTCAAAACTAGTGAAGTTATTGTCGTTGATTCTTGGAAAACTGTAGTTTTAATTATTGGTGATTGGTTGCAAACTGGACTTTTATCAAGGAGAGTAACGCATTCTAAAAAATTTTGATTTTGGATTTTAAAAAAAATATTATAGATTACCATCATATCGTTGCATCGATGTCGTACGCCTTATACAATCCATATTATAAGCAGGTTTACATCCTGTAAAGAAACAAAAAATAATAGTTAAAAAGAAGAAGAAAAAGTATTTTGATTAGATAACTTACCAGTATTAGTTCTCCAATTTCTTTCAGCTGCAACTTCAGCAAATGTTGGAACATTTTGTGCATCAATAGCTTCGGCAGTTATTAGATATGCCAAAAAAATAAAAATCCCCAGCATAGCTGGTTTGGTTAAAATTACTAACGATATCTTTATTACTTTTTATGGATATTTCTTGCTAAAAATAAAGGCAAGTTACCATTGATTTGAAAATTAATGTTTAAGTTTAGTTTTTTTAATTTACAAAGTTACAAATTATTCAAAGGAGTATTTACCTCAATTTAAATAATTTTATAAGATTAAAGATAATTAAAAGTTTTAGATAGAATTAGCCAAAAAGCAATAAAGAATTAGAATAGTTCAAAGAAAAAACGAAAAGTATTGTAAAAAACATCATTTCTTTTAAATTAGATTTTGAAAGTTTATTATAAGTTTCGAAAAATCAAAAAAGAGAAATCACTGAAAAACTTCTCATTTTTAGTTTTAATAAAGACGTTTTCGGTTTCAAAATTTCGGTAAAGTTAAAGTTATTAGAAAACGAGCTGATTCGAAAAAGTGAAAAAAGAATAAAGAAATTTAAAGTAGATTATGAGTTTAAAAAATGTTGCTAAAAAATAGGGTGTATCCCTAGGTATTTAAAGGAAAAAATAAATTCTTTTTTAGCGAAAAGTCGGCTTTAAATACACAAATTTATTGGAACTGCGATGATGATATAAAATGAAAAATACAAAAAATTAGGTTGGTGTAATATTTTGATACGCCAGATACAAAAGAGAGATATTTGAGATCAAAATTAAATCGGATTTTTAAAAAAGGATGAATTAAAAAATGTTAAAACCTATCAGACATATATAATAATTTTTTAAGAAGTAACTCGAATTAAACAAAAAAAGCAAAAAGAATTAACATAATTTAAAAAAACTGTTTGAAACAAAAAAATTTTAAACACGGAAGCTCGAATAAAAATTATAGATATCTAGAAAAAAATAAATTCTTTATAAAAATTTCACGAGCTTTATCGAAAAATTGCAAGAAAAAATACGGTAGGAAAAATTTTTTGTAAAAGTCTCGATTTTAAAAAAAAATACCGGCGGAGGACTCATTATCTTTTTTAAAAAGACACGGCAGCTCGAAAAATAAGAAAATGTTGAGGAATGAATACTTTCAACTAAACTTTCTCCATTTTTATACTATCATTATTTTTTAAACGAACAATAGAATAGATAGTCGCTATGATATTTGCTATAGTAATGAAAATCCAGCAAGGCATTAGCTAAGGTAACAAGGATTTTAATGGTTTTTCATGTGGGCTTTTTCTCTGCCTCCTCCTCTCTATTTCTTTCTTGGCCCACGCCAGAAGCGAATACCCATCTCAATTTTTTGTGATGATTAAAAAAAAGAATTTCGAAGTCACAAATAAGTATCCAACTTTTTTTAAAATAAATTTCTTTGATTTTATAATCAAAGAATTAATAAAACATATTTATGAAAAGCCATTTTAAAAGGAACGAAAAGATAATTAATGCAAGTGATAATTGACTTTAACGATCTAAAGTAGAATTTGACATTAATGCTTTTAAAGCATTTTCTCGAATTAATTTTTTACGGAATTAAAAAGCGAATCAAAAAGCTATAAAAATTTATTTTCATTCATTCTTTCTTAAATTTAATTTAATAAAAATAAAAAAAAATTTAAGAACCATAAACTCCGTAACTTTTTGTTGATGGATTATTATTCTTACATCCAAAATGCTCCAATTTCTTTTCTGTTTAATCATTAGCAACCTTAAAAAAAATTAAAGGTTTTTGTTTGTGAAAAGTGATCTAATTTTTTTAGAAGTTTTTTTTACACGCATATTTTCTTTTCTCTTCTAAATTTGACATACATAATTTTTTTAAAGGTCAAGAAACTTTAAAGTTTAAAAAATTTGGATGTTTTAATTTTATTTTATTGACAACCATGGGAAAGTTTTTTTAGTTTATGAATTGACGCGACAAATTAATCAATCATTGTCTTTTTTTGTTTTTTGTTTTTCGTTTTTCATGATCTTCTTTTTCAATGATTAATTAGATGTCTCTTTTTCCTTTAATTTTTTTAAGAAGTGATTTTATTGGATTAAAAAAAAGCAAATTAGCTTTAAATAGTTAATGGGTTAATAAGCAAGCTTATCTAGAACTAGAAAGGTTTTTTACAACTTTTTTCAAAATTTACTGTAATATCAAAGTAAAATACATTTTTTGTTATCCCAATTTTTCAAGTTCCTCCAAGTCCTTTTTTGATGTGTCTAAAAAAGTGATGTATAATGTAAACATATTTGAAAGAAAAATAAAGAAAAAAATGCCATGAAAAATAATGAGAATCACTATGGCTCCGCGTCTTCTTTTGTGTGAGCCGAAAATGTTCGGACAAAAACCAAAATGTGGCCCGGAATAAAAGTTGGGTTTAGCCCTTTTATCGCTGCTAAAAGAAGGCTTTGGCCGACGACTAACATAACAAAGATCTAAAAGAAGATTTTTCCAGAAAATGAAATAAAATTTTATTGCTTTTTTTTCATGAACAAAAGATTTCAAGATGTTTACAAAAAAATGTTTCGAAGTTGTGTTTGGATTTTTACAATATCAACCGGAAATGGTATGGATCTTTGAAATCTCTGCTTATTTCATGTCGTGGGAGTTCAAATATTTAAAAAAAAGAAAAGCAAAGATCCAGAATCATTTTTCAAAAAATAATGTGAATCACTATGGTTGCGCGTCTTTGAAATAAGCTTCGAAGATGGCACTCATTAAATTTTATAGTTTTTAAATAACAAAAAGATGTTTTTATTGCATTTTTGAGAAAAAAAAATTCTGCAAAAGTTTTGTTTTGAATTTTGTTATCACCAGAAATGGACAACATTTTTAGAAGTAATTAAAATTTTAAGGTTCATAAACTTTAAAATTAAGAAATCCGCTATTCGATTTTTTTGGAGAACATTAAAAAGCTCGTTTGCTTTGACGAGTTTGAAATAAACCAAGACACAAAAAAAAGTTATTTAAATTTTCATTAATAATAATCAGTAATCAAAATAAAAAATAAAATAAAACATGAAAAGAAAATTTGAGTAGGAAATTGTTTTCCAACAAAATAAAAATAAAGAAAAAATTATAAATGATTTCGATGAAATGAAATAATTGGCGTTTCTTTTAATGGCTTTCGTTCCTTTAGCATTCTTGAAACATCTTTTTCAAAATGGGTTATAAAATTGTAATTAAAATAGCGGTCAAAAGTTAATTTGAACTCAGTGAAATAAGTTGTATTATTCTAAAAATAAAATTTATGTTTTATGGGAAAATTTTTTTTTAAAATTAACTAACTTCCAAAAAATTACATAAATCTTTAGCAAAAATTTGATTGCTAACATTTTCAAAATAAAAATGTAATAGGTTTTGATTCAATTTAATTTCAGATAAATCATCAAAAATCGGAATAAAATTGGCCTCGGGCTGTAGAATTCTAAAAAAAATTTCTTTAATATTTTTCAGAAAACAATTTCACTAAAAGGTATTGTTAAAAAATCTCGTTGTAAGACACAAACGATTTCGCTGGTGGATTCTCATTTTTTTAAATAAATTTTGTGTTGGGATAAAAAAAAACCTTTACTCAAAAACTTGAATTTTTGGAAGCATTTTTAGAATTTCTTTCAACGAAATTGATTTATTATTTTCTGGTTCAACAACAACAATGCTTGTTTTAACGATTTGAAAAGATTCCACATTTCCATGACGAGTTAAAAAATGGAATTCATCTTTCGTAATAATTTGGCAGCAAATATAAATATATTTTACGTGGCATTCATAAATATAATCTTTAATTAAATCGGAAAGAATTGAATTTGGGCTGTTATAAGAAATTTTTAAAGACGAAATAAGAATAAGTTTTCTGTTTTCAAAAGCTTTTAAAGATGGGTTTGAGCAATCTGGAGACAAACGAAGTGAGTGTTCCAAAAATTTTGGGACAGTTGTGTCGTATTTAACATAAAACGTATAAAGAAATCTATGACAGTAAAGCTTAGGGTTTTGAAAAAAGAAATATTTACATGTTTGTTGAAGTTTTAAATAAAGTTTGGGTTTTGCATTGTCAATTAAATATCGAAATAATGGTGAAGAGCGTTGGTTAGAGAATTTCAAAACTTCGGAAAAATTAATACTCAACGGTTTCTTCAAAGGAAGTGAAAAATCAGGGTTTTTAGGTTCACGAATTTCTACAACTTTCGGAGTGTAATGTTCAAATTCAAATGGGTTTTTCCATGAAACTAAAGCTGGTCCATATTTTTCCGTAGCATTTTTATATTCTTTTTTCATTTCAAAATCATCCAAAAATAATCTACAATATTTTGAATAAACTTGAAGCATTTCTTTGGGGTCTATTTCTCGAAGGTAAGAAATATAAAGCTTATATAACTTTTTATTATTCAAATTTCGGCCAATTTCCTGCTCAATATTGTGCCGAACAAAAATAGGATCGTTTGCTTCTTTTAAGCAATTTAGCCATTCTTCTAAATTATCTTCCGCTTCTTTAATTTTCCAGTAAAGCTTATGCATTTTCTCTGCATTTTTAATTAATTTGGTAGAAATTGGACTTGCTAAAAAATTTAAAAAATTTTCATTCGATAAAAAATTAATGAAACTTACATGAATATTCTTCATACCACATTAAAACGTTTTTTAAATATTTTTGAGGAAAAGTTAATTCATTGACAATTTTTTTCATTATTGGATGATCCTTTTTCATCAAATCATGATATGTCCCGAAGGGAAAATATGCAATTTTTTCCAAAAGTTTTAAATGATATCCCTAAAATATTATATCCAACACAGAATTTTGTATTCTTACAACTATAAATTCAAAAACTTACATAAATATTTTCAATTTTCGTATTATAATAAAAATGATACATAGCATCTTTATAGAATTGAAAATCCTGTGTATCCCGTTCAAATTCCCACCAAATTAATCTTGGAATAAAATATTTTTGAGAAAATTTTAAATAAATTTTAAGTTTTCCTTTACTATTTTTAGCTTTATGGATTCGATTTAGAATATCATTAACTATATTTTCGTGGTGCGATTCTTCATTGATTTTTCTATGAGGAGGTTTAAGAGAAGGGAAACAGAATGATTTTGACATTTTAAATTAGTATAAATTTTAACAGAAAAAATTGTTATAATTAAACGAAGGATAAATAAAAATTAAAATCAATTTTGGTTAAAAATAATTTTTTTAAAGAGCAATGATAATTCCAAAAAAGTGAGAGTTTTCACCTTCTATTTTGGTTCAAATTTTATAAATATTTGCAAAGCATAAATCGATTTTGTATTTGTTCGCTGGCTTTTTTTCTATCTTTACAAAATATGACAAACAAAAAAAGGATGCTTTAATTAAAGGCGTATTTTACCCGAACTACCCTTAAGAGCTTCATCATTAAGGACCTATGTAGATTGTTTTTGCAAAACAATACTTTTATTGCGTCAAAAAAATAATTTCAAATAAAAGAAAGAAAGGAAAAAAGGTGTGCATAAAAAAATATGTGAGTCATTCATTCACAAAGTTCTAAAAATAAAATAATCAAAAAAAACAAAGATAAAGCGAGCGTCTAAAAATCACGGAAAATTGTTTTTTTTTCTCTTTTTAATCGATGTTTTTCTTTCCATTCTTTGTTTCGAGATTTTTTATATATTAAAAATCTCGTTGATGAAATTGAAGCCATGGTAATTCATTAAGTGGCTTCCATTCTTTATACATGTTTACAATGGCTTTCTCAAGTTTCAAAATTAATTGTTCACCAAAATCAATATGAAAAATTAATTCCATTTCAGTAGAGTGCAAAGTATTTTCCTAAAAGGTTAGATATTTATATCTTTTAAAAAATGATAATTAAAAACAAACTTTAAGAAAATTACAAAAATCATTTGCATTAATTTCATTATTAATGTATTCAAATGAAAAATAAAGAAACTTGTTTTCAAATTTTAATTCAGATAAATCATCAAAAAATGGGCTAAAATTTGGTTCACATCGAAAAATTCTAAAAAACAAAATAGAAATAGGTTTTTTTTTCTCGGGATTTTTAGTTTTGCTTTTTACATCAAAAAAATAAAATCAGACTTACTTAAAAATACGGATTTTTGGAAGCATTTTTAAAATTTCTTTTAACGAAATTGAAGAAGCTTCATCGGATTTAAGAATTCGCGTTTTAATAAGCTCAAAAGATTCCACATTTCCATGACGAGTTAAAAAATGGAATTCATCTTTGGTAATAATTTGGCAGCAAATATAAATATATTTTACGTGGCATTCATAAATATAATTTTTAATTAAATCGGAAAGTGAAGAGCTAGGTGTGTCATATTCAATTTTTAATGACATTGTAATGATAAGATTTTTAGTTTCAGATGGCTTCAAAGATAATTTGGAGCAATCTGGAGATATGCGAAGTGAATGTTCCAAAAACCATGGAATAAATCGATTATGTTTTGAATAATCAGTGTAAAGAAATCTGTAACAATATAGTTTTTGTTTCTTAAAAAATAAATATTTGCATGTTTTTTGAATTTTTGAAAAAATTTGAGGTCGAGCATTGTCCAAGAAATGATGGATTAACGGTGTCGGAAGAGACCAACGCTGTTTAATAATTTCCATGGATTTAGAAAAATCAAGTTGAGGTGATTTATCTTTTATATCTGAACTATCAGATTTTATTCTTTCTCGATTCTCATCAATCCATGGAAGATAAGCTTCAAACTCAAATGGATTTTTCCATGGAACATAAACTGGACCATATTTTTCCACTGCATTTTTATATTCATTTTTCATTTCAAAATCATCCAAAAAAAATCTACAATATTTTGAATAAACTTGAAGCATTTCTTCTGGATCTGTTTCACGAAGGTAAGAAATATATAATTTCCATAAATTTTTATTGCTCAATTTCTGACCAATTCGATTTTCAACATTGTGTCGAACAAATTCGTGGTCGCCTGCTTCTTTCAAACATTCAATCCATTCTTCCAAATTATCTTCAGAAAAATTTATTTTCCAATATAGTTTTTGCATTTTCTCTGCATTTTTAATTAACTCTTGTGAAATTGGACTTGCTAAAAAATTTTTTTTGAATTTCTTTGTACCATATTAATAAAGAACAATAGCTTACATGAATATTCTTCATACCACATTAAAAAGCGTTTTAAATGTTTTTGAGGATACATAATTTTTTTTACATTTTTTACAAATAGGTGATGGTCCTTTTCCATAAGATCATTAAGAGAATTTTGATAAGGAAAATTTGCATATTCTCCCATAAGTTTTAGTTGATACCCCTGTAAGCCAAAAAATCTGTGTAAAGTTTACTTCTCAATTTTTTATTTATTAAAAAAAATGTATGTATAAAAAACTTACAAATTCATTTGTAATATTGGAGTTATAATAAAAATGATATATTCCTTTTTTATAGAAATCATATTTTGGTCTTTCATGGTTGTTCCATGACAATTTCATCATTTCGAACCATAATGTTTTTGACAGTAAATAATTTGAAGAAAATTCATTAAATAAATCAACTTTTTCTTCATCATTTTGAGCTTTCTTTATTTGCATGTTAAAGTCCGCCATAATTTTACCATATTCATATTCGATCCTCTTCTTCTTTTTGAATAATTTTTTATGAAACATTTGGTTGAAACAACAACAAAAAAAATTAAAAGACATCAACTTAATTTTAAGAGGAAAAAATGAAAACAAAAGTCAGACAAAAAAAAACCCTTTGACCCAATTTATGTAATTATGAACGAACCAAATATTGATTTTTGAAATCAATAAAAAAATTTTGAACAAACCAACAACCAATAATGGAACAAAAAAATGTGCCACTTCGTTTTTTTTTTTGCACCCTAGTTTATACTGAAAAAATTATTATTGGTTCTTTGTCAAAAATAAAAGTTTTAGACTAAAAAAATATTAGAGAGTAATAAAGAATAAGATTCATTTTTTGATTAAAGTGTCAAAAATCATCAGCAATTTTTTTTCTTAAAAAAATAGTTTTGGACACCTTTTCATATTGATCTCTTCCAATGGGATAATTAATGTAAGACACATTTTATTGCAACAATTTTAATTATAACCTTCCAAAATTTGGTTAACAGATGCAATGAATTGGCGATTTTTATCGAGTTATTTTGGATGATAAAAAAAGCTAAAACTTTCATTTTTTTATTAAGCATTTTTTAAATTTATTAAAATTAATTAAAAAATATTTATTAATTTATTTATTTAAAAAAAAATAAACAAAAAACATAATAAATTTCAAATTTAATTTAATCACGTTTATTTTTTAATGCATCTTTTTTTGTTGGTGCATTTCCTAATCCTAAAACGCATTTAATTTTTCGAAAAACAAAATACAAAGTTTTGCAAATTATAAACAAAAGCAACAATGTTACTCCAATAACTGTGGCATAAACATCAATGTTGTAATAAGTGATAACATCCATTTTAGCTCCCATGGGTTTTAAATTATCTAAAGTTTTAAATTCAGCTAAAAATTCTGTCCATTTAATTAAAAGAGTTTCAGGCGAAATTGGTTTATTTTCAACCATTTTGCTCATCTTTTTTGCCGCTTCCGAATATTTTTTATCATTTAAAACTTTTTTCAAAGCTTCTGTAATGGATTCTTCAATGATTTGAGATTTACTTAAAATTATTCCAAATCCATGCTTTTCTGAAATTCGACTATTTCGAAATTGATCACCAAAAAGTGGAATGCTTATTATTGGTTGAGCAGCAAGGATGGCTTCTTGTAAACTATTATAACCGCCATGAGTGATAAAAGCACGGGTTTTAGGATGTTCTGAAATAAAAAAATAAAAATAATTTAAAAATATATTTTTTGGGGGAAGAGATAACATAAATTTTTTGGTTAAAATTTTATTTTCGAGCAAAGCTATTTCAGCATTTTTTGCAAGCTTTTTTATATTGCCTCAAAAAAGTTAGCAAAGGCATGCTTTTAAAATGAAAATCGAAAAAAAGGGATTTTCATAACAAAAACAAAAAACATATTTTCTGAATCGAAAAAAGATTAAAGAAATTGTGAAATTCAATTCAACGAAAAAATAATTAAAAATTCCAGCAGCTAAACATCTTCAGTTAATTTTGCATCAAATTCCAACTCTTTCGTCGCGCCAAATTTTTTAAGACATATTTTTAGTTTTCAACGAAATAAATTAAATTAGGTAAACAAAAAAATATTATTATTTCATAAATAGACGCTTACGTAATAAATCAACTTGTGGAAGCCAATGACTAAAATGAACATTGCTTGGAGGTTGAATATCTTTTCCTTCATAACGAAGAAAGAATTGAGTTTTTGGGAATTTTTTAAATGCTCCCATTAAGGCGTCTTTCCAAGCCAAAGGCATTTTAGTTGCATTTGCAACGGAACCAAA
Source organism: Panagrolaimus kolymaensis (assembly GCA_028622995.1). Lineage (NCBI taxonomy): Eukaryota > Metazoa > Nematoda > Chromadorea > Rhabditida > Panagrolaimidae > Panagrolaimus > Panagrolaimus kolymaensis. The sequence continues at coordinate 2,049,020 of JAJQJQ010000045.1, read as the reverse complement.
TGAAAAAATTACAACACTTTCAACTTTTTCATTTTCAATTATTTCCAAATATTCTTTTGGAAGAGGCTTGGCTGCATTCTTTTTCATTCCCAATCCACCAATATTAATTATTTTATGTAAAGTTGGTCGAGGAAGATCATAAAGTTCATTGCTATTTACAAAAATGAGGGAAGCATTTCGAGCTATATCCAATAAATATGGAAAATTTTCACCAAATTGGTTTCTAAACATTTCAGTTTGTGGACCAGCTGTAAATTTTTCAACAAATATTGGAGTAAGTGTATGACCAATAATGGATTTTAATCGTTGTGAAAAAGTTAATGAATCACCCACATCCATCATCATCGCTAAAAAAAATAATTCGGGTTTTAACACTTTTTGTTCAGAATGAAACAAATGTTGCAGAAAAAAATATGCTATTCTATGCTAAAAAATTTTAGCTGGATGCTTCATCCATAAAAAAACAACTCTTTTTTTTTCGCTACAAAACATATATGTTTATTTTCACTTCGAGACACCTAAAGTAAGAATTCAAAAATTTTAAGGTTTAATTCTATTTTTTGCTTATATTTTTTAAACATTATATTTTACTGAATTAAGAATTAAAAAGTATAAAAAAATTTAATCCAAAATTTTAATATATTCCTTTTTAAAGAAAAAACTATAGTAAAATGTCTTGAAGCGAAAAAAAGATGTGAACGAAAATAATTTTTAATGAAAGATAATAAAAATTTAATTTCTGGATAAAATATGTATACTACTTACGTGCTGCATAACTTGGTGGAAGCGGTAAACCCATATAATATGCAATATAATCCCATAATGCTCCAGAATTAACCCAAACCCAAGATTTAGCTTTTCCAATATGTTGAATTCCAATGGGGCATAGTTCATACATATGCACAAAAACTACATCGAATTCAGCTGCTTCAAAACGTTGAATAAATTCTTTGTTTGCGATTATTTCTATAAAAAATTTTTTTAAAAATTATTAGTTTTGTATCAAATTTTTTTTCTAAAACTTTTAAAAATCTTACTTTCGCAACCTTCAGTAAAAGCTCTTCGCATAACAGAAAAAAACCCTCGATTTTCTTTAGATAACATCGACCAAATACTTTCATCATTAAAAGCATTTTTAGATTGAACTTCTTTAATTAATTCATAATCAATTGAATCCAAAAAACCATTCACCGTCCATTCATCCAAATTAGGTCTAATTGGAGTTTTAAGGGGTTTTCCATAATCGATGGTTTGTAAACGAATTAAAGTTACATTATGACCAGCGTCAGCGAGAACTTCACCCATTCGAAGATTAAATAAAAACTAAAAATTGAGTAAATATTTTATTTTTTAAAAATAGCTTGTTCGAAATTTTGCTTCGAGATACCACTGTTTTTTTTAACGCGAAAACCAATAATTCTTTTCTTATAACTTTATTTCTGTTGGCGAAAGCCTTTTTATGTTTTGAGTTAATGAAAACACTCACTTGACTATTAGAAATATCAGGTACCAAAAATCCAATTTTATATCCATTTATATTTGCTGAAAATATTACCAGAAGTGCGGCAATTAAATGGCAAATTTTTGTCGACGACCACAACATCATTTTTCGTCGCCGTTATTGAGAAACAAGAAAACCAATATTTAATGTATGAATGATTTTTTTTTCAGATTAAAAACAAGTCTTTTAAAGCATTTTTTGTTGTTGTGCCTTCATTGTAGTTAGCTGTTATTTCTTTGTGACTCTATTTTTTTTTTCAATTGATTATTCTTTGAATCGATTTGTTTGTGAGAGAAAAAAAATACCCATGGGGTTATTTCTTCTCCCTATCTCTCTCGTTATCTATATGGTGAATTAATCTTAAAAATAAAAGGAGCGTTATATAGTCTCAGTCAGGGTTTCCCGGAATTCCGCTTCCGCATTCCGCTTTTGCGGAATTCCGCATGTTTTTGGACTTCCGCAAATTCCGCGGAATTCCGCAAAATTTTGCGGAATTCGAAAGCGGAATTGAACAAATTTTAAAAAATATTTAACAAAAGCTTTTACATTTTCTCGCGAGAGTTTGATAAAAAAACGCTGCGATAAAATGCCCAAAGAAGGTTTTAAAAATAAAAAAAAGTGTATAACACTTTTACTCTGTGAAATCTAATTTTATTTCAGTACATTGTAACGGATGAAATCAGTAGCTAAGATAAACTTAAATAAAAAATCGGATCTTCTTTATTTTAGCGTACCTGGAGAATATTTTACTTTTCTTTCACTTTTGATTTTTTTATTGCGCATTAGAAATAAGTTAGTTTCTTACAAAATGTTTTTTGGTTCTTTTTGAAACTAATTTTGCAATCAAAAATAGCTGAAATAAATCGTTTGGCATTTTTGAAAATTTCAAACTTGGGATTTTAGAAACTTAAAATTGATTTAAATAATAATGATATTTTTTCGTGGTTAAAAGATTTAGGAATTCTTAATAAAAATAGAAATTGTTTTGATTGTGAAAGCGCGACATGCTTTTGGATGTAAAAAACAAACCTTTTTGTACTATAAGGAAAAATAATATAGTTAAGCTTATGCTCAGTTCATTAATACATTATCTTCGCATGTTACACGTTATAAAGAAATTTTTAAATCAAAGTTGATCTTTTTCCACGGTAACATTAAAGTAAAGAAGCTCTTTATCGCACTTGTTTACTAAAAACTTTCCGTTTTTCAACGTCAAAATTTGCATTAATAAAAGCATGCAACGACTCAAAGAATCTTTTAGCTTTTGATTATCATCATATAGAAAAAATAAAAATTATCCACTTTGGATACAAAGGCTTTGAGATTATGACACATAAAATATTAAAACCGTTACCGTGGACTATAATGGGAAAAAATGTATGTATAATAACAAAAAAATTTTTTTTTGGTAATTCCGCTTCCGCATTCCGTTTTTGCGGAATTCCGCCTTTTTTTTACTTCCGCTTCCGCTTCCGCTTTTGCGGAAGTGAATTTAGGAATTCCGCCTTCCGCGGAAGCGGAATTTTTTGCAATTCCGGGAAACCCTGGTCTCAGTCTTTGAAGAAAGCTTTTTTTTGTGATGGTCACATAAAAACGTCGATGCAAACAAAGAAGAAAAAAGAAGATATGAATTTTTAATTTCATCATTTGTTATTTTTTTACGTGTGTAATTAGAGTTTTATTTTATTTTGCTGTTTTTGACGATTTTCAAAAAAATAAAAGAAAGAAGAGAAAGTATGGCAATGCAAATAAAAAAGAAAAAAAAAGCAATAAAAATCCATCATTAATGGCTTTCATTTGTTTATAATTTAAATCGTCTTGGCTGAAATTCCTTGAAAAGGTGGCTATGTCAAAAACTTTAATGCTTTTTTATAACAAAAGTTTTATGATGTTTAAAAAAAATATTGTGCCGATGTTGTTTTTGTTCTTCATCACTCGAGATCGAAGATCTTTTTGTTACTTTAGCAAACAAACATCAAGCTGGATAAAACTCCGGTTTTTATCTGGGATTTATGAGTGCTAAAAACTAAAGAAGAAAAGCGATAAATAAAATAAATAGAAGAAAAAATTTTATTTGGCAAAGTCTCTTTTTTTAAACAATCTAAATGGAAAGATATTAAAAAAGCTAAATTTTTCATCACTGTATAAATGGCTGTGGAGCCTTTGTTTTATCATTTTGTAATCACCAATAATATTGATAATTGGGTCAATAACCATTCCTAAAAAAAAATTTTTAATTGCATAGATTTTAAATCTTTAATCTTACCCAAAAATGTCAAAAAAGCTGTAGCAAAAAAGATCATTACCAAAAAGAAATACGATTTTGGATGCAAAAATATAAAACAGTTTGGATGATCACTAAGGATTTTAAAAAAATACAAAATATATGCACAAATAAAAAACCATGGCAATTTAGTTATTCCAAAAACTATAATATTATAAAAAAACTTTTTCATATTTTTGCGATTTTGATCAACACAAATTCTAACATCTTCTTTTAAAGAATTTCTATTAACTTTTAATTTAATCCAAGTAATTATATAAATTCCCAAAATAGCGATGTATGAGCCACATAATAAGATGGAAATTAAAATTCCTAATGGCTTTTGACAAGTTGAAAAATTGCAAAAGACAGAAGAATTTTCAGAATAGAATAATGTTGCCACGAATAAGCCAAATATAGACTGAAATTTTTAAAAAAAAGTTAATTAATTTTAAAAAATTGGTTTTTAAGAAACATGAAAATATGTGATTAAATCCGAAAAAAATTGTTTAAAAAAATATTTGACTAAACTTTGGATCCAAAGCTTTCTAGAAAAAGTCAAATAATTCCTCATAGAATTTTCCAAAACATTTTTTATGGTTCAAAAATAATTCTCTTTTAATAACGACGAGACTTCCTCGTTTATGATTTCTTACACCAATTTTATTCCAAAAAAAATCAGAATAAAAACTAACCGAAAATACTGCAGCTCAAAACCAAATCAAACCATTTAAAATTCCATATTTAATTAAAGTCATATTAAAATATTTTCCGTACCATTCCGTAGTTGCAATAAAAATGGTTAAAGAATAAAAAAAATATGTTGCTCCCGAAGTGGAAAAAGTTAAACTAGCTAGAAACAGAACAAGTGCACCAAAATAATATCCTTCAACTATCCATGGAATAATATAAAATCCTATTTGAGCTACGATAATACTCAACGAAATACTTAACCAAAAAGTATAATGGTTTCGTTTTCTAAAATTATTTTTTTGACATTTTTACAAAATCTAAATTTAAAAATAATCTTTTTATTTAACAAAAAAGCTTACTTATTTTTGCGGTCCAATAAAAGTAAAATAATTAGATAAGAAAATAATAAATTTATGAATAATGCAAGAAGAGAAAAAATCAACAAAAATAGTGCAAAATAATAATATGGAAAATTATAAGCTAAATGAAATTTCTAAAAAATTAAAATTAAATTAAATATATTTAGTTAATTTTTTTAATTTCAAAGTTATCCCTTTTTTAAGTTTTGGAAATGAAAATAAGCTTTTTTTACAATAAATTATTCATACTTTAAAAGTATCGCAAATATCAGCATCAGGGATGCACGGAATTCCGTTTCCGTTTCCGTTTCCGCGGAATTCCGCCCATTTTTTGATTTCCGTTTCCGTTTCCGTTTACGGAAATGACAAAAAAAAATTTCCGTTTTTTTCCGTTCCGCGGAAAAAATGTGACGGAAAACGGAAAAAAATATATACCTTTTTACCCAAAAATTCTTACATTTTAATAAATTTTTACGCAATTCTCAAATGTTTATTTCATGCTCTTTGACTTAAAAATAGTTCAAAAACTTGAAAATACTAACTTATTAACAATTGACTCTTAAAAGAACATAAAAAATAATTGTCAAATATATAATTATAAGGGGAAAAATTATTTTACTATGTACCAAAAAAGTTTTAAAAATTTCCGTTTCCGTTTCCGTTTCCGCGGAAATGAGTAAGTAAATTTCCGTTTCCGTTTCCGTTTACGGAAACAAAATTTGATATTTCCGTTTCCGCGGAAACGGAAAAAAGTCATTTCCGTGCATCCCTGATCAGCATCATCAGGTAAATACCAAAAACAATCAAGATAATCATCATCGATGGTTGGATTATATTCTGAACAATTTTCAAACATTCAAAATTTTATTTTACAAATACAAAGGAATTTTTTTTCTTTGTTTTTAAAAATTAAATTTTTTGTTGTTGATTTTTTGTTTTGTTATCTAAAATGTGATGAAAATGATTAATTGCTTAAGAATATATATTTACTTTAAAGAACAAAGATTGAGAGACGACAATAATCTTAATTGGAATTTCTCTTTCAGTTATGATTTCATTGCTTTTGTTTTACTTTGATTATAGTAAATATTTGATTAAAATAAAGCAGCTTTTTTCGAGCTCTTCTTCTTCTTTGTTAGTCTGCTTATTGTCTTTTTATTTTCTTAAAACTGCACAACTCGAAAAAAACTCTTTTTTTCATTTGCAAGTAGCACTTTTTTATCAGCAAAAAAATTTAAAGGATATTGATTTATTCCACCGAAAATTAAAAAGCATAGTTGTCACTAAAAAGTGATTCGAAAAATAAATATTTTTTACAAAAATCATTTTTCAATCTTTTCAAATAATTGAACTACAAGTATTTTAAATTATTCATTATTTTATCGAAGGCAAAATCAAAATTAACATGCTCAAAGGTTGATATACTATGACGACAATAATTCGAATTGGAATTTCTTGAAATCTTTTTTTGGTTTTTGATTTCATTGCTTTAGTTCTTAACTTTCAAAGATGGCTAGTGTTTTGATTATAAACAATGTACTTTTAAAGAGGGTGAAAAAATATACAATTAATTTTTTTACATACATTTTCATATTTTGATTTTGCTTTCGATAAAAAAATTATAATAATTTAAAATCACTTGCAAGTTTCACTTGCATCAACGTCGTCAGAATAGAATTCACAAATTTCATTAGTAAATTTTTTTCGTTTCCTACTTGCAGGTGGAAAAAAAATTTCAATTTCAAAAACATATGTCAAAAAATAAAAAGGAGATATCAAAAGGTTCATACCTTAAAGTAACAAAAAATAAATAAATAATTAAAAATTGTAGGAAGTAAAAAAAAAAACTGCTTTTTTTTTTGTTAAACCCTCATTTTTCGTATATAAAATGATAAAGTTTTTCTTTTTTTTTATTTAACTAAAAGTTTTCCATCCAACTGGCATAAAAAAAATGCAAGACGACACAAAAACACTTTATTTAATTTTGGATATTTTATTTTGGATTCATAAAGTTACTTTTGGGTTTGGATATGTAATCGAAATTTTAATTATTTTTGTTTTTATTAAAAGCTTTTTTCAAAAAAAACCATCATCTGATATTTCAAGCGCTTATTTTATTTTATTCTTTTCTACCATGATTTTGGATTTACCTTTAATGATTTTACGATATCCCACTCATGCATATTTATCATATTTTTTTAATGGTTTATTCAATTTGAATGAAGATGACGCAGATGCATATTTTATGTTAGTTAAAACATATTTTTCTTTTTGTCAATTGTTTATGACTTTTAATCGATTTACTGGATTGCTATATCCTATAAACCATGCAAAAGTATGTTAGTTATGCCACAGTCGATTTGGTTTTTTTAATGATAAAAAATTTTTTTTTTGAAACTTAACTTATATCTTTAAAGATTTGGTCAAAGAGAAATGTATTTCTCGCAATTATTGTTCCATTTATTATATCTTTAATTTATTATATAACAATAAGAATTATTTATTCATTTCGATGTTTTGAAGGCATCCCAGTTCCTTTTATGACTTTACATGAAAGATATTTTTATGATGTAATTATTTCAACTTTAGTGGATGCATTAAGTTTATTTTTATCTTGCTATATCTTTTATAAAATTAATCCTTGTTCAAATAAAACAAAAAATTCGAGTCATTTAGTTCGTAAAGCTGAAATTCGACTTTTTTATGTTTCACTTTTTATTAATATCATGTCAGTTATAAGATTGGTATTCGATTTTGGAGTATTGAATGCATCAGCGAATACGTAAGTAAAAAATTTTATTGGAAATACATATTTATAAATTGTGATTATCCACTTTTTTTTTAAATTTTATAATTTTAGAATGGGTGGAAGTTTTCAAGCTATTGTAGGTCAAGAAGGATTTAAAGGTACATCAAATTTAGCATATTTTTTTCAACATTATATTGGAATTATTGTTTTTATTTGTACAAGGTAAAACTAAAATTTTTGTTACGATATTTTTAAATAATTTTTATAATATTTTTTAGTTCTCAACTTCGAGCATGTGTCTTTAAATTTTATTTTATTGACAAATTGATATTAGTTTTCGCAAAACATTTTTCAACTTTTTCAATTCAATCAACTCCAAGCGTTTCAAATGATTCATTATTTTATCGAAGGCAACAAAATCAAAATCTACAAATGTAAAAAAAGGGATATGTTTTGAGAAAAAGTTTTACATATATTTTTTTCTTTGTTGTATAAAATAAAATTTAAAGAAAATCTATTTTATTAAAAAGATCCGCAAGAAACTTCTGAGATAGGTACAGTAACACCATCCTGAGTGTAAGTCCATTCAGTTCCATTTGAAACCAACGTCACAGAGACAGCTGAACCATCAATGCTCATAGGACCGGTAAAGTCACCAACCTAAAAATACAAATTTTGTTAATTCTTTTGAACATTAAAAATTTCATTTTAAAAATAAGAAAATTGAATGAAAAATTTGCATAAAAATATGCCAAAAAAATAAATTTGATGTTTAAAATTAAAGAAAATTTTGTTGCAAAAAAAAAATGGAATGGGTTGGTTGTTTTCAAATTTGGAAACTTACAAACATAATAATATTAGCCATCCCATTTGCAGGACATGTAATTATTCGTTTAGTTAAACCATCCACTGGATCAATAAAATCTTCTCCTTCTGTTGGGGTTGGATCTCCAGGTACCAGAATTAATGGTGGAGGAGCTAAAATGTCAACAAAAAATAATACAAGTGTTTGAAAAGTCAATGAAATTTTTAAAAAATTTTCATCAAATATCAAGATCTCCTGATTGCTCTCGGGGTGGAAGTTAAGAAATTACATCAAACTCTCGTTACTGGACTCATTTTAAAAAAAGAAGAAAATTCTTTTTTTTTATAAAGTAAGCATTTTTAAAAACAAATCTCAAGAATGAAGTTTGCTTGATTTCAATGCGAAAGTTTGAAGGAAAAAACACAAGGAATATTCTGTTTGAGATCCATAAAAACACTTACGTGCAGTTGTCGTTGTTGTTGTAGTCGTCGTCGTGGTGGTTGTTGTTGTAGTGGTTGTAGAGGTAGTAGTTTCATCAAGGCTCGGTAAAACTACTGCTTGAGATGCCAAACAACCCGATACATTTTTTATCAAACATAAAAAATAGCATAAAAATATTATTATTCTTAAAACACACATTTTTAAAACTCAAAAATTTTTAGTTAAACTAATTTTTATTTAATAAAAAATGAAACCCAAAAAAAAATTCATGAAAGTCAATTACTTAACTCATCTCGCCGCCGTCCGCCGTCCGCCGCCTTCTTCTACCTAATTTTTTTTTCTTTTCTCTTTTTTAATGTTTTTGTTTTCGTTGACCTACAAAAAATTTTTTATCCCTCTTGAAATTTTTTTTATGTTGAAACTACATATTTTCGATGTGAAAAATAAAAGTTAAGTTACAAAAAATCTTTTGTTTTTCTTTCTTCCGCACTTTTTTTTGAGTGAGTGAGGTCATAATTGAAAACTTTTCATTTTGAAGTGTAGTGAAGTGAAGTTAAAAGTTTAGACATTTGAATATTTTAACTTGCGATATGAAATTTCTGAAATAAAACATATTTTTTCTAAATCTCTTCTTTCCTTTCAACCGATTCTGAATTTTTTATAAATAAAAGTTTCTGGGTTAAGAAAAAAAAATGTTAATTCTTGCTTTTAGTAGTTGAGAAATGCGGAGTAGCTACTTTTATGGGTAAGTCACGTCAACATCCTTCTAATAAAGTCGAGAAAAAAGAAGAAGAAAACAATATCCATTTTTTCTTAAATTTTTTTACATTTTCAATAAATGAATATGTATGAATGGATGATTCATGGCTATCAAAAAAGTTTTAAAGAAGCAAACTAAACTAATTTTTTTAATGAAACACAAACTTCTAAATTTTTTAAATAAAAATGAAAAGAATTTTTTTGATTTTTGTTTTTATTTTATTTTTACAAATTTTTAGTCGAAAACCAAGAAACCCAAAAAGCTTCTTCAATTTTAAATTTTTTTTAAATTTTGTTGTAAAAGAAAAACCAATAAAAATTTGCTATTAACCCTTTTTTTTATCAAAAGTAAAAAAAATAGAGAGTGGACCAACAAAAAGAATTATCTAAGTGAAAGCGTTACAATATTCGAAAAGCATTTGGTTAGTAGTTTGCTTTTAATTATCAATAAAAAAAATCCTCGTCTAAGCAAACTTTTTTAAAATATAATTTCGAAATTATCGTTGCTTGAATTTACTTTATAAATTTTATTTTTTGTTATCAATGTTATTTTTTTCTTTAATTTAAAACACATGAATCATCAACAGCAATAAAAATTATTTCTTTCGTGTTTACCTTATCTTAATCAAAGAAGAAAAATTTCTGAAAATAAAAACACATATTTATTTTATTTAACTCAAAAAATAACTTTGAAAGAGTTGTGACTAATAACAATATTTCTTTTTTAATTCAATATGACTTTTCCATCCCTATCCGAATATTATGAACATAGTCAAACATATGGAAATTTATTGTCTCAACTGGAATTTGATATAGCTTTTGCGAGAAATGATTATGAAAAACGTACATTTATTAATACATTTACAAAATCATATTTAACTCCCCATCTAATATGGAATTCTTTGTTCAAGTATGAAACAAAAATAGTTTTCTAATTTTTTAAAAGTTTTTTAGGATGTCTAATTTGGGAAATGGAAATGAATTATTGGATGAAGCTTTATATCATTTTTGTAATGAGCCTCAACTTTTTATAAAATTTAAATATGATATAAGGGGTTCATTTACAAAATACATTATTCATGAAACTGGAGAAAATTTTTTACATGGGAGACAATATTTTAATTTCCCCCATATACGAGTTGAAAATGATTTTTTGTATCATCAAACCCTTTTATGTAGATTTTTGGTTTTAAATTTATTTCATACAAATAATATTGTAAAAAAAATAATATTTTTTAGATGCTTCGCCAAACAAAGAATTAATTACAAAAGTTAAAAAAATGAAAGATTTATTTTGGAAAATTAAAGAAGCCAAAGATAACATTGAAAAATGGTTTAACTTAATTATTGAAAGCGACTATAAGCCATTTATAAAAGCCAACGTTGAACATCGGTTAGGTCAAAATTTAAGTGAAAAAAAATTATGGAAACTTTATATTAAATATTTGCATGAAACAGATCCATTTGAAATGTTGCAAGTTTATTCAAAATATTGTAGATTCTTTTTGGATGATTTTGAAATGAAAAAAGAATATAAAAAAGCTTCGGAAAAATATGGCCGTGTTTATGTTCCATGGATAAATGTTTTTGAATTTGAAAATGGTGGGAGACAAAAATGGGGTTTTTCGGGATTGGTAGAAGAAGAAATTCCTAACTTTTTGAGTGATTATAATGTGGAAGGAATATTAAACCAAGAGCTTATAAATATTTTTGAACGCTATGATGATGTTTTATATTTTACCCCGTCTCGACAAAGTTTTTCTCTGCCATTACCTATAATTCGATATATAACTTCTATTGCGAATCCATCGGTGCTTCGAAACCTTCATCGAACTTGCATATATTTTTTCAAACTAAGACCCGAAATTTTATGTTATAAATTTCAATATGGAACTTATGGAAAAATTCAAAGAACTAAATTTAAATATATTAATGAATCTTTAGAGGGAGATAGCATATTTTATCCTAATTTTAGAATTCCTAAATTGCATATCACTGATGTATTCTTTTGTGAGCATGTTAAAAACTCGATGCTATCATATTTAATCAAATATAAAATATATAAATGTTCTGTTAAATTTATTGATATAAAAAATGCTAAACTCTCAGAAAAAGAATTCAATTTTTTGGTTGGATATGGAAATGTTGAATATTTTAATACGAAAGAAATGCAAATTTTAAATGAAACTGGAGAGCATTTAACAATAACAGAAATGCTAAAAATGATGCCAAAAATAAAACATTTTTGGTTAGTTTTATTTTAAATTTTTACCATGAATCTGCCACAAATTTTTGTAAAAACTTAAAAGTTACCATTTTTCAAAACTTCAGATTTTGAAAAAGTTTATCTTGTTTTAAGATTCATTTTTTAAAGGTTTAGCACATTTAAAATTTGATGCGTCACTAAATATTCTGTCAAGACTTTAATTTTTAACTTAATATCCATTTTTAGTTTTTCAAATTCATTTTCTTCTTTAACTAACCAAGAAACATTATCGGAATTAAATTTACTCAATAAGCTGGTTTATTTTGCTGTTGAATTCGTTGGAGATATTTTTTATATTAACGATGTTTGCAATTTTTTAACGGTTTGCTAAATTTTTTAAGAAAAATTAAAACAATGAAAAATAAATTACAGAAAAACGGTGGACCTTATTTGGAGATCAGAATAAAATTCAATGCTCAAGTATCAAGGGAAACATTTTTTAATTTTAATGAAGCTCTTAATAATTTATTTAATATTGGAAAAAATCAATGTTATATCAATCTTGTGAAAGGGGTGTGATAGGATGTGTTAAAGCACATTCTGATTCTCGTATGTCGTAGCCGTTTTTTTAAATCTAAAAAAATCCAAAGTTTCTTTAGCCTTTGCTAATTCAGGATGTCTTAACGATTTCTAAACCGCCACCATGCTTCTGTGCAAAGGAAAATCAATGAAAAAGTTTTAAATTGATTTTTTAATTTTGCGATGTTATTACAAAAAATAAATGAATAATAGACTTCTTTATTTAAAGTTTAATTATTAATTACATTCAATAAAAAAACGAGTTTACGAAAACTAGAGGAAGAATTATATTGAAATCTCAAGCAATGTTGAAGGCGAAAAAAATGGGTTTAAAATTAATTGTGAATTGAATTACTCTGTGTTCTTATTTTCATGCTTTTTGTGGTTGCTGTTTCCATATTATTTTATACTGTTGTCCCGATAGGCTTTTTTCTTTTAGAATCTGCAAACAAATGTTTTAAATTTTTGGATAAAATTAATGGAAAACCCAAAATTATTTTTAGTAATTAATTTCATTTCTTAGAAATAATGTTTATAAAAAATAAATTTTTTTTAATATTCAAGTCATAGATATTCTTAAAAAGAGAAAATTTAAAAAATATTCGCCAACTTTTCTATTTTTTTGAAAATTATTTTTTGGTTCATTAAATGTTATTTTTGTTGCTGATTTAAAAAATTTAATTAACGGCCTTATCCCATTATTTTCTGTTGTTATTTTAAAAACAATTGTCAAAATAAATGAGAAAAAGGGTGCAGTAAAATTAATAGATAAGACAAAGAAAAAAATGACTCCTTTATAAACACGTTAGCTAAAAAATAGAAAAGAAGCATTGTTTTTTCTTTGATTAAATTAGAGTTCCTTTTTTTTGCTGATCTTGTCTTTGTTTAAAGTCTTATGAAATTTTTGAAGAATATAAAAATTAATAAATATCAAACTTTTAGAATCTTTTTTTACTTAATCAATCGCTTACTTCATTTAAATATGATGTTCACTGGTTTATGTTTTATCTCCTATGAAGGCAAATGGCATGCTAAGCGACCTACAAATACTTTCAAACGTGCCCTTCTAGATTCAGAAAAAGCTTTCCTTGGGCAAATTGTATTTGCAATAAATGTGGACAAATCAGTTTTTGAATTGACTGTTAAGCGGGATGGTTTATTAATTCTTAAAACTTCATGCGTAATAAAAAACTTTTTTATTTAATTTTTTTGTAGCTAAAATTATTTTTTTAGGCAATAGGAATCGAAATCAAAAGTTTAAGGATGGAAGAGAATGCGTTTGACCTTGTAATTCCTGGAGATTTAATTTCGAAGCGAATTAGCTTTAGCGATCAAGCGGCAGTAGGTGGATTTCAAAATGGATTAAAGCTTGTGATTCATATGCGTTCTGTAAGTCATTTGACAACAATTATAAAAGCCTCATAATTAAAAAAAAAAGAAGTTATAAAGTTTTTTGTCTAACTTTTTAGGTCCAAAGTGTCAAATATGGCGAAATAACAGAAAAAGAAAAAAATCTCTACAAAATTGCGGTAACTGAAATCGAAGGGCGAGTAAAAAATAATAACGGTAAATTCCAATTTTTTAGCCAAAAAGAAAAAAAAGTTTTCTGTAAATTTTAGAATCTCGCGAAGGCCTTGTTTCAGTTTGCTCTCCAAAATTATCGAATAAAAATGATTCCAACCAAAAATGCAGAGAAAAAATTGAAAAGTTATCTGATAAATTTAAAGCTCTACAAAACAAAAACGGTACATTTACAACTACTTTTTCTTATATATATATATATATATGGAAAAAATATCTATATTTTTAGATCCTTCTCAAGCCCAAACAAAAAAATCATCCTGCACCAATTTTTACTGTAAATGCAAACATTGTTTATTGAAAAAACAAGAAGCAACGATTTCTTTGGAAGAAGAAATTAACGAAAAAATTGCGGATGAAATCAAAAAAGTTGAAGAATCAGCTAAAAAAGATGCTGCAGAAGAAATTGCTAATGTCAATTATTTATATGAAGCGAAGATTGTTGAAAACCAAAATTTGGAAGAAGAGCTTGCAAAAATAAACTGCCTTCATCGAGAAGAAATAAAAGATGAACATAAAAAGTTTGAGGATGAAATCGCAAAGGTAAAAGAATTTTATGAAAAACAAATATCTAATTTGCAAGAAAAAGTTGAAAATCAAAAAATATTATTTAACAACCAACTTAGCGAAAAGCAACAAACTATCGAACACCTTATTGAAGAGATAGAAATCAGGGATCAGCAAATTATTGTATATCCAAAAATCGAAGTGTTTAAACCCCCTCGACATCAATATTCTCAAGTTGTTTATACTACCAGAACTGGAACGAAGTATCACACATCAAAAACTTGTCGAGGTTTGGCTCCAGCACATGAAATCTTTGAACGAGATCCAACTAATGTGGCTGACAAAACATTATGCGCATGGTGTGAAAAAAGGAATAACGGGTATTAAAAAGGTATTTTTAAATAATTATTTCAAAACTTGTAATTTTAATTTTATGAATAAAGATTAATTTTTTTCTCAAAACTTTTTTTTTATAAATCACTATTCTTAGACAAACTTAAATATTAATATTCATCATTGTAAAAGTATTCGGTAGCTTTCTTTTCATTTTCATTTGTAAACAATTAATTCCTTCATTTTTTACTTCATTGTTACAGTAATATTCTCCTAAGGTATTTTACTGCAATCGATGCTCCAACAAAAAACTTTAGTCGCGTTCCTCTTTTTTTTCTCCCTTAAGTGAAAATTGACGGCATTGATGCTTCAGCAAAACTAAAAAAAATGTTTTTCTTCTTTTGCTTGACTCAAAATGTCTGAAATGAGAGAGAAGAAGAAACTCTTATCAGTAAAAATACAATGTCAAACAAGGTAATGAAAAGAAGAAAAAAAAGGAAAGAAGATGGGTGTAGTTTTTTGAGTCTTTGACCAAAATAAAAAAAGCTAAAAAAAATGCGAGAGGAAAATGCAGAGAAAAGAAATGAAAAAAGAACCAATCATGAACGACGGTCGATGTGGCGCCACTTTGTTTAAAAAAAAAAGAGTTTTTTATTTCCGTCATCGAAAAAACTGAAGAAAAAAATAGCAAAAAAGAAAAAAAATAGAGTTTTTTTTATTGTTACTTTCGTAAGCTACCGTAAACACAAAAATGGAAAGGACAAAGTGCAAATTATCAACATTATATGTACAAGTAAAAGCATAATATATGGAAAGATTTACATAAAAAATCAAACTTTTTCTTACCGTTGAAAATTTATTTTAACCGCTAATAAATGTCGCCGATAATAAAATAAGCAGCCGACAGCAATTATCTACAACCATGCAGTTGAGCAAAAAGAAAAAATTTTTTGTTGATAAATTTTATCTAATCAATAAACCTCATTTTTCATTCCCATTAATACTCTCGTGTCTATCATTTTGCTTTACTGAAGTGGTAGAGTTTCAAAGATATCTTTGATTTGGCACTCTTTAAAATTTTTTTTTTCAAAGATAAAAATAATAACAACCTCCAATTTTGATTAAAATTTATCATCGAAAGAAAATGGTGTCAAAGCTGTGTGATTGTGAGTTTTATCTTCTCTTTTTTTTCTCGATAGATAGCTTGCTAGATAGTGGTAATGTGAAACGCGCATTATCATAAGAAGAATATTCATTCAATCAATCAATCAGTTGAGTGATGGAAAAAAAGTTTTTAGAATGCTTGTGAGCGAAACCTGCAAGTTTTGATATCTTTAATTTGTTCAATATTTCTTTTTTGTTTTGTTTTCAAATCCTTGTTGGCGGCGTTTTTATTCGATTTTTTATTTGCTTTAACTGATACATACAACTTTTTTTAGCTTAGCAAATTTTATTTTTTCATCTTAAAAAATTTCTACTAATAATTTTCAAACTCTTTCTATTTTAAGTTTTTATACTTAACTATCACACGAGAAATCTTTTTAACCCCATAATTTATTTTCTGCTACCGATGACAAATTTTTTCTTTTTTTTCAAATACCATTTTTCTTGATTTGATTTTTGGATGGATTCAACGTTATGAAAACTGAATCAACGAATTTTATGCATTGACAGATCACTTTATATTAAATTTTTTTAATATGGTCATTTAACGCGGTTTCCTTTATTTGCATGGCCAAAGATGATAGCTATCGACAATTATTTTTATTTCTTTGTACCATACACCGAAAACTCGTAATGACTCATCATAATTTTTATACAATATTTTATTATTTTATTTTTTAGCGATAAGCTTTTATTTTGTGGAAAAATGAAAACGCTAAGAAGAAGAACTTATTTACTGAAAAACCTTTACCGTAAGTATTCTCTTTTCTCATGTTGTTTGTTGTTGGTAAAAGCCTCAAAAAAGAAAAGGTAGAAAAAAAGTAAATAAGTACATACATGGCGGCGCCCGGAAGTTGTCGTCGGATTATTTATTTAAAAAATTGATGCTTACAAAAAAGGAAAATTTCAAAGCGATGCTATTTATTTTTTAAAGTTTTTTTTTTGTAAAAATTTCAAGTCTATTTCTAAAAGTTAGTCTACGAAAGTTTGTTGTAGCCTAGTTTCTTCTGAAACTTTTATTATAGCTACGTATTCGAATTTTATCAAAATCTTTATCGGCCAGAACTCTTAAATTTTAAAAGTTAATAAACTTTCCATTTCTTAAAAAACCAAAACAAAAAACTGTGTTCAATGATTCTTCATTTTATGGAAATGCTTTTCTTTGGTTTCAAATTTCGGACAACAACAATCAATTATTATTTTTCAAACATATTCCATTTTCTTGAAAGAGTGTTTTTTGATATGTAATGAGCTTCTTTTGTCGGCGGCAATTCATTTGCCTTTAGAAATGTTTTTAAAATGTCCAAAACTACCGAAGTTTAATTTTGCATACTTTCACACTTATTGAAACCCACTTTTTTGTTTTTATATAGATCAAGAAAAAAAATGACAAAGCGGCCGACGACTATAAAACTTTTATTATTTTTTTTTGAATAATACCTGCAATATGATTTGAGGCTATCGGAAATGATAGATTTAAAAAAATAATTTTTCAATAACACACTTATTTAATAAATTCTTGTTTTTTACTAACGTTTGAAAAAAGGAAAAAAACATAAAAGTCGGAAGTTTTGTACCTTCAAGGAAGCAACGACACACTTTGCCGTAAACTTAAAGGAGTTTTGGGTTGAACACATTGTGTACCGCCCTCGAAGTTTGTCATACCAAAATGGAAAAAACGAAGAAAAACTTTAACCAAAACTAAGCAAACTAGCAATCGAATATTATTTTCTTTTTAATTTTCTTCTTTTTTCTGGGTTGCATTAACTGATAAGCTTCTTTTCGAGGCACTGATGGGGGGAATGATGATGTTCATGTGTTTTTCCATCTCAACCAAAAAAGGCAATAATAATATCTATCGCTAAATAACATTTTTTTATATTTGTTTTCCCTTTTCTGAATTGACTTTTTTTCGCGACCAAAGAAGAGAAGAAGAAAAAAAGGGAAACGGTAGCTCTGAAAAAGAATTGTTTTGGAAAAATTATTTTTTCGAAAAAGATTTGATTATCAAAAACAAAAGAGCCTCAAAACAAAATAAATATAAATTATCGTGTCTTTTTCTTTAAAACCACCCGATTAGCTAACGAAGTGATTTTTATGTTTATTTTCATTATCTATGATTAGGAGAAAATTTTATCTAATCATGTTAATTTTCACCTTCAAAATAATCAAAAAATTGATTGCGACTTTTCGGTTTTAATTTTTTGATATGATATCTTAACACCTTTTTTTGATTGATTACATTATCTCTTTTTTTTTTCAGGGGCAACGAAGATAAAAAATGGAAGAAGATAAAATTATTGAAAATGCTGATGCTGGACCATCAACGGCCACGTCCATTGAGGCGGTGACCGAAACTTTATTGACCACAATCAAAACTGAAACCCTTTCAATATCAGCCACTAATGCAGCTGTAGCGGATGTAAGTGAAAATGGTAGTTTCCCGGCCACAACAAGTCTTACTCCATCTTCCTTTGGATCAGCCTTCCATCACCCATCAGACCTTGGATTTATAATGAAACAAGGTAAGCCAAATTTTTAAGAGTCAAAAAAGCAAAGGCAAAAATGCATAATAAGCAACTTTCAGAATTGAATAGTCAACCTAAATTTGGGCCAAAATTTGAATTTCATACTAATCCTCAAGATGCTCTTGCTTATAATGCATACAGTAACCTTACGACGATGCAAGTTCATCCACAATTAAATGTAGCAACTGCAGCAGCAAATAATTATTATTCCACCATTGGGCAGCCAATTGGTGGTTATGAAACTATTGTATATCCTCAATTTGATTTAGGGCCACAGTATGTTTTTATCTTTCCTTTTTTCGGTTACATTGAGAAAAAAAAATTGTCATCAGTTTTGTATTCTTTTATTTGTCCCAATCAAAACTTTTATTTAAACTTGATCGAAGCTTTTAGCAATTTTTAAAAAGTTTTTTGTTTTTTTTCTTGATTTCCTAAAAAAGTAAACGAAAAATAGCTAAAAAAATTTTAATTTTTGTTTTCAGAGCTTATTTTGATTTCTCTACTCAAAATTATATTTATGATCCAAATTTAACTGCAGGATTTACTCAAACATATGGAAATCCATATTTAACCATGCAACCTTCTACTACGATGCAACTCAATCAAATTGCCTCTGCCCAACAACAACAACAAACAAATATTAATAATCAAGCAACAGCAATTTTAGAATTAACTGAATGCACAGCTTGTGGAAAAGCTTTTCAACGAATTGACTTACTTCCTGATAGTATAACAGGAATGTCGATTTGTCAAGATTGTTATCAAAAAAGATTTATCAATGAACCTCCACAACCACTGCCTACAAGTGTAATAACATCAACAAATATGCCGACAATAAACAATATTGAGCAACATCAACAACAACAAATTAAAGAACAAATGCAATATCCAAAACCCATTCCAACTTCAGGAAATGGCAATAGTGGTTCTGGAGGAGGAGGAGGAGGAAAAAAACCAAATCAAAAAAAGCTTAATCATGTAAGTTTGTTCTTTGGATGTGATAAGTTAAGGTTTTTGTTAAGAAAAAAATTGAAAACCCTTTATTACATTTTTTTGTAACGGCAAAAATTTTTGTAACTTAAAGTCCTAAAGTGAAAATTCTTTTGTATTTCGATCATAAAAAATTACAGGGAAAATAAATACTTTTTTATTTTACTTTTTCGAAGATTAAAAAAGTGAATAATCTTTTTTTAATAATATTTATTATTTTTATTTTTTATAGCAAAATGCTACACCTCAACGTCGCCAAAATCTTGTTTGTTCCAATTGTCATGGAAGTTGCACAACTCTTTGGCGGAGAAATCATAATGGAGAGCCTGTTTGCAAGTAAGTTTTTTTACTTCTTCTCAAAGAACGTCTAAAAAAATTGTTTAGTGCTTGTGGGCTTTATTACAAATTGCATAATGTTGATCGACCAATAACAATGAAAAAAGAGGGAATTCAAACACGAAAACGAAAACCTCGAAATCCAGAAGGTCCAAAACGAAGAACTTCAGGAAATAGTAATGGTGGAGGAGGGCCAATGCGAATGCAGCAACAACAACAAGAAGATGATCAAGCTAGGATGCAATTTGAACAAGGTAAATAAATATCTAAAAAGCTTGAGCAAGAAAAAACTTTTTTACCTTTCTAAACAAAAACACTTTCGCTGTGAAAGAAAAATTCGTAATCTTTTTTTAAGCCCAAAAAATTAAATGTTTTATTTAAATTTATTTTTATATAAGCTCTATTTTCAGCTTACATTTATCAACCCCAAGTTTATGAAACATTAACACAACAACAGCAACATCACCAACAACTTCAACAAAATCATCAAATGATTTCGGTGGATTCCAATCACGAACCCCAAATGTTTTCATTAATCACAACATCATCATCCGGGTTGCCATCATTTGGAGGAGGAAATCCAAATGAACAACAACCACAACAATTTACATATGTGGCAAATGAAGAAGAATTAAGGCAAATGGTTCATCAACAACAACAAATTTTACATTCTCAACAACAGCAAATGCAAATGCAACAACAATTGGAACAACAAATAATTCATGAACACCATATGCAACATCAGCAGCAGCAATCAATGAATAATGATTCACAGCTATCAAATGAAGGTTCCCAACAACATCAAATTTTGCAACAACAACAAAATTCATTAAATGATTCCCAATTATCCAACGAAAGTTCCCAACATCAAATTTTACACTCACAACATTCTCTTAACGAATCTCAAATGTCAATGGAAAATAATTTATCCCATATTCAATTACAATCGCAACAATCACTACTAAATGAGTCACAAATATCCATAAATAATTCAGAACATATTCATTCTTCACCTGCATCTGACCATTCACAAATGCAACCGCCGGCAACAATGATGCCTCAGCAACAACATAAATCTGATGATCAGTCTTCACTTTCATCGCCACAACAACAAAATTCAAATTCTCATGAAAATGTAAGATTTAGTTCTCAAATAGATTCTCCTCCCAATGAATTCCTTGAAAAACCCAAAAGCGTCGTATTAAATCAATTATTAAACCAAAAACCTCTAAAAAAACCATTAATTTATAATAAAAATATTGAGTGTTGTTGTTGTTCGCTTCTTTCTAGCAACCACCACCATATTCCAAATTCATTCGACGACCAAAATCCCAATTTTCTTACTAAACAAAATCAATTCCATATGTCGTCGTCAGCTTTTATTCCATATCCTTCTTCCACATTTTCTACAACAACAACAACCAATCTTCTTCATTCTCCATCGTCACAGACAAATTCTGCTAATCGTTGTAATCCCAGTTTTAAACCTGCTTTATTAAATTCCAAAAATATCCATTCTTCACCTCCAAAACCTTTTATGTGTTGTTCTCCATCGTCTTCTGTCCCAAAATCACCATTTTCTCATTCCAGTATTGTTACAGATACTTTTATTAATAATAATAATACTTACATTACAATAGCTGCTTCCAATTCTACCCACCCAAAATCTTTGTTTTAATCCTACAAAACTTTATTAATCAATAAAACATTTTTTTTGATACTTCTTTTTCCTAAAATAATCATGTTTTCAATGACACAAAAAATATTAAAAATTATCTAATATAAAAGTTGTTTCTTTTTGTTTACTAACTTTTAACATTTTAGCAGCTTCCATTAACTCCCAATAACCACCATGATAATTATGAAGATGAAAGAGGAGACTTTCATCCTTCGCATTCGCATTCCCGTTCACATTCACATGGTTCTTCGTTGTCATCTGATGAAGAAGATGAATCCTTTTCTCAGCATAGTAATAACAATAATAATAACAACAATGAAATTTAATTTTTTTTCGAAAAAAACGTGACTTGGCTTACATAAATAAGTTTGCATATTTCTTTGTTTCTCAACTTTTTTAAATTTTTTGTATTTTTTTTTTTGAATTATGAAAATAAATAAATTCACAAATTATTTTATTTCATTTTGGAAAGTAAAGAAGCATTAAAATTAAAAATTCATTACAATTCAAACAAGGACAAATTTTTTTTAAACAACACTTAAATATAAACATAAAAACCCATACAATGCTATACATTAATAACATAAAACATCCACCGAATAAAAATATAATAAAAGGTGAAATAAGAATATTTATCGACATCTCAGCGTAATACCATGCTGAACCCACTTTAGAGGATGTAACAAAAGTATTATCAATTGTCGTCGAGATATCTAAAAACGTGAAAATATATAACTTTAAAAAAAATTTAAACTCCCAAACAGATATCTTCGAGACCTTGGTTCCCAAATTTTTGATTCCATAGCTCATAGAAATTTTTTTTAGGTATTCGAGTATCATTCTCGACAGTTGCTGTCTATGATCCCTGTTTATTTTATTTTATCAACAAAACAAAAAATATATCTATCTATTTTTTCTGGATTCCAAATATTTTGCCTGATTAGTACTTTTTTTGCTTGAAATTTTTTTTTGCTAACTTTTTTTTGTTGCAAAAGAAACAATAATATTGAATGAAAGAAGCATGAAGAAAAAAATGATTCAGTACAACAACAACAGAAAAAAAGAATGTTTAAATATAATTATAAGAAGCTACAACACAATAATAAATATTTCTCTTCTTCTACAAATTAATCATATCAATCATCGAAGGAATTGAATCACTTTTCGCTCGACCCGAGGCGGGTTTGTAAACCTTACATCATTATGATTCTGTGCATTCCTGCCATCCTGCATTTCCGCCTCCATAGTTGGTGTTTTAAAATAACTAAAAAATTAAAACAAAAATATTTAAAAAAATTAATATAAAAGGGTCAAAGGTATCCATGAAAAAAAATTCATTCATTGCTGTTGTTTTTGCTATTTGCCTCTTCAATTAATTCTAAAAATGAAGCTTTTGAATGGAAGTTTTTTGATTTTCTTAGTTTTTTACCTTTCATCAAATGTTTATGGTAAGCTTATTTTTATGTAAACAAAGTTCAGGAATAAAAAATTAATATTTTAGGAGATACCTTTGTTAAAGCTGGAATATGGATGGATAATGTTCAAAATGAAGATAGAAAAATGGTTTGCACTATTACTTGCGTTGATGAACATTCATTGCCGCCTTCACCACCCCATCATCTTGATTATCCTCATCATCATGGAGATTGTAATGATACCGATGGAGATAATGATTGTCCTTGTCATACAACTATCCCTTCTGGACCTATAGATGAACCATGTCCTTGCAAAACTACTACTACCACAACAACTCCAGAATCAACCAAAACAACTACCGCCTTGCCACTAACTAGCACTAGTGATGCTCCAACAACAGCTACTACAACTCCTGAATCAACAACTACAACAGCTGAACTAATTCCAACTACAACATATCCGACAACGACGTCGATACCAACCCAAAAGCCAAAAACATGCTCAGAAACATGGACAAATTTTAATGGAAATTGTTATCGTGTATTTAGTAATCAAAGTTGGCAAGGTGCTGAAGATTATTGCAAAGCTTTCGGTGGACATTTAGTTTCCATTCACAGCAAAGAAGAAAATGATTTTGTTGAGAGTAAGAAATTTTATTTCTTATAGTAATTACTAGAAATTTTTATGGCCCTGATAGTTGTGAAGATACATTCTTGAATAATCAATTTTTTCTTTTTATTTTTCAGATTTTGTTTATAACTACACGGCCCCTGATAATAACAAAAGTTGGTATGATCAAACATGGATTGGACTTTATACTGATGATGATAATAAAAGTTGGAAATGGACTGATGGAACTCCATTCGACTATCAACAATGGGCAAATAGTCAGCCAGACAAACCTGGTTACATTGAAAACTGTGCTCAAATTTGGGTTGGTAGTTTGCGCAGGAGAGAATGGAACAACTTCTCTTGTAATCATTTTCTTCCAAGTTTTGTATGTAAAAAATCACCCGAATAAAAATATTTTTTGTTAATACAACCCTCAAATTTTAAGACATTTGTATTTTTAAAAATGTTTATTATTCTTGAGTAAACAATTTTATATTAAAAAAAGTTTTAAAAAAATAAAAAAAGGAAGGAAATTTTTTATTAAAAAATTTTTCACACAAATATAATAAAAGAGTCAAAACAAAAATTTAACATTGTACTTTCTCATTTTATTCGAAGGAGTCGTTGCAAAATTTTTGAATTAATTTTTTAAAAATCAAATAATTTAACGGTTTCATCAAAAATTGCTCCAATTTTTTCTTTAGTTAAAATATTTAATTCTAAAAATAAAATATTCATATCTTTTTCACCAAAATGGCTTTCATATCCATCAAAAACATTGCAAATTTTAGAAACTTTAAACAAATTTTCCATTTCTTCGGAAGTAGCAATTTTCTTGTTGAAATTCTTTCGGCGATCAACCAAAAAGCAAAGACACGCTTTTTGAAGATTTTCGAAATTTTGAGTTTTTGAAATTTGAAATAATTCTTTGACATTATATTCGTTAATTTCGCCAATTAAATAATTTAAAACAAAATCCTAAAAATGAATTTTATTTTCGTTAAATTTAAATAACATTTTAGGTTTAAAAATAGACGACAAACTTTGAGTTTTTGAATACTATAATAATCAGAAAATTCAAGCAATAACCAATGAATATTTTTCATAGTTTTTTCGATTGGAATTTTTCCATAACAAAAATTCATTGCAGCTTCAACAACTTCAAATGGATAATTTAAAATTTCTAGTTTATTTTCGATTGCTTCTTTCATTCCTGAATTAAGCATAGCAAAAAATACAGGAGAAAAACTTTTGAAATCTTCTTTGTTGATCTGAAAAAAATTTATTTTTTTGAGAAATAAAGAAAAAATTTAGCGATTTAAAAAATTAACAAAAATGAAAAGTTTCGGAACTATTTTAAAGAATAAAGTTTTTATTTTTAAGTAAAAAATATCGAGGCTTAGAATTCTTATAATTTTTAAAGTTTTTGAAACTAAAATTCAATTTTGCATAGAATAGTTTTTTACTCAACTTATTTCTCTCGAAATTTAAATGAATGTTGTTTACTTACCAAAATTTTTCTCATCGTCGTTGCTCCTAATTTTTTTTCAATTACAACAATCGAAAAATCTTTTTCCTTTTTGCTTTTTTCATTTTTTGATAATAAATTTTTAGGGATGATAGCCGCCATTTCAATTTCCATCGAACAAATTCCACATAATTTAATTTCAAGTTTTCCATCGCCATTCAACATTTGATTTTTAGGATTAAAAATTTCTTTGAGAGTAAAAAATTTTGTTCCATCTTTGAAAGACATAATGTCAAAACCTTTATAAATTTGTTTTGTGGGGCGTTTGGCAAAAGATTTAATGATTTCTGAATGATTTCCAATAACATAAAAATATTTGATATAAAATTTAATTTCTTTTTGATAATAAATAACCAAATTCATAATTTTTGGAATCATGACATTTGAATTGAGTTCGAGGTTGCATGAAATTAAAGGGGCCTTGGAGTTTGGTACATTGATCAAATTTCGAAGAAGAATGTTTAGCCCAATCATAAAGTTCAAAAATAATATTGTGTTTTTTGAAAACCAAATCTTTCGATGATTCAACATATTTCGCAATTGCTTTATTCATCTTTGCGATTTCAATATTGTAAGTAAAAGCTGTAGGATGATTGCTAATTTCAGGAATAGTAACAACAATAATTTTTGGTGGTTCAATAGAAATTGGCGTGGGTTCCTCTTCCATTATTTCTTCTTCCTCTTCTTCTTCTGTTTCTCTAACATGTTTGTAACGTTTTGGGCCATTTTTATCGAAAGCTTTTTTAATAACATTAAGAAACTGATTTAAAAATTTGTTTGTGTCCTGAAAAAATTATAATAAATCTCAAAAGAGAAAATAAAGAAAGTTTACATCGACTGCTTCATCAAAATTCGGATAATAAACCAAAGAATCAAAACCAATGCAAATTAGAATATTTTTAATTATATAATCATTTTCCATTTTTTCGATTTGAGAATTTATTTGTTTAATGACATCACTAAAAAAAGTAAATATAATTTTATGAAAATCTATTTAGAGCCCAAGAAATCTGTAGATAGGTATGTATGTATCAAACCCAAATCCAAAAACAAACTTACAAAGGATCATTTGGATAACCAACAAATAATTTCACAGTATTTTTATAAATTTTTTCAAATGGAATTGAAGACATCATTGAATCGGTTATTACCAAATTAATTGGACGCTTTGGAACAGTTTTCCATGTATATTTGGAATTTCGAAAAGCATTTAAAAAATAAATAATTTTTTTATTAAAGCTTTCTTTTAAATTATTTGACCATTGTGCCTTTGCACAGCGCTGAAAAAATTAAAATGATTGCTGATTTATAAATTCAAAAAGTATGTGACTTACTGTAGGAGCAAGACAAATAGTTTTCTGATTGGCCAATGCTAAAGTATCTTTGCATGATCCATCTTCATTCGACATATTTATTTTTTCTTCGTAATCAAATTCGTTATGGTCTTGTAATGCAATATTTAAAGTCCCTTCAGAATATCTTGGTGGTTTTGGAATAGAATCGTCTGAATCATAAAAATCAGAATATTCTAATTCACATTCATTTTCATTATTATTTTCTCCAGATAAATCAAAATCTTGGGCATTAGCATATTCGTTTTCAGGATTTGAAGGGCTTAGAGTAGCAGATCGTCTCAAATAATGTGAAATAGGTCGAGCTCGAGATTGATAATATTCATCATCGCTGCTCTCATCATCATTTTCATTTTCATCATTATTATTATTATTTGGATTAGATGGTCGTCGTCGTTGATTTTCAGGTTCAATATTATCATCATCGCTTCCAGCTACTTGTTGTAAAGAGCTGGATTCAATAGAAGTTGGAATTCGATAATGAGAAATAGGACGAGCAGCTCTAAATCGATTACATTCTTCATCGCTGCTTTCATTGTCATCGTCTGTTAGTCGTCGATTGCATCCATCTTTAATTGTTGGTTGATAAGAAGGAGACATGCTTGAAAATTAAAAACCAATAATAAAATGCAAAAAGTTTTTATTGCATAAAATTAATCAAGAAATCAAAGAACTCATTCATAAAAAAAACTAACAAAAATATGGCAAAGCTATTTTTTTTTGTTGTTTGTATGATATAATAGCCAAAAATCAAGCTAGTCGTCTGAGTTAAGTTAATTAAAGTTTATTTTTGTGTTTGTGTTTTTTCTTTCATTTTTACTTGAAAGTGTTAAAATTCACTCAATAATAATGACGGAAGTAACCTAACACTTTTCCCTAAATTCTTTTTTTTTGTTTCATGGACACCAAACAAACAAACACTTTTGGCAGAGAAAATAAAAAAGTGGGAAGGCACGTTTAACGCCTTAAAAAATGTTTTGACATTTATTGCTTTTTTTTCAAAAGTGACTTTTGTTTGTTTATTTTTTTTGGCAGAAATAATTTTTTTTAAATTTATTTTTAATGGTTGGAAATAAAATGGTTACAATAATTTTGCCACCTGAAGAAATTTTGCCATTACCAACGGAAAAGAAAATAATTTTTAGTAAAAATGAAAAATGTGTAAAATTAAAAAAAGTAAGGTTTTATTTATTTGCATTTTTTCTACGCTTTTTTCCAAAAAATAATTGGTAATTTCAGAAATCTTGGGATTGTGTGACTTGGTTTTACATATTTTCACCGTATTTATTCCTTTTTGCTTTTGCATTTTTTATTGAAAATGATTGGATTCGTTGTAATACTTTAAATTGGAAACATTACATTCATCCGTGTCACAATGATAGCATGCTGGATCCTGAAATTGTTGAGGAAATTATTCAAAAAGTTGATGCACTTCATGAAGTAAGACTAAATTTTTATTTTACCTAAAACTGCATTCATTAATTTTTTTATATAAAAATTATTAGGTTTTACATATTCGGGACTAAAGTAGCTAAAAAAATTGAATTTTTTTTATGAATTACAGGATTTGGAAAGAAAAATTTTGCTTTGGGTTTGTCAGGAAATAATCGTGTTTTCTATTTTTTAAAAACCAGAGTTCCTTATTTTTAGTTTTTTTGGTCAAAGAAAATTAAAAAAATTGAAATTTATTTGAAAACAAAAAAAAATTGTTTCTTGGATCATCGCTTCAAATAATTTTTCTCTCCTATAAAATCTGAAATTTTTTCTTTTAAAGACCACTGTCACTAGTTTTAAAAAAATTATCGACTAAAATTAATTATCTTTTCCCAAAAAAAATTATATTTATTCTGTTTTTTTAGAAACTCATAAACATCAATGCCATAAAACAATATGACCTTCCAACTGAATTCAATGCATTTTTAACAAATTTAATTAATGAAACTCTTATTGAAATTCACAAAGACGAATATCAAATCGATCAACAAATTAGAATAATCGAAAAATGTGTATTTAAAAATGTTAAAGAAAATTCTTGCAGCATTTATGCGGTATTTTTGGGAGCTTTTAGCCTATATTTTTTGGGAACCATTTTAACTGAATTTTTTGTTCATTATTATCATAAAGCTCAAAGTAAAATAATAGCTGGCGACGGTTTTGAAAGTGAAAATTGGGATGAAATAAAAAAAGCTAAAAGATTCACCCGAACTTTTACAATTCCTATGAATATTATTATGTTTGCAAGTTCCATTCTTATGGCTTATTGCTTTCCATTTTTTGAATTGACTCAACAAGATTTTTTTAATAAATGTTAAAATTTTTTTTGATTTTGTGTGTTGGATGATTAAAATAAATAAATAAATAAATAAGTCCTGAACTTTTTTTACCTTTATTTTTTATGTTTTTTTTTGTTAGTGCAATTTTGTTCCAAAAAAGATATGTCAGCTAAAAAATAAATTTTTGATGTGACATTCATTGCTTTCAGCTTTCAATATATGCATTTTTTTAGAAGATGCCAACTGTTTTTTTTTTTGCCGATAAAACAAATAGTAGCGTTTTAAAATAACAGGAAACTGTTCTCTTTTCTAATTTTTTTTGTTGTTGATTGGCTCAAAGTTGTAAACCTTTTCTGCATTTTTTTGGTTGAATAAAAAAAAGCAGGCGTTTATATTCAATCTTTTTTTTCTTCGAACAACGTTGGAACAGCCGGCAATCAAGTATGCCAAGACTTATGTGTGATAGGTGTAAGAAGGAGAGAAATAAAAATTAAGCATAGCAGTCGGACATTTATCATTCTGCGTTAAAAATCAATCCAAAGGAAGTTGTGTTT
The DNA here is from genome assembly GCA_028622995.1 of Panagrolaimus kolymaensis. Lineage (NCBI taxonomy): Eukaryota > Metazoa > Nematoda > Chromadorea > Rhabditida > Panagrolaimidae > Panagrolaimus > Panagrolaimus kolymaensis. Next base: position 2,019,813 of record JAJQJQ010000045.1, on the reverse strand, counting down.
TTGTATTTTATTTTTAAACCTTTTTTTGAATATTTTAATAAAGATTTTTTTCTTATTTTTAGTTTTTCTAATTTTTTTAGAGATATGTAACCTCACTTTATTATGCGTTATAAAGGAATGAAGCAACGCGTATAAAAAGCAGCCGCGTCGCTGTTATCGTCAGTCGATGGTTGAGTAAAATGCCGGTAGTAAGATTGCTAGCGCTCATTTATTTGGTTGTTTAATATCTGTTAATGAAAGTAAAAGGATCGAATAAAAAGGATTAGTTGTACACTTAATTATCATCCGGGAAAAAGGTAACAATAATCCATAAATTTAAAGAAAATACATAAAAAATCAATTTTTCGAATATGTAAACGGAACTTTCATTTTATAAAAACATGTGTAACAAATTTAAGTTGTTTAATCATCAAATTTTGTTAATGTTTTACCGATTGCAAATATTTATTATTCCAAGCTGTTAAACAACTAAAACGAGACAACAAGATAAATATTTAAAAAATTAAAAAAAAGAAATGCTATTATTTTTTAAACTTTTTATCTTTAAAAATACAATAATTATTTCAGTTAATCTTTTCAAATTTAATTAAAGTAATTATTGAATTTATGATAATTTTCAAGTTTTGAGTGGCGGAGGAGGACAGAAAACAATAGCCAACTTTTATTGTTTTGATATTATTTTTGTTTCACGATTTTTTTTTGTTTTGCAAAACAACCAATCGATAATATAAATAAGTAAGTAATTCTTTCGGGGCTTGAATTTTTTAATAAACGATTCTTTGTGAACTTAACCTTTGACCTATCAATAAACAAAAATTTTTATTCATCTAACGAAACTTTTCAATTCATTAATTCATTCAGATTTTTATTTGCATTATTTTCGTTTTTACAATTTCGTGAATTTTTTATTTCTCCCATCAAAAATGTCGTCAGAAGAAGAAAATATTTTTTCAACTGATTTTTCTTTCAATCAATCATTTGGATCCGAATTTATTCGTATATATGATAATTATGGGTTCACTTTGGAATGGAAATCAGAAGAATCCAAAATTCTTTCAAACTTGGATTATGAAATTAAAGTTTCGTCTAAATCTTCAAAATTCAATGGCAGCGGCAACAAAAATGAAAACAAGGAAGTTTATATCAAAAAAATTATTTGTCGCTATCTTCATCGAAGTCAGTTAACTATTTTTCTTCATAAAATTTTAGTCATTTTTCCAATTCAAAAAATTTTTTAGGTGGCGGAATAGAAATGTCTGAAATCAAATATGATCAACAATTAAAAATTTTCCCTCAAACTTCTAAAATTTCTTTGGATATTTTTTGGACGTTTTTTAAACCAAACAACAAAATCAGCAGTGACGACCCTCGAGAAACTTCAATAAATGAAATATTAACTTTTGAAAATTTCATTTCAAATTTAGAAAATAATCGAGATCCTCAATTCGCGGATGTTATTTTTCAAACTTTTGATTCTATTGGCTCCGTTGAAAAAATTTATGCGAACCGATGCATTTTGTATGGACATTCCCCAATTTTCGATGCATTATTCGAAGAAGAAAATCATGAAACTCCGATTCAAATTGAAATTGAAAGCGATTTTTCTGCGCAAATTGTAACCCGAGTTATTCAATTTTGTTATGGACAAAATGCAAATATTAAAGGGTTTGAAAAAGATTTAATTAAATTTGCTGAAAAATATTCCATCGAAAAACTCAAAGTAAACTTAATTTTTAATTAATTTTTGAAAGTTTTGACCCAAAAATTTTTTTTTTTTGCAGATTGAGTGCGTAAAATCCCTCGAACTTACTCCTCTCAACCTTGTAAATATTTGTGAAATCACTCAAATCGCAGTCGAAGAAAATCATGAAATTCTCAAACAAAAATGCATTCATTTTTTGAAACAACAAAATCAAAGCAAAAAAGAAAAATTCATCAAAACTTTGCCTTTAGAAATTTTAGAAAAAATTTGAATTTTATAACTTTTTTGTTTTGATTTTTTGTTTTATTATTTTTGTTTGGTTGATTATATAAATTTTTGTTTTTGAATCATTTATTTGGAAATCGAAAGATTTTCAGGTTATCGATATCAAAAAAAGTGGATTTTTTGGACCTATAGTATACTTTTTTTTCATAGCCAAGCAACCATACACCAAACATTACTAAAAATAATCTTCATCCTTACAAACTTTAAGTATCCAAATAATAATCCGTCAACAGTAAAAAAAAACAAATCATGTCACATTGTTACTTGACACTACTACTACAGATCCACCTCCCATTTGGTCGCCATTATCCTATATATATAAAGCATCTTAAAATCACACTAGACTTTTGGTTTTTAACAAATACGAGATGCGGGAAAACCTGCTTCAGTAATGGATTGTAAACTGAAGGCGTACAAGTTCCAACCATAAAGTTAGGAGAATCTGCAATAATAATCCTCTGATATTCCATAGTTTCAATAAATATAATTAAAGGCAAAAATTTATCAATCTTCTTTTTACAGCTAAAAGAAGCCTTTAGAAATGAAAACAAAATCTTTAGGCGATGAAGCTGATAGGAAAAAGCCCAACGTTTGAAACAAAATTTACTCATGCAACGAAAGCACATGCAGCAAAAATATTGTGCATCGTTTGTTTGCTTCATCGTTTGCAAAGTTTTCCGCAGTCTTCATTTTTTTCAGTCGTTGTTTCAATCGTTCGAAAGCTGCATTTTGTTTTCAAGCTTGTGGATAAGCAATATTCAACTTGCTGTTTGTTATAAATAACACAGATTATTTATACAACTCTTCTTTCATCATCATAATGGCTGGAATGTATCCTAATATGGAAGTTCAGGTTAGTTCAAGTTTCTGTTTTTCTTTGATATTTATTGTTCCATTTTTTAGAGCTTCCTTCCTCCTCCAGCTTATGCTGATGTTACAGTTCAACGCAATGATAACAATTCTCCTGTAAGAAAGGATGCTTCTGGTAAACGTGAAACCAGTACAATCAACTTTTGGGAAATTACTCTTGTTCTTCTTCTAGCCAACAAACTCTTGCTATTCGTAGGAAAAGAAGAATTATCTGTAAATGTCTTTTTTGGTCTTTGCTGGGTTCTCTTTGGTTTTTCAATCTTCATCTTGATCACTCTATGCTTTTGTTGTAAGAAAGGCAAGCTCGTTCTGCCATCTCATGGTGCACAAGTAAGTTTTTTCTTTTTCATTTTGGATTAACTTGTTTCATTTTTAGATTATTCGACTTGCTGGTTTGGTGATCTTGTTCAGTAATCTTGTCTATGGATTCATTCAAAAAGAAGATGTCTTCTTCGGCTACAAATACAAGCACGATTCTGCTTGTAAGTTTATCTTTCGTTCCATCTTCTTTCAATTTCTTGTTAATTGTTCTCTTTTTTAGTTAACATCATCGTTGCTGTTTTCCTTTATATGATCGATTTTATAACCGCTTATTGGCTCCTCTGTGTCTTTTACACTTGCTTCACATTTCTTCGTAACTTGAACAATGCTGATCAAACTGCTAATGTCATCAACAAATGAAGAAGAATTATGGTTATTAAAGCCTTTTGTTTGTTTTACATTTTTTTGAATTGTTTTTTTTAATATAAATATTGATTTTTTGTTTTGTTTGTGTGTTTATTTTGAAGGAAAGGCTTCCAAAGCTAATGTGAGAATACCATGTAAAGGATTCTTGCGGGCTTTTAATAGCTATAAAGGTGTTCGGAATTTTCATTAGCATTGCGAAATTAGTTTGTATTGCATTTCCGATGTTTGGGATTAGGATCAAGGGCATAAGGAATGTTAAGGATAAGCTTATGAGATGCTTCTTATTTTTCCATGAACGTAATGCAGCCTCCAAATATGAGTGGAAATGATGGTAGTCTTTGAGATTTTTGAAGATTGGCGGTTTTCTGCAACATAAACATGGCTTTTTTTCGTGATATTCGAGATATCTTCTTCCTTTGACAATCACTTTTTAACCTTTATGTTTTGAATGGACGTTAATTCCAATATATTCATTCATTTTTCTTGTATGCGTGATTATTACATACTTGTATTTTACATTTTCGTCTTTTGCATATTAACCTTGTAAGAAATAAAGAAAATTAGCATTTTTTTCTTATGTATGTATTCACTTTCTTCATTTCAATCGTTGATGGATCATTTCGTCGCTTTCATTCATTTTTAAACTATTCTTGCTTGTTTTTTAGGATCAAAAACGAAAAACTCAATCATGTCTCAAACTTCTTCATCAATCAAGGCACCACAAAAGAATAATAATGGATCCGTCGATATTGAGCCAAACGTTAGTTTACTTGCTTTTTGTTGTTTGCTTTTATGTATCTTTGTAAAAAAGTTCTAAATGCTGATCTAAAAATGTTATTTTAACCAAAAGCTGTTACTAATTTGTTTACTTTTTTAGGAGCAACAACAACCAAATCAGAAACCAAAATATGTTCCAATGCTGCAACAACAAAATCCGCAACCATCAAATCAGCAATATCAACAACTACCAGCGGCGCCAATTCAACAAGAAAAATATGCTCCAATTTTACATCAACCACAAATACCCATTCAACGACAACAACAACCGCAGCAATATGGGACAATGCATCAACAGTCACAACCAACACCGCTTCAACAAATGCCAATTCAACAAGGAAATTATGCACCAATACAACAACAACAACAACAAGGACTACATCAGCAACGAATGCCAATGCATCAACAAGAACAAGTGAAAGATCAAAATATACCAATATTTGAATGTTATCCTAAACAACAAGTACAACAACCAACAACTGCAGCAGTTGCTGATGATGATGCTAATGGTAATGGTGGTAATACAAAAGCTGAAATATTCAATCCGAATGATTCTAAATATTATTGCTGTTGTGGTTGCTGTCATTCTAAAAGTGGAACTAAAGCTATTGCTTACTGGGAAGTACTTTTTGTTATTGGACTTATTATTTTATCATGTTTGTATGGTATTGGTGGGGAATCTCTTGCGGTTGGTCAATCTGCTCGTTATGGTTTTGCTGCTCTTTGTGACGGTATTGGTGTGTTCTTCATTATCATTGCTTTATGTAAAACGAATCATCGGCTTTTGTTACCGTATTTTGGTTGTCAAGTAAGTGATTTTTTCTTATGGTTTAACATTTAGTAATCTCATCATTTTTAGATTATTAAACTTATTGGTTTATTGGGTTATTCAATTTATCTAATCTGGTATGTTGTAAAACAAAATAATGAACGGTCTAAGAAACAAGCAGAACTTATGAATGGAAAAAACTATGCTGATCATATCGATAATGGTAACAGCAGCTATAATGATGGTGAGTTTATTTTTTACTTATGTGATTCATAATATATCAAAAAAGGCATTTGTCTAACAAGATAAGGCGTCTTTTATTGGAGATGTAAATATACCACGATAAAAATGGCATCAAATTCTTTCATTTTCCTTTATCGTATTGCTTTATTTCTCATTAATGGATTTACATTTTTTAGAGGGATTCTTTCAAATCATTGTTACTGTTCCAACAATCGTGGTTGATCTAATCGTTTCAATATGGTTCATGTATGTTATTCGAAAATGTTATATCTATTTTCGTGATTTGAAATTACAATCTTATCAAGGTGCCATTGTCGCTCAACCATATCAACAAGTTGCAAATCCAATAATATATTAGATAAAGAAATTCCACGTTTTTTATTGTAAATATTTGTGTTGTGGTTTACTTTTTTGAATGATTAACTTTAATTTTGTCGTCGAAATAAATCTTGATTCATGAAAAAAAAGGTTATGATAAACAATCAGCGAAAGCAATCTTTAGTTGAAAAAAAGCGAAATTTCATCCATCGAAAAAAGCAGCTGCAGCATTTCAAACAAGTTTACGAATCATGCAGCGAAAATTGATAACCGCCAAAAGTTTTACGGTGGCTTTTTTGTTTGCTTCGTTGTTTTTTAGCATTCAATCTTTCTTTCATTTTTTTTGGTCAGTCGTCGTTTCTTCAATCAATCGAACTTTGATAGCTGCATTTTGTTTTCAAGCTTGTGGATAAGCGATATTCAACTTGTTGTTGGTTATAAATAACACTGATTATTTGTACAACTCATCCTTCCTTCATCAAAATGGCTGGAATGTATCCTGATATCGAAGCTCAAGTTAGTTTTATCTTTGATTTTATGGATTCCGAGAATTGCCTCAAATGTGTTGCTTAAACTTTTAATTATCTATGCTACTATAAAACCTTTCATTTTTTAGCGCATGGTTACTCCTCTTGTTGATTGTAGTGCTCAATCATATGGTACTCCTGCAAGAAATGACTCAAATCAAAATGTTCCAAAAGCTGGTGGACCTTCACCTGCTCTTGCACGTCCTTCTGCATCTCCACCGGTTCTTCCTGTTTATGCAGCCAAACCTTGTCAAACTCCATGTGGAATGAGTACCATTGGTTTTATAGAACTAGTTATGGTTTTTATGATCGCTTCCAAATTTTTGCTTACTGTAGGAAAAGAAGAAATGCCTGAAAATGTTTGTTGGGCTATTGGTGGCGCTCTTTACTTACTTATGATGTTTCTTATTTGCCTCGAAGAAGATGAAAGTAAGAAAATGAAGATTGTTCTTCCATGTTTTGGTGCTCAAGTAAGTTCTTTTATCCTTTCGTTATCATTCACTTTTCTTACTTTTTAGGTTATTCGTCTTACTGGTATTTTAATCCTCGTCAGCTGTATTCTCTATGGATACTTTAAGAAAAGCGACATTCTCTTCGCTTACAAATACAACACCGATGATAGCGGTGAGTTTGTTTTGTTTTTTTTGGAGATAACCACTAAATGTTTTCTTTTTTAGTTTTAACCACTTTTGCTGGTATTTTCTGGTTTTTCGATGTTCTTGCTGCAATTTGGGTCCTCGCCGTTCTCATCAAATGCCATCTTTATCTTCGTCGTTTGAATAAGAATTACCAGTCAGAAGGCGCCTACAACGTTATGTAAAGAAAATTTCTGGCTATTTTTGTTTTACAAATTTTTTATTGTTTCTTTCACTTTTCTTTGATTTGTCTTTTTCTCGATATGTAATAAATATTGATTGTTTTTGTTGTTTTATATGTTGTGTTTATGCGGAGGAATACGAGCTTATGGTATTAGCATACTTAGTATTTTCTTAGGTTCACTAACTTGCAAAATTTGAGAGTGAATGTCGCAAAATCCTATTTGAGATAAAACATTTTGTTCAATGAAAGCAGCAACTTTGTTTCTCATGATTTTCGGGCGTGAATGGAAATTTGCATACGATTGCATTTCATTTTTCTTTCATATTTTTTCCTAACTTTTCATTTCTCACTAATTTCGTTTGTGTTTTCACGTTGCTGTCATTACGTTTTCTCTCTTGCTGATTATAAACAACATCGATTAATTTTTCTTCAACTTCTCTCTCATCATCAAAAAAAATGGCCAAGAATTTTGTAGCTAAGGTTAGTTTTTTCGTTTTTCTTTCTTTCATTTCATGTTCATCGAATGTTTTATTTATTCAAAAGTTATTATTTGCATGGTTTTTTAACTTTGTATGAGAACCTCAATGTTGTTTATCGTTATAAATACAACTTTCTTTGCTATTAAACTTATCTTCTTTTTTTAGAAATTGGATATCAATGATGATGCACCAACATTAAATGGTCCAATAGAAAATGCTCCAAAATTTATTCTATATATACCACCTCAATCATGTTCTGATTCTCCTGCTTGTGTTTATGCTCCTTCATCACCTGATCAGTGTGGAACTGGAACTATTGGATTTTTTGAAATCAACTTGATTCTTCAAATTTTGAACAAATTTTTAGCTACTGTTGGAGAAGAAGAAATCCCAGGAAAGATTCGAGGAATTATAGGTGGTTTTATGACTTTTTGTGTCATCTTTAATCTCGTCGTTTATTGCTGCAGTTTCACGAAACAAAAACTTGTTCTTCCATTTTTTGGTACTCAAGTAAGTTTTGTTTATCCTTTCATTATCTAATATTTACTTTTATAACTTTTTAGATTATTCGACTTGCTGGCATCTTACTCTTCATCAGTTGTATTCTCTATGGATATCTAAAGAAAGACGACATTCTCTTCACCTATAAATACAACATCGATAGTAGCCGTAAGTTTACTTTACTTTTTGGGTTTGATTTGGTAGAGCTTTTGAGAAGAATGTGTTAAACGAAAACATTCAACTTTTTGCTATGGTTATCTTCTAATGACATATTTCATATTGCTCATCTTGATTTTAAAACTGTTTATTCATTCTTCATTTTAGTTGGAAACATTGTTCCTTATATTTTCTGGTTTTTTGATATTCTTACTGCAATTTGGCTCATTATTGTCGTCTACAAATGCTATGCATATCTTCGGAATTTGAACAAGAATTATCCATACTCTGATGTTTATGAAATGTTTTAAAAAACCTGATTGTGATACCGAACTTAAATTGATTGTGTGTATTGTATTGTCTAATTGTGTGTGTTCGTTATTTCACCAAAATAAATAACTACTGATTATGCTTCTCTTCTTTTTTTCTTCTTTCTTTGAAAGCATTGTAACGATATTTATTTATTTGTATGGAGATAAAATATAAATTCAGACATAATTTTTAGGGTTTTCCTTGGTCGGTCATAAAAGAGCTTGGTTGCTGTTTTTGAAATAAATTAATACACATTGATTCATGAACAAAGAAAGATTTCGATAAGCAAACAAAAATCTTTAGTTGAAAAAAGCTTAAATTTTAGCAAAAGCAACAAAATAAACTTTTATAAAACAACAAACGCAAAAACCTTTCTTTCAAGCAAATGTTTCACATATTTGTTTCCCATAAAAATTAGGAAGAAAAAATTTTCATGGAAGTTGCATGATTTTTTTTGGCGGCAAGAATTCATTGCTGCATTTTTTCTTTCATTCATTCGTTTTTCAAAAACCATTGTTTGTTTGTTCGCGTGCGTGTGTTTGTAAGCAACAAAAACAACTGAAGCAGCTGAAAACTCAATTATGTCTCACACTTCTTCATCAATCAAAGCATCAGAAAAGAAAAATAATAATGGATCCATCGATGTTGAATTACCACAGGTTAGCTAGCTTCTTTTTTTACTTGCTTTTTGTGTTTGTGTGTGTTCTTTCTCGTCCATATTTTGTAAACGTTGGCATAAAAAGATATTTTTTAAGAAGAAAAAATGTTACTATTATGTTTACTTTTTTAGGACCAACAACCACCGCCAATTCAACAACAACCACAAACACCGCCAAATCAACAATATCAACAACAACAACCTGCTCCATATATGCCTATGCAAGTACAACAACCTATCCAGCAACAGCAACAATATCAAAACCAACAAGTACCAACATTTGAATATTATGGTCAACAAGGATTTCCAGCAACATATTATTATGCTACAGCAACGCCAAATCAATATGGAACACCTACTAAACCTGTATTTACTCCTAAACCAGTACCTGCTGCCGGAGATGTAAATGCTAATACAAATGCTGAAATATTCAATCCAAATGCTTCTAAATATCAATGCTGTTGTGGTTGCTGTCATTCTAAAAGTGGAGCTATAGCTATTGCTTGTTGGGAAGTTATAGTTGTTTGTGGTATTTTAGCTGGTGCAATTCTTTGTGCAATCACAGGCCATCAATATGAACTACAAGGTGTACGTGATACTCAACTATATGGTTATGCTGCACGTTATGGTTTTTCTGCTCTTTTTGACGGTATTGGTGTGTTCTTCCTTATCATCGCTTTATGTAGTAAGAATCATAAGCTTTTGCTTCCGTATTTTGGATGTAAAGTAAGTGCAGTAACTCTCTTTTTTATTACGTTATATATATTCTTTTTCATCTTTGGTACATATATTTCCTTCAATTTTTAGGTTATCAAACTTATTGGTGTGTTGGGATATACTTGTTATACTATCTGGTATGTTATAACTGAATATAATCGAAAGGTTAAAGCCAGTGCTGAATACATGAATGGAAAATACTATGTTAATCACATCATCAAAGGCGATGAAGCTTTAAAATGGGGTAAGTCTTTTAATTTTAACCGTATAAAGCATGCTAAATATGGGATTAATAGATAGTTACAGTAATGTATTAACGTTTTTTAGATGAAAGGGACTTTGTAATCATCATTGTTGTTTCAACGTTCGTCCTTGAATTGATCTTTGCTATATGGTTCATGTATGTCGTCAAGAAGTGTTATGTATATTTTCGGGATTTGAAACTATCTTATCAAGGTGCCAATGTCGTCGCTCATCCATATAATCAAGTAGCTCCATCAGTCTTTTGAAAACAACAACAAAAACTTTTATCAACAACAATGAATGAAACTAACTGAAATCTATCTTATTTTTGTATTGTAAATATTTGTGTTTTGTTTTACATAACTTTGATATTGTCGAATTGAATAAATAAACATTGATTCATAAACACAAAAAAGGGTTTCGGTAAACAACCGAAAAACAATCTTTAGTCCAGAAAAAAAAGTAAAAAAGCAGCATTTTAAAAGAGATTTGATTCATGCAACGAACGAACACGCAACGAAGGTACGATGGCGGTTGGTTGGTTGTTTCATTGATTTTGTTTTCATCATTCAAGCATTCTTTCAAATTATTTTCGTCTGCTTTTGTTTCAATCGTCGAAGCTGCTTTTGTATTCAACGTTTGTTGATACTCATTTTCTTCTTGTTGGTTATAAATAATACTCTGGTTGTTATTTATTCATCGTCAAAATGGCTGGTTTGTATCCTGTTATGGAAGCTCAGGTTAGTTTTTTCTTTGCTTTTTTTCATTCTAAAATAGTTGCCTCAAAATGTTTTGATTACAAAGTTTCTTTCTTTTTTATTCATCCGTTCATTTTTTTAGCGCATGGTTCCTCCTCAAGATCCTTCTCAATCATATGGTGCTCCTGTAAACAATGATTCAACCCAAAAGAATCCTAAACCTAGTGAACATGTTCCTGCTGGTACTTCAACATCAACAGCTGCTCCTGTTCTACCTGTTTATGCATCTCAACCTTCTCGTAATCAATGTGGAATGAGTACCATTGCTTTTGCAACACTCTTTATGGCTTTTCTGATCGCTGCCAAATTTATGCTTATTGTTGGAAGACAAGAAATGCCTCAAAATGTTTGTTGGATTATTGCTGGTGCTCTTTTCTTCTTTTTTATGTTTCTTTTTTGCCTCGATGGTAATAAACATGAGGATTTGAAGATTCTTCATCTCCCATGTTTTGGAGCTCAAGTAAGTGTTTTTATCCTTTCATTATCAATCAAATCACTTACTTTTTAGGTTATTCAACTTGCTGGTATCTTGGCTTTCCTTGGTTACCACTTTTATGGATACTTCAAGAAAGGAGACATTCTCTACGCCTACAAATACAACATCGATAATGGATGTAAGTTTGTTTTGTTTATGGAATTTTTCATTTTACTTAAGATTTTTCTTTTTTTAGATCTCCTCTGTTATGCTATTCTTTTCTGGCTTTTTGATGTTCTTGCTGCAATTTGGGTTCTCGACGTCGTCTACAGATGCTATGCTTATGTTAATCGTTTGAACAAGAATCATCAGTCTGCTGCTGCCTATAACATCAAGTAAAGAAAATTTTTGTTAATTTTTGTTTTACAAATTTTTTATTGTTTCTTTTTTCTTTGATTTGTCCTTTTCTGGATATGAAATAAATATTGTTTGTTGTTGTTTTATTCTTTGTGTTTATGTGTAAGAAAAATAAGCTTTAGGCATGAGAGATGAAAGGATTTTTATTGGATGACCATCTAGCATGATGTTTTTGAGTTTATGTTGTTGCTAAATGCTCTTTGATAGAAAACATTTTGATCAATGAAATCAGCACCTCTGTTTCTCAAAATTCTATGGCGTGAATGGAAATTTGCATAAGATTGCATTCTTTCATTTTTCTTTTTTTCTCAAGCTTCTTCATTTTTCAGGCAAATCGTGTGTGTTTCTGGCTGTCATCACGTTTTCTTTTTCTCTTGCTGCTGCTTATAAACAATATTGATTAATTTTTCTTCAACTTCTCTTTCATCATCAAAAAAATGGCAAACAATTTGTATCCGGATATCGAAGCACAGGTTGGTTTTTTTTTCTTCACTTTTTCTTCTATTTATACATATCTGCATCTTTTTAGAAAATGGTTGTACGTGATGATGTAACTACAGGAAATGATCCAGAACACGTCGTTTATGTACCTGCTCCTGCATGTGGTGGTGATGCTTTACCTACTCGTGTATATGCTCCTCAACCGTCACCTGATCAATGCGGAATGGGAACTATTGGATTTTGGGAAATTGCTTGTGTCGTTCAAATTATGAACAAATTTTTATTTACTGTTGGAAAAGAAGAAATGCCTGAAAAAGTTCAAGATATTTTACTTTGTTTTATGGTTTTTTGTACATTCTTTTATCTCATCGTTGATTGTCGCTCTAAAAACAAGGAGAAACTTGTTCTCCCATGTTTTGGTGCTCAAGTAGTTCTGTTTTTCCATTATCGGTTATTCACATTTTTAACTTTTTAGGTTATTCGTCTTGCTGGTATCTTACTCTTGGTCAGCTGTATTCTCTATGGATATCTAAAGAAAGACGACATTCTCTTCACCTACAACTACTGCACCAAAACTAACTGTAAGTTTACTTTTTGGTTTTTATTTGTGTATTGATTAAACAGAAGATAGCTTTGTAAGAACACTATCTTTTCGCTATGATTATCATCTAATGACATGTTTCATATTTCTCTTATTAATTTTATTAACTTTATTTATTCATGCTTCTTTTTAGCTAGTTTCTTTATTGCTGTTCTTTTCTGGCTTTGTGACTTTCTTATTGCTTATTGGCTCGCCTTTGCTGTTTACAAATGCTATGTCTATCTTCGGGATTTGAACAAGAATTATCCATACGCTGATGTTTATGAAATATATTAAAGAAAATTTGGTCGTGATTTTTGACTTTATTTGATTCTATGTAATACATTATCTGTTTATTATATGTATGTATGTACGTAATTTATATTCATGACAAATAAATAAATACTTATTTTGCTTATTCTTTTCTTTGAAACTTTTTTGTTTGTTTGAAGTTGTACGATTTTTTCTAAAATATGGAGTTCAAGCTTACAATCGATTTTCTAAAACTTTTTGTTTCCTCAAAAGAAGTTTATAAGTTTTTTGAAAAAACTCGAAGCTAAAGGAATATTTTTTTCTTTAGTCCCACAAATTGCGTGCTGTCACCTAATACAATATGGCGGCCTTGAACCATGCCCTCATTTAATTTTTTGTTATTTTGCATTCGCCAAACCTAATAACAATTTTATTGATTAATTTTTCTGAACCTACTAAAGCTCTTGATTCACCAAAGCGAAAAGTTTTTTTCCATCGAAATATTTTATTAAAGTATTTTTATCCAAAATAACTTGCTTCATTCTTCGCTTTCATTTTGGCTTTATTCGATCATTCAATCGTCTGCTTTTTTTAAATTTTTAATAAAAATAAAAAGAATGTCTCAAATATATTCATTTTCCGCGGATTTTATACTTCATGAAAGTGTTGGATCCAAATATATTCCATTGCTGCAGCATCGACAACAACAACAAATAAATTATGGGTTTACTCTAGAATGGAAAAAACATTTTGAACAAATTCATCCACCTTCTTTGCTCGCTGAATTAAAAGTCATTGAATTTAATGTGGATATTCAACGAATTCAATGCAAATATACTCGTCCACGTAAGATTTTTTTCGTTCTCGATTTCCCTCCATTTTTTTGTAACATAAAAAACCCTTCTTTTTTTTTTGCAGATTCTAATGGAGAAATTGGAACATTTGGATTTAAACCAAATAAAACTAAAAATTATTATATTCAAAATAATAAAATTTCTTTGAATTTTTGTTGGTCGAAAATTGGCATTGCTGAAACTCAAACCCAGAATGATAACGTCAATAGATCAAGAATATCGCTTTCATCATCGAATTTTGTATTTTCTCCACTTACACTAATGGAAAATTTGAATCGAATTGATCGAAGAATGTCTATGCCATCATTTTTTCAACAACAACAACCTAGAAATCAAGATGTTCTTCAACCACCACCAGCAACTAATCGTAGGCTATTATTTGGTATTGAAACGATTGACGAGGAAGAAGAAAATGAAAACCAAGAAAATCAAGATCCGGCCCAACAACAAGAACAACTTCTTTCTGATATTACGATTCCCGAAGCGATTATTGATTTACCCGATGAAAACGAAACTGAAATAGAAAATGACGAAGAAGAATTTGGTTCACTTGAATCTGCATTAAATAGAGCGCGAATTTTTGATCCAGAAGATGCTCAAATTTTTGGTGACGACGATATAGAAAATGAAAATATTCAACCCCCAACAACAAGAACTTCTCTTCATCCTTTTTTTAATGTTCGTCATCGATTACAACAACAAGGACGACAAAGTCTTGTTGCATCTAAAATAACTTTAACCCATGCACTTTCTCAAGAACGACAACGACGAAGAAGAAGACAAAGTTTTGCATCGGCTTCTTCGAGATTCACCAACAACAACAATAACAACGGAGTCGTCGACGCTGATGAACGACAACAACAACAACAACTTCCATTCACTTTTAGTCGTCGGAATATTCCATTGACTTCCACCCCGAATAATCGACACCAAATTCTTCGGGAAAGAAATTATTTAAGCCAACCATCAAGAATTTCTGGAATTGGAACATTTTTAAATGATCAAACAAGAAATCTGCCACCAAAGAAAAATTCCTCACAATTTGGAATCCCTTTTCCACAAAATTACAAATCAGCTCAACTTGGACCTTCTTCGCCTTTGAAAACTTTTTCACCAAATACAAAAACCAATGAAACTCCCGAAGATGATACGGAAAAGCGACAATCAATAATTTTAGATAATGCAAGGAATTCCCTTAAATTTTCTGATGTTATTTTTCTAACTACTTTTGATTCCAACAATGGTAATAACTCTCAAAAAATTTATGCTAATCGTTGCATAATTTATGGACAATCAAAAGTTTTTGATTATTTATTTGAAGAAAAACAATCTCAAAGCACTCCAATTAAAATAAACCTTAATTTCCCCGCAGAAATTGTGATGCGTGCAATACAATTTTTTTATGGAAAAAATGATGCCATTAAAAATTTTGAAAATGAATTACTTGATTTTGCTGAAACTTATTCCATTGATAAACTTAAAGTTAGTTTTTTTACTTTTAAATTTTTTACCACAAAATTTTTATTTTAGTTGGAATGTTTGAAAGTTTTACCCTTGAAAATTGAAGATATTTGTGAGAATACAAATTTCGCATTCAAACAAAGCGACGATGAATTTTTGAAACAAAAATGTTTGAAATTTTTAAAAGAAAATAAAAAACAAATTGGAAAAGAAAATTTTAAACTTTTGCCTTTGGAAGCTTTGGTTGAACTTGCCTTTTAACTTTCTTTGTATTTATTTGTTTGAGGGTTTTTTGTTTTTGAAAATTTATAATAAAATTTTTGTTCAAAATTATGCTAAAGATAATTGTTTTGCTGATGGCACAGAAAAAGATAAAAAAAAGGCAGCGTTTTTTTATAAAAAAGTCGAATTTTAATTTGACATAAATTACATACGTCCAAATTCGTGTATGTCTTTTTTACGGCTGCAGCTCATCGTTAAAAGATTGGGAAAGCAACCTTTAAAATCGGCGGCGACGGTGGTTTGAATCAAAAAAAAAACATTGCTGGTAGAATTTTTTTTTCTTCTTCGAAGTAAAACACTTTTATTTTTTCATTAATTTTCTTTTAACTCTGCTTTATTTTTACTGCTTTTTTTGAATATTTTATGAAATTTTTTTTTCGTTTTTTTTTAAAATATATTTTTATTCCTTAAAAAATAATGAAAGGTAATTCTTTCCTAAATAAGAAAGAAAAAAACATAAAAAAATAAATGAATGCCGTTGACCTTATTGCTTTGTTGTCGGAACAAAAATATGTATGAACGAAGATGATTTAGCAGTATTCAACATTATCAGAAGAAATATGGTCGACTGGAACGAACTTCGCTAAAATTAAAATTTGTTATAAACTATATTGAAATTTTCTTATTATTTCTTGAAAAACATTTTTCTTTGTTTTTTTATTTATTTAAAACATAAAGTCGATGATACTTATTTCGAAGAAAGGAAAAAAGAACAAAAAAAATATATTATTTTTCAAACTTTTTTTTCTAAAGAAAAAATCTTCAATTTTTGCTTTATTTTTAAACCTTGTCCAGCACATTTTAAAATGGATGACACAATTTGCCTTTTTTGTTTATGCATTTCGAACACTTTTTTTCTTCAGCACTTTCTCTGTTTGCATTCTCCCAATTTTTTCTTTTTTCATCTTCCTTCCCTTTTCCATTTGCTCCCGTACACACACACTCTGCTGCTATATTTTTTTGGTCGTCCACAGCTGAAGCTTTGACTGGCGTAAACAACATTCATTTTTCGTTGGTTGTGTTTAGAAATATATAAAACGACCAAAACAACAAACAACTACTCTAGAGTAGATAGAGTTGGTTGTTTTATTTTTCTTCATATTTTTTTTGTTGTTGTTTTCACATCGATTCTTTTTTCTTTTTTAGACGACAGAGAAAAAAGTTTTAAAAAATAGATTTTGTTAGTTAGTTTTCCCGTAAAAAATATTGTTTATCATCGGTCGTGTTTGATTTTTTGCTCCCAAAAAATATTAATTTTTAAAGTTTTATAGTTTTATAGTTTTTAGAGTTTATTCTTATTTAAAGATTTTTTTATTAAAATGTTCGCTCGAAATGGCGCAGAAGCTGCAATGATTGCAGCCAAAATTGGTAAAAACCTCAAAACTTTTTTTGATTAAGTTTATTAACTTTTTTCCATTTCATTTTTAGCTCAAAAATCTAATCAAGCTCGAATGATTCAAATTTCATCCCTTTCATGCAAGGATAAAACTATTATTGATCAAGCCAAACAAGTTAGTTTTTTTCTCTCTTTTTTTTCTTTCAAAAACTTTTGAAAGCGTTGTTTACTTATTTTTTTTGAGTAAAAGAAAAGATGATGTTTGATAGTTAGCAACGAGGAAATAATTTTAAACTATAGTTGTTGGTCAAAGAAAAGCACTTTCTCCAATTTTTTTACGATAACCTAAAAAACTAAGAACCTTTTTTTGTAAATTTGAAAACTATGAAACTTTTGTAATTTCTTAAATGGAATTTCTCTGCATTTTTATTTCAACTTTTCCGATCAAAGTCATCGATGGAAAGAAAATTCGTTAAAAAACCACGATTTTTCCATTTAACAAACTTTTTTTGCATTCAAAAAAAATTCTCTCTAAACAAATTTTTTCGATCGGTTAGTTGATTGGCAACAAAAAAGTTAAAAAGCATGCGATATTTTCACCCACAAAAAACTTCGTTATCTGTGAATCCATTAACTTTTGTGAGAGAACATCGAATTGTTTTTTTTTCGTGTTTCATAAAATTAAAATTCCTAGCGTAAATCAACCCAAAAAATAAGTTTAATAAAAAAATTAAAACAATTTTTCATTTTTATCCCAAAAAACACAACTTTTGTTAATTTTTGATAGCAAATTTAATTTGAAAAAATAACCCTTATTTATAAAATCAAACATTTTTTCTTTTTTAGGGCGCCCAAACCATTGTTGATAAAGCAAAGGACACCGTTGAAGCAGTGAAAGAAAAAGTTATGGGCAGCAGCAGCAGCGGCCATACCAGCACTGGAAGCAGCAGCATAAAGGGGGAAGAAGGTGATCCACGTGGCTCACATAAACACGTAAAAAATATTATAGACAAAAATGATGAAGAATTTTCTACAACCGACAAAAAACTTGGCCATTCTGGAAATACCCATGGTCGAGGAGGATATGACCCAGTAAGTTCGAGAAAAAAAATTTATTATTTAAAGAAAAAATTTAAAAAAATACTTTTTCTTAGCTATCTTTTTAGAAAACCGTTTGAATGCAGTTCTTGGTCGTCATTCCATTCATGAAACTTGTAGTTCTCTCAAAAATATTATATTTTTAAAACTAATTAAATGTATATACATTATTTTATTTTTTAGTATCAAAATAACCCCAAAAAAATTTATATTTGATTTTTTTGTAATAACTTTTCTTTTTTTTTAAATCTTTTTTTTGGGTTTTTTGAGTATGATTATTGAATAATAAAAATAAATTATTGTATTTTTAATCTTTTTTTTGTTCACTAACAAGAAATTTTATTCATTATTTCACAAAATCAAAAAAAAAGAGAAAAATATTTTTCATACTTTCTTTGCTAACTTTAGAAAAAACAAATTTTTTTAAATTAATAAACAATTTGTTAATATGGATAATATTCTTGCTTTAAAAGGTCTGTTTGAATTGAGAATGAATTTAACTTATTTTGAAACCACGTAAAAATATTTTCTTTTTGACCGGAACAGTAACAAAGAAAATTGATTTCACATTTACGCCCATCATCACTGTTTTTAATTATTTCATTAAAAAGTTGATTTGATTCTTTGAGTTTTTGTTCATTTTTTTCATAAAAATGAAGAAGAATGTAACTATTTTTTGCAAAATTTTTCTAAAAAACCTTTGCAATAATTAAAAATTAAACTTATAAATTTTTTAACTTACCTGAGCAAAATTAATTAAATCTTCCAAATCAAAAGTGTCTTTAGCTCGATCAACCTTAAATATTTTTACTTTAGAATTCATTGAAATGTATGCTAAATTTTCAGGTTGGCTTTGATCATGCATATTTTTACAAAACCTAAAAATAAAATTACTTAGAAAATAAATTTATATATAATAAATAGTAATAAAAAGATTAAATTACCCCAAATACAATGCATTTGGAACTTTTTCAATTATTCTAGTCATATTTAATTCAATTCCATCAAAATCCAAAATTTCCATGAAATCCATGTACAAAAATTTAACCATTTTAGGATTAATAAAAAAATCTAATTCCTTTTCCGTCATAGTTCCCCTTCCAAAATAAATAAAATGTGCATCACATCGATAAATTTTTGGTATTATTTTCGATACTATTTCACCTTGCTCATGTAGATTTAAGCATGCCTTATCAGTTATCCAAATATTTGATGGAGATGTAGTTGAATTAGCTAAATATGTCTTACAGGTGGTAGCTTTTTTATCATATGGATCTGGTTTACAACAATTAATCGATAATTTATTTAAAACATTTTTACGATTTTTTGAATAAAAATATTTACAAATTTTTATTAGCTTTGAATAAGTTTTTCCATTTTTGGTATTAAATAAAAATTCAATGACATCTCGAGGCAATGAAAATTTTTGATTATAAAAACAATTATCAAAGGATATTTTATTGAGATTTTGTTGTTGTTGCTTTTGACCAATAACGACGAGAGCTTCTTCAGGTTTGTCATTTAATCGTAAAATCGTTGTTAATTTTTTATTAAAAAATAAATTTTTAAATAATGTTACATAAGACATAGTTTTAGTTTAGAAACAGAAGAAGAAGAAAAAAATAATAAAATTCCAACAAATTTTGAATCACCTAAAGTGAAAAAATAAATTGCCAATAATATATTGTATTTTGCCTTCAAAAAGTTTCAGGTTTAGCTTGAGACGGTTTTATGCATGATTTTTTTTTATTCGAGGTCATCTCGAAAAGTGGCTTAGGCATAACATAATCGATATATTTTTAAAAAAAACCCCCACATTTTCTTGGACATCGATGTGTATTATTTTTATTGGGGTCAATCTCATAGGCAAAAACAAAGACAAAAAATTGAATGGCAAGATGAGAAAGACAAAATGAATTTTTTGATGATTTGTTATTCGTACACAAAACAAAAGTTACGGACAAAAGTTTGATGGTTTATTTGTCCAATCAAAAAAAAAAAATTGCTTTGACTTCTTTCGTCAAGAAAAGGTTAAATATATTTGCTTCAACCAATTTTGTGTGAAGGTTTATCTAAAACTTAATAAATTTGACGATAAATACATAAGAAAAAAAATAATAAAATTTTAAAGTTTATTTTAACGGATTTGAGAAGAAAATTAATTACAAATTTATTGGTATATCACATTCAAGGTTTAACAAATCACAGGAGTTTTTAAGTAAACTTTCAATTTCCTTATTTTTATCTTTTTCATTTTCGCAAACATAAAATAACCCAAGTTTTTGAGGTTTATTTCCAGTTTGCTTTTTAATTTCCAAAAAATGTTCTTTAATAATCAAAGCCATTAAAAATTGTGGGGTTGATTTTCGACGTTTTCCATTAAAATAATCAAATTCAATTAAAATTGGATATTCATTATCGCTGGAAATTTTAAAGCTGCTTCCACTCAGCTTTGTTTCGGATGTTGGAAATAGAATTAAGGAGCAAATTTCTGGAAAACAGTTTTATTAATAAATAAACATTTTTAATTTAAAAAATGTTTGTTTCTACCATTGAAACTTATGACCGATTTAGCAACTGCTCCTTCACCATCTTCCAAAATAGGGTTTTCAAATTCAACATTAAGAAACAAATCTTTGCCATAAACGCCTGAAAAAAATAAAATAGAGATTTATTTATTTTTTCAAATTATTTATTTGTTTTTACCATTCCACGAATTCAAAAATTCATATTTCCTTGTTTCATTATTAAAGCAACAAATAACGGATGCATTACCAAAAAATCCAATAAATGGAATTGGATTTTGCATAATTTTATTATCAAGGTTTTGAGGAAACGCTTCAATTTCAGGTAGCATAATTTGTTTAAATTCAACACTGGGGAAATTTTCGGTATCCACACTTAAAGTTATTTCATCAAAATGGCAGAGAATACCCGGAACCAAAGTTTGGATAATTATAATATTATTTGATTCAGAATCCCAACAATGTGTAAACTAAAAAGAAAGAAGCATTTTTTAATTATAAAATCAAAAGAAGAAGAAAAAAAACTTGCATAAATCGTTTTTGACGATCGTGGTATTCGACATTTTTTGATGATTGGTAAAGATTCATTATATGCAATTGAAAGAATATAATTTTCAATGCTTTTACTTTCATTCGTAATATATAATTTTCTGGCGCATGTAGGTTTAATATAATATTGAATTTTTTTCGTTTTATTTAGCAACCATTGACATGTTTCAATCAAAAATTTTCTTGTATGTTGATTATATGGAACTTCGAAAACAATTAATTTATTGGATTTTAAAATTTTTCTTAAAACTTTTATCATTTTTAAATTTGGTGCTCCACCGGCAGCAATAATTTTTTTGGGATTATTACAATTTCCATATATTTTTTTCTTATATATTTCAAAATCATCCCCATCTTCGGCATATACCTTTCGTTGAGAAATAAATTCATATCCATCATTGGTTCGGCGAAGTTCCATAATTCCCATTCCAATTGTATCCGCCAGAGTAGGGTTGTCGAATTTCCCGGGAAATGGGAAAATGGGGAAATTTCCCGGGAAATTTCCCGGGAGATTTCCCGGGAATTTTCCCGCTACAAACCTTCACAAAGTCTTACAAAGTTTAACAAAGTTATAGCAACTTTTGCAAGACTTTGTTAGACTTTGTGAAACTTTGTAAGGGTTTGTAGCGGGAAATTTCCCAGCAAAAATCGGGAAATTCCCGGGAAATTCCTGGGAAATTTCCCGGGAAATTTCCCGGGAAATCTTTTTTGACAACCCTACGCCAGAGCAACCAAAACTTCTTCGCCAGGTTGAAGGATTAAATTAGCTGCAACCAACAAAGCTGAGGGTAAATATATTTCGGTTGACATAAAATGAAATGGAATATTTAATTCCAACAATTTTTGCTTTAATATTTCACAAAATTCAATATTATTTGGATATTCAGGACTTGTAAAATAAAATACATTCAAAATAATGGCTTTATAATATTCTTTAAAAGTTGTAGAAAAATCAGAAACAAATTTTTTTACATCTCGAGCATGGGTATTCGTAGATAATAAGGGATTTATTTCTTCTGTATTGCAATCCACTACTGTCACAGTTATACCACTTGAAGTTCCATTCAAAAAAGCATAATAGCTTTCTTCGCGTTTAGATGAACCACCCAAAATATTACTTAACATATTATTAAACATTTTTCTGATGGAAGAAATAAATCGATTCAAATTTTAAAGTTTTTTTTATTCAAGTAAAAAAACAAACATGAAAAAAATGCATTGGCATTGAAACTTATAACGCCAAAAAAAGATTTTTTTTAATACTTTTTTTCTATTTCACTTTTTCTCTCCTTCGATGCAAGCATTTATTTTCTCGAAAAATTATGAACTTATGAACTTTATTTATTATAAATCTTTTTCAATCGATTAACAAAAAGTTCCAGCAAATAATATTTTTTTGGGAATTGAAACAACTTCTTTTCCATTTTCCTTAACATTTTCATTCAAAGTAATAAAATAAAGAAATGGATGATCAGCTATGAAATAATCAGGCATAGATATAGTTTTATTAATTTGTACAGTGACTCCGCTCGCTTCAGTTCCATATTTATCAATCTTAAAAAATTTTAATTTTCGATAATAGAAAAGAAAGGAATTACTGTAGCCGCCTTACTTTTATTGTAGCTTTATGATAAATTTTATCTATAAATGTTGTCGACTCTTTTAACATATTAGATAAATCAGCATTATTATCAAATGCATCGATGATTCCCATATTTTTAAGGATTTCTTTTAAATGAATCATTTTTGTTGTTTTAAATTCAGGTATAATTACTTCGATATCTCCAGAATTTCCTCTGAAAAAAAATAAAATAACCATTGCTTTATACTTTTATGGTATTTTTTTCGATTTTCAATTAATTTAAACGCTTCGTTCGCTGGGCAAAAATTAGTTAAATAATAATAAACTCAACTGCTGAAATGCCTAATTTCTAAGGTTTATTTATTGTTTTTAAATATTAGCCTATAATTTTGAAGGAAGAAAATTTTAATTAAGTAATCTAGTAATTTTAATTTTAAAAAAAAGAAAAAAAATCAATTAAAATATTCAATGGAAAAAAATACATTGAAAGAAAAAAATCATAACGCTTTTTTTGTTTTGTAATTTTTTGCAAAAAAAATGATTAATATTTTTTTTGTGGGAGTTTTGGAAGCGCTAAAATTATTCATGAAATTTTTTGATTTTTCTATCTTTTTAAAATATTTTCTTCGAAGAGCAATGCTTAAATGAGCCACAGCTTTTGCTTTAAGAAAAACTTTTTTTTTGTATAAAATTATTTTTAGTAAGACTGAAACTCAAAGTTTTAAAAAAAAATGCCAGGAGTTTGTCCTGAAGAGAAAAAAAGGAGTAATCTTTTTGGTTGAATAGCATAAAAATGAAAGCCAAATGAAATCCAAAAAAAAATTGGGGCACCCTTTAAATCAAAGTATTCTTACGGTTTGGTGCATTCAGAAAAAAGTTTAGCATTCATTTTTGAAATTAATTCTTCTAATCCATCTTCTTTTTTCGGTAAAATTATATACATGAATGATTTATAATTTTTATATGGAATTCCTATGGCTTGCCAATCATCGCCTGCATTATAATTCCATCGATCCGTGGCTTTTCGATTGATATACAAAACTCTTTTGGGAGGATTGGATTTAAAAATAGAAAAAGAATGTTTCTCAAAAATATTTTGCCATGGTCCAAGAAAATATATTACATTTATAAGGATTACAGACGTGCTGGAATCAATGTCATCTTTAACAATAATTTCGGTTATTTGGCCATTGGTTGATTTATAAACAAAATTATTGATTTTCTAAAAAAAAATAATGGCTTTAAAAATAATCGAAAAAAAATTAAATAATTCATGTTTCATTTTAAAAAAATTGGTCGAGTCGGTCAAATGATAAATAGGAGACGACGACGATGTCAAACTCTCATGGATAAACTGATTTTCCTCTTTATAGAATTCTTTAAAAGTGTTTGAATTGGCTCAAGACTTACATAAACACAATCATAAGGTCTTCCAAAATCCATGGCTTCGACACAGTTCTCAAATTTATTTTCCATTGACTTAACAAATTCCGGAATTAATTGTTTTTGTTTTGAAACAAAAATTTGATTCGCAATTTCAATTTGCACCTCTTTTTCATCTATTTCACTTTTTGGAAGTTTACACAATTTCATTGAATCAGAAAAATATTTCAAAATTTCAGTAGAAGATTTTTCTGAAAGCAGAATTTTAGAAAAGTCCAAAGATAGAAAAAGAAAGAAACCTTTGCCTCCAATAACATTAGAAATTTGTTCCGCAGTCTTTCCATTAGCCGCAGCTAAAAGCATCGCCAAACCATTTAAAATTGATTCAGGTGAAAATATTATCGCTTCTTTTGATTCTTTATTAATTGAAAATAATAATTTAAAAGTAAAATCCAAATCATTTTCAAAACTCATTCTAAAAAACTAGAAAAAATGTTGGATTACTTTTTCTCTTTCCTTTCTGCACATTTTTTGTTGCTGTTTTATTTTCCTTTTTTTTTTGCAACCATTTTATTTTTAGGCGACACACACCTTCTTTTCTTTTTCTCTTTGTTCTGCACTATTGTAAAATCGCGGTTGCAATGGTGCAAAAACTTTCTTACCTCGAATGAAATTCTAATCAATAAGTTGACTCATTTTTAATTTTAAAAGGAAGAAACAAACTTTTTCTTCGCAGAAAAAAAAAACAAATAACGGTTATAAAAAAATTAATGCAATTTTAACAAAGAAAATTAAAGAAAAATTTATTTTTTATTTGTTGCACATGTGTAATGAATCATTTATGAGTTCTTGGCCCTTCACTTTTTTTTCTTATAATTTTTTACTCTTTACTCCAAAATTAATTGTCTTTCCATTATTATTTTTAATATTTGAAAAGCAGTCTCGAAGATCCAATGAAAGCAAAATACATATTTCCTTGACAGTAAAAAAAACAAATTTACGATGAAAAAAAAAAACACTCATTATTTCGTTCGAATTAATAAAGTTTCAAAGATTCTTTCCATTTATTTTTTGTTTTTCTAACAAAAAACTCGCGGTCATGAAAAGAAGAAATAAATGAAGCAAAATAAGAATGAAAAACAATAAATTTTTTTTAACAAGTATTAAAAATTTTTAAATACGAAAATTAATATAGCTATAAAAATATGTATTTTGCCTTTATCAAAGATCAGTCAGACTCATTTTTACTTTTTTTTTGTTTTGTTTTCACTCACAATGAATGGATGTTGCGTTGCGTTTGAGAAACAAAAATGTTAAAAAAACAAATGACATTTTTAAAAGATCAAACTTTTTGTCTCTCTTTTTTTTTGCGATCGACATTTTCGACTATGTTTTTAAAAATTTTCATTCTTTTTTTGAGTGTTTGTTTTTGTCTAAAAATATGTGTAATTTGGCATTTAGATACAACCCAACCCATTCAAGTGCTTTTTTTTACATAAAAAAATTTTCTTTTGGATTTTTTCCTTTTTTTTCTTTCATTAAACCATACTGTCTGGCGATTTTTTTGGCTGGCAAAGTTTTACTTTCGTTTAATTTTGCTGCGGCCATTTTTGTGTTTGTTTTTTAAATGTTTTTTGTTGCCATTTTTGCTTTAAAAAGAAAACTATGATTTTTCTTCGAATTTTTTTGGTCGCGAGTTTCATTTACCCAGGAATCTAAATCAAGAAAGAAAAAATAAAAGGGAAAAAAAAGGCACGCATTTAGGGCAAAATCGATTGAATCAAGTCTTTGAAATAAGTAAAACTTAGTTTTTGACTTTTTATTTAGCATTCGCGACAAATTTATTTTATTTCTGCCAAATTTTTTAAATTGATAATTTTTTTTAGCTATGATTGAGAAACTTGAAAGCACGGTTCATGAAACTTTCAAATCCTCTAATCCTTTCTCTGCCATTCACGTAGTTGTTTTGATGGGTGGCCTTTCAGAAGAACGAGAAATATCCTTAAAAACTTCAAAAAGCGTTATTCAAGCTCTCAAAGAAATGGATTACACTGTATCTCCAATCGACATGGGCCGAGATATAGCAAGTATTTTATTAAAAATGAAACCAAATGTAATTTTTAATGCTTTGCATGGAATTTATGGCGAAGATGGATGTGTTCCTGGAATGCTGGAAATTCTTGGAATTCCTTACACTCATTCTGGAGTATTAGCTTCAAGTTTGGGATTAATGAAAACGAAAGCATTAGAAATTTTTCAAGCTCATGGAATTAAGGTAATTTTTTCATAAGATTCATAATTATCGAAATTTTTTGGTGGAGTTTTTTGATAGACTAGAATTAATTTTTTTCTTTCTTTCATAAAAGTTTAAAAAAATAAAAAATAGGAATCAACTTTAAAACTTTCGTTGCTGTAATTATACATAGTAAAAAATAATGCTTGCTTTAAATTTTTTTTTCATTTTAAAATTTGCATAAAATAACCCATTTTCTTTATTGCTGAATTTTTGATGAGTGAAAGTGGAAATTGAATTTTGGGCAATGTATTCAATGAAAAAAATATTATTCCACTTTTCTATTATGAAACTACAGTTTTTCCCACCAAATAACTTTACTTCAAATTTCGAAGCCAAAAAACTCAAACATTTCCATTTTTCCCATTTAAAATTTTTCGTTTTTTTAGACACCAAAAAGAGTCGTGGTGAAATCAACAGACAATATAAAAACCGATCCAATTCGTCGACCATATGTTGTGAAACCAATTTCTCAAGGCTCTAGTATTGGTTTATTTCCAGTTTTTGAAAATGATCCTTTCAATATTGGGGAATATAATTTTCCACATGGAACTATTATGATTGAAGAATTTATTGATGGACAAGAAATAGAAGTTGGAATATTAAATGACAAAGCAATTGGAACCGTAGGAATTTTTCTTAAAGATGGACGAAAAATTTTTGATTTTGATGCAAAATACACTGATGGAGTTACAGAATATATTGTCCCGGCACGATTGAGTCCTGAAGAAACAAAAAAAGTTATGGAATTAGCTGAAAAAGCTCATAAAGCTTTGGAATGCAAATGTCTCAGTCGCGTGGGTTTTATGTATAAAAAAAGTGAAGGAATCGAAAATGGATTTTATATTTTGGAAGTTAATACTCATCCAGGAATTACGCCGACTTCGTTATTCCCTAAAATATGCAAACATGCCGGGATTGAGTTTAATGAAATGATCAAAATTATTCTGGATGATGCTTTGAATAAGTAAAAAAATTTGATTAAAAAAATTCTTTTTTCTTTATTGTTTTTTCTTTGCACGGTAATTTTTTTTTTAAATTTTCCCAATAAAATCATATTAAATTTTCAAAACTTTTATGCAATATTACCATGGATTAATACCATGATTAGCAAATCATTTTTTTTTAAATTTCGATGGCTGCTCCTCCGCAGAAGACTATCCATATTTCACCTAAACTCTGTTTTCCGAATAAAATTTTTTTCAATTTAAAAAAACTTTTTAAAATTTGCCAACAAAAAATTTCTTTTTTTTACTAAAATAAGTTTTCAGAAACAGAATAAAAAAATAACAAAATTTAAAATATTCAAAAAAAGTAAAAAAGATTTTTCAATAAAATTTTACGGGGAAAACTAGAAAAAAAATCTTTTGTTTTGTTTAAAAAAAAATTCATAAAAATAAAAACAATGCTGGCGTTGCTTGTAAAGAAAAAGAAGTGTTATTTTTTTCGCTTTTTATGAATCATAAATGTGTCAATAGTTTTTTTTTCGTTTCCCGCTTTTCTTGAACTGCTTGATTGCAAGTATTGCTTGATAAGTTTATTTTTTCGATCATCAAAAAAACAAAATAAAAAAGAAAAGAAAAATAATAATAAAAAGAGAACCATCCAAATCACAATCACTACCACTTTCTTTGATATTCGTAAGCCAAATCCGTTAAAACTCAAAATTTTGTTGAATAATTTGGTTTAAATATAATTTTTTTAATTTGGGAAATCCTTTAAATTCATAGGCAAAAATGGATGTCAAAAAAAGCCCTCAACATTAATTTTGAAAGAAGCCCGTTGACTTTAACTATAAATTTTGTAGTTTCTTTCTTTTCCTTTTTTTATAGATATTTTTATTTTATACTTTGAAAAAGAAAAAATAATGTGACACATTTCATGCTTCTTTTTTTGTTTTTAAGTTTGAATATTTTATTATTTTTTGTTGTTAATTTTGTAATTAAATTATTAATTTTCCACAAACATTAAATAAAAATCTTAACGTTTGAAAGAAAGAAACATTTTAGATAACTTTTTTCAATTTTTTTTTTATTTGGTGTTGGAATTAACCTTAATGATCCTGAAGTCAAGATATAAATATATGAAGAAAAGAAAACTAAAAATCGCTAAGAGGTCATGAAAAAGGTTCCAAAAACTATCAGACATAAATGAAGAAAAAAAAATTGGAACAAAAAAGTTGTTTGTTTTTTGTTTTGTTCAAATCACTTTTTTCCTTAGTTCAACAAGAGAATAATCGTGGATGGACTTTTTTCATTCTTGACGGGTATCAGTTGTTTTATAAAACTTTGAGCCAGAAAAAAAAAAGTTGTTTATGTTTTTAAGTTTGAACAGGCGCAAATTTTTTGATTTTAAAGTTTGTTTTTGCATTTCTTTAACAACCACATGTTTAAAGAAAGTGGTGAGTCTCTCAGCTTTTGTTTTTTTTTAGATTTATTAAAAAAGAAATTTCACCCATATTTTTTGTTGTTGTAAATTTTTTGAATTTTTAAAACCTTTTTTCTTTACTTTTTTTTGTCGTTAATTAATCAACGGAAACAGAAGCTGAAGAACCATTAAATCAAATGAAAACGAAGTGGTTAATGAAGCAGAAATTGATCCCATGAGAAACAGGGAAGCTGAACGTTTTGAAGAGAACCATGAGCAAATAAACATGGTTTGGCAGGGCCAACGCCCAGAAGAAGCCATCCGGCAGGGTATCATTTTAAATTTAGAGGCTTTAGGAATTTTTTCTAATATTTTATCTATTGGCAAATCAGTTAAATCTTTATTTTTAATTGAAACATTAAAAAATGTTAAAATTAAAATATTTCCTGATGAAACTAATAAATTATATTCTTCAAAGGATAAAACAATTCGATTAAGATTTAATTCTTTGACATGTTTCGTACAAATATTTGAAAATGTTGTTAATGGTCCTCGTTGATCCATAATAATTATAATTGGAACAAAAATATAATGAAATGGAGGGCGAAGATAAACACGTTTGCCATTGTAATATAAACATAAAAGATTTGATTTTCGAGTATCAAGAGTATGGCAATCAATGGTTTTATATATGAATAAAAAATATTTGCATGTTTTTAACAACTTTTTTAAATAATCCTAAATTTTTTAAAACAAAATAATGAATGACCGTGGAGGGAATGGAAAAGCTTTGAATTCTTGGATTTTTAAAAGCTAAAGGAAGCGACATTTTTTGAAAATAAATTAAAGGAGAAGAATGAGAGCAAAGAAATTATGACTCAATGGATTTTTTTTAAGAGACAAAAAACGCTAGGGTGGTGGGTCAAGAAAGAGAGTTTATTTTTGGCGCCAATTGTTTTTATTTTGGCTATAGTCAGTTGCCTAGCAAACACAATCTTCACATTGATTGTTCTCATTTTTTCTAAATATTTTTTTTGCTTTTTAATATTTTAATATCTATATTTTTTGATTTTTAAAATTATGTTTTCATTATTAAAGTGGCAAACAAATAGATAATTTGATCAAAACCACAACTCCTTAAAGCAAAAAAAATACGGTGATTATCTCGTTGACCATCCACTTCTGGGTTCGAAAGAATATATGAAAACTTTAAGCAAAGAATACCATACTTTTTGGCCGTATGTTTAGATTTAAAATTTTATTTTCGTCTAGCAAGAATAAATAATACCCATTTGTTTATTTTTTTCGAATATTTTGTATGATACATTAATGAAATTTTTATGAATAAAAAGCTTATACTAAATGAAAATAATGTAAACGCTATGAATTCGAAGAATGTATGGTATTTAATTCATTGAGGTGTTGAGCTAGAAGCTTGAACGACGTTAGAAGTTAGGCAAAGACATGAAACGTCTGCTTCTGCTTGGTAGCAATTACAACGGCTGCTAGGAATGAAAGAGCACGAACCATGATGGATATAAAAAAATCAGCATAGTTATAGAATTTATATCGAGAGAATTGGATTTAATTACTAAAATTCTTTTTTTTGAATTTGTTTTTAATATCCAAGTTTGATAAATTTTTTATTAATTTTAAAACAAAACAAAAAAATCGATAAAAAAATATTCAAAAGAAAAAATAATAAACGGTGATAGGAATTAAAAAAAAACTATTGCTACATGCATACTTTTTTCTTCTTCTTTAAAGGCATGATTAATTTTTTTTTCTTGGTGTCTTTGAATGCTCCAAAAATTAGTCACTTATTTTTAATTTCTCATTTTTCTTTTGCAAAAACCCATCAAAAAATAATAATAAAATTTTTGTTTTTCTTTGTATTATTTTTTACAAAGTTTTTATTTGAATTTTTAGTTATTGTTTGTCTCTTTTTTCTGTATTTTTTCGACAAAAATTTTCTTTAAAGTTTAAACAAGCAAAAATCTCTCGTTTTTTGCAATTTGCATTCTTAATAAGACTTTTATAATACAGAAAGCCATAGAAAATAAATACAATTTTGGATAATAAATTCTATAAAATTTTTCAAAGTAAACCGAAAGAATTATATGGACGAACTCGAAAGCGTCAACGTATCCCAAATGAAAGGTAGAGACAACAAAGATTACATGACAAAGGAACAAACACGTAAAATTAAGATAAACGTTTTAATAATTTTTTTACAAATAAATGAACAAAAATTTAATTTGTTTGTAAGAGTTCAAAGTGTGTGTCGCTGGTCACAAATGCACGAGTAATGTCCGACGTACGCTGCTACTTCTAATCAAAGTAAGTGTTTGTCTTTTTTTTTCACTTCCCTCGACGACAACCTTTCCATTGATTGTTTTTTTCAAACTTGTCATGTTTTTTTTCGTTTTGAATATTTAAATAACTTTTCTCTCTCATTTTTTTCTTTAAAAAATTAAAGTTTTGGGTTAAAAAAATTTCGATACCTATCATATTTGTTTTTTTCCCACAAGTAACAAATTCAGATAATTTTCACTGAATTTATGTTAGTTTATTATTTAAAACAAAATTTCATTTATTAAGTAACTAATTTAAGTCTGAAGATTATGACTTAACAATCCATACAAAAGCTGTTTCGTCAACCTTTCTTCGGTGGGGTCCTCCTTGCTTTCTGACATTTTATATTTTTTGCTGGATCAAAAAAATGTATAGTACCGTAGCTCTACCATTTCTTTCCATTTTTCAAAATCATTTATTAAAATACAATAAGAGAAAAGATTGGTAAATGAAAAAAAAAACTAACAAACATAAAGAAACCAAATTAAAGAATTCCAATTTTATTTTTAAAAGCTAGAAGAATGTCTGGGAATATAATTCTTTTAAGTTTAATCAACAACAACAATAAATGCTGGATCCTTAAAAAACGAAGGATGAGAGTTATTCAAAAACTTTCCATTGAATTTTTTAAAATTATTTTTTTAGATAAAATATGTGTCGTCTATGTTAAAATTATTAATAATAATAAAAAATAAGTAATATTTTGTTTTCAACTATCTCATTTTTAAAATTGTACTTTCTGTGTGTGTCAAAACCAATATCAATGACTACAATGAATGAAGAAAAAAAAGTGCACAGCAAGCTTTACTGGCTTGCTAAAGAGAGTCAATTTTTTTCTTCTTCATTATCGTCGTCGTCGACCACTCTCATTGATTAGCAGGTTTTGTTTTCAAACATTCACTTTAACGTGTTTTATTTTTTTGTTTTGAATATTTTAATAAATTTATTTTGGATTTAGTACCAGGTGTTTCAATAAGTTCGCGAACTGATAAATTCGCTTGGCCAACTATGAGGATGAAAAGGTTTTAAAATGGGGTTTGCGAATATTTGTAGACCCAATTAAGGGGCTTTCGACGGGTGAAAGAGGTTTAGATACTAAGTGGTTAATTTGGGAGTTCTTAGCCATTTAATGATTAAGATGCAAATTCTCAAATGAAAACCCTCTTAATTCTCCTTTGAAAAACTTGAAATTGACTTGAAATCGCCAAAAAACATTAAAATTAAGAATTTTACAAATTATTTAACAAAAATATATCGATATTCTTGAAAGATGTTTGCTTTTTTTGTCATTGATAGCTATGAGATGGAGCAACATGGCTATGTTGCTAAAAAATGAATGTTTTGCCAATATTTTCTTATTTTTTTGCTATATTTAGCATTTTTAGAGTATTTAATAATTATTCTAAAAGTTTCATATCAAAACATAATCAAAAACTTAATTTTTGGTAGCCAATTTGGTGTATCTACCAAATATAGCCATATTGAGCCATATACAGCATAAAATGGATTGTCTTTTTTTGCCATCGTCCATCCATTTTTTGAGCTAATTTTAACTATTTTTCTTCTAAAAAGCCTCTATTTATAGCATGAAAATAGTTGAAATTAGTCTAGAAAATGGAATGATGATACAATTAATGAACCATCCATTTTTACCTCTATATGGCTATATTTGGTGGATAAACCAAATCGGCAATCAAGATTTAAGTTTTTGACGATGTTTTGTTATGAAACTTTCAGAATAATTATTTGCTACACTTTTGATGATATAGCAAAAAAATAAGAAAATATTGGCAAAACATTCATTTTTTAGCAACATAGCCATGTTGCTCCATCTCATAGCTATCAATGACAAAAAAAGCAAACATCTTTCAAGAATATCGATATATTTTTGTTGAATAATTTGTAAAATTCTTAATTTTAATGTTTTTTGGCGATTTTAAGTCAAATTCAAATTTTCAAAGGAGTATTAAGAGTGTTCGGTTGAGAAATGGCATCTTAATAATAAAATGGCTAAGAACTCCGAAATTAACCACTTAGTATCTAAACCTCTTTCACACGTCGAAAGCCCCTTAATTGGGTCTACAAATATTCGCAAATCCCATTTTAAAACCTTTTCATCCTCATAGTTGGCCAAGCGAATTTATCAGTTCGCGAACTTATTGAAACACCTGGTATAAAACTTAGAATGAAATATTCATCAATGAAATAAAAGCTCGTTTGCAAATGAATTATTTTTACCAAAAAAAAAATCCGAAAGAAATATTTTTTTTTTCTAATCGTGCAGAAAATCTCGACCTTAAAGGAATTCGAGACGCTTATACGGAATCCTGCATTTATTAAAAGAACGAAAAATTATTTCTTCTCAAAGTCATATTAATTAAAAAACATAAAGTTTTAGAAATAAATAATATTTAGAGATATTCTATATTTTTTCTATTGCTTATAACAACGCCACCGCAGAAAGCATAATAAAGATTTGTAATACGTTATTCTTTGATTGCTCATCAACTTTTTTTTGTGCCAAAAAAAGCTTTCATGCCAAATTTTTAAAGCTATGCTTTAAAATGCTTGTATTTTACAATATTTCGTAATAAAAAAAATATATAAGAAGAAAAAAAAGTAAAAAATAATAAAATACTTTTTTTTAAATTTAAAGAAAAATAAAACAAAGAAAAGTTTTTTGGTTTTACGAATAAATGATTCTTTCAAAAACATTGTAACATGGAAAAAAAGAGTTATTTTTCTCTTTGTTTTTTGTTTTGTTGCCCGTTTTAAATGAATCATTTTCAATCTTGTTTTTTTTTTAAATTGATTCACCAATGAAAAAAATTCGCAATCGTGTCTTGTTTTTCTTTTTTTCTTTAAAAGCTGTCAGTCGTTGAGAATGTGTAAAAATACCTTTTCTCTCCGTTGTATTTTTTTGTTTAAATATTTTGGTGGAGTTTTTTTATTTTTTATAAGTAAATTTTATTTTAAACAGTTTACAAATTTTGACTGGGACAGAAATAATAACTTTTGTTACGCAGAATAAAAACTTATTTATTCCAAAGAATGAAAAATTTTAAATGGTGGCCGTAATTTATGTTTCATCCGAGATAATTCGTAAACCCAATAAAAAAGACTGAAAACAAATGAAATAAAAAAATGCCTTTAACAAAAGTCCACGAAAACATTTAAAAAAATGAAAAATAATAAAACTAGAGTACTACTTTTTATTTACTCTTATGCAAAGCCATTGAAAAGTTACTATCTTTCCAATATTGGTCAAAAACAATTTAATTTTAAAAATCGAAAAAGTTAAAAAAATCTGTTAAAAAAATAACCCACAAAAATTGTTTTGCATTGAAAAATCCATGGAGGCCATCGTTGAAATAAAAAAGGTCATTCAGCTTATTTTTTTCTTCTCTTTATTCGGTCGAAAATGCACAAATAATGGCCGACGCACGCTGCTACCTCTTTTCAAAGTAAGTTTTTGCATTTTTTTTCCACCCGTCGACGACTACCTTTCTTTTCATTGATTGTTTTTTATTCGAACTTGTCACGTTTTTCGTTTTGAATATTTAAATTACATTTTTCTTTTCGTTTTTTTCAAAATAACTTAAAGTTTTGTGATGCAACTCGTTTCATTTATGAAAGTGAATAAAGACCATTAAAAGTAGAAGGGAAACATCACAAACAGGGTTAAGAATTTGTTGTAGATTTTATTTTAGTTTTATTTATTCGTTCTCTTAAAAAGTGAAGCTCTTATATTTCATCTCTTTATTTATTGTTTTGGCTGTCGTAATGGAAAATGCTGATGGTTATGTCACTGCACTTGCTCGATTGGGAGCTTTATTTCGATTAGCAAAAGATCCTATTAATATTAGTTCCCTTACAAAATTCAAAAACTATTTCGCATATGCTCTTTGGGTTGTGCGGTTTTTTCGCTATAAATTTTGTAGTTTCTTTCTTTAAACAAAAAATAATGTTTAGTTCACTGAAAAAAAATTAGCTGTGTTTCATTTAAATTTTTTTAAAGCCAAATTGAAAAATATTTATTTCATTTTTTCTTTAATATTTCAATTTTCTTTTGCTTTTAATCGCTAAACTTTAAAAAAATATCAATATAATTTTAAGATAGCATATTATAGGAGATAACATAAAAAAGCGACTAAACTTAGAATTATTTCGTGCAACTAATTTGTCGGCTATCATTGTCACGAAAATGGCAGTGAATTATTAAAAAACTAAAAAAATAATTTTATTCAAATAATCCTAAATTCCCGGAGATGGGAATCTTCAATTAAATTAATAAAAGATAATGATATGCTAACAATCGAATTCAAAAATACACCAACCAAGAAATTAAAAAAATAGAAGAATGGAAAAAAATCCATAAAAGAAAAGGTTTAAAAATGGAAAACATTTTTTTCTTTCATTTTTTTCTTTCTATCGTTCGATGATGTCAAGGCTGACTTGAAAAAGACCCATCACATAATTGCATCGCAATACATAACAACAACTTCCATTCTAACTTTTGTAATTTTAATTCAAATCGATTTCTTTCTTTTTTTGTGTGTGTATTTTTTTGCTTTTTTTTGAATATTTAAAAAGTAATTTTTCTTTTTCTTTTACTGCAGTTTAAAAAAATATAATGATGGATTAAAAAGTTATGCAAAGTTATTCTTTTTTTTTTGGAAGTCATTCGATTAAACTTTAAATGCAGTGAAATTAACCTCATGATGTCGGAGAAGAAATAAATCTTATATTTCTCTAAAGTGACTCACGGCGAAGTTTGGCGGTAGAGCAAGAGTAAGATCATCTCGATCCAGTTTTCAATCATTTCCTCGTCAATGCAATAGTCAATCACAAAATTTATTTACACAACAAAGAAATCCACATTTACAACAGCTATAGCTTAAAGCATTTGCTGAAGACATCAAATATTTTTTATACTCATAGATTAGTTTTTAAAAATAAAAAGTTTAAAAATTAAGTGACACAAAATTTTTTAAAGTTTTGTCTAAAACAATACATTGGTTTTGGATTATCCACGTTTCTATCATCAAAATGTATTTATTTTAATATTTGTTTTGCTTTAGAAAAAAAGCAAAACTTTCCAAAATTTTATTTTAATTTTTCCAAGCCACTAATTAAAGAGCTGGAATTTAATGATTACCTCAAACTTTGGGTAATTAAACCAATGATAGAAACCTTGATTCACCTTTTTATTTTCTTTGAAAATTAAAGAAATGGTGTGTTTGGTCATTTTTTTGCTAACTCTATTTCCCGGCTAAAATAGAGAATTATAGAAAAAAAGAGAGAAAAGGATGGAAGGAAAAATGATAGAGACACACAAAAAGTGAAAATGGTTGTTAGACTGCAATGGATGGCTGTCATCAGTCTTTCTCTTTTATTTCTGTGCAGTGCATTCTTTTTTCTCTCCATTTTTCTTTCTCGTTTCTATAAAAGCAAAAGAAAATGTAAGACATTCGCTTGGGGTCATACCGCAGTGAAAGCACGCCATCCCGTCCGATCTGGCAAGTTAAGCACTGCTGGGCTCGATTAGTACTTGGATGGGAGACCTCCTGGGAATCTCGAGTGCTCCAAGCTTTTTTCATTTTTATTTTTTTGAAAAATTTCTAAAAAATAAAACAGCAAGAATTAATATTTTTTAATATAAGACGCCAAAATAAATAAAGTTTTGCAACTTTGCTAAATTCGGATTTCTTTGTAAGAAATTCCCGAGCTTGAGGAAAATCTCTAAAAAAACCCAAAATTTGACGCGAAACAGCTCACTTCCAAAATCCATACATTTTGCCAAGAAAGTGCAAATTGAGGCAATAATTACAGTCAGGATTGCCTCAAAAACAGTCGTTTTGTCTTCTTTGAGGCAATCATGACTGTAATTATTGCCTCAATTTGCACTTTCTTGGCAAAATGTATGGATTTTGGAAGTGAGCTGTTTCGCGTCAAATTTTGGGTTTTTTTAGAGATTTTCCTCAAGCTCGGGAATTTCTTACAAAGAAATCCGAATTTAGCAAAGTTGCAAAACTTTATTTATTTTGGCGTCTTATATCAATAAAAATTGTAAAAAAATACTTATGAAATGGTTTTTAGAACATTTTTTTTTATTTCGAAGTTAAATCAATCTTGATTTATGAAAAATTGATGGTATTCATCACTAACAAAATTGACCACTTTCTTCTAGAGGTTAGAAAGAAATGTTTCACGAATTTGATGTATGTAGATTGTTGCTTTTTTCGACATAAAAACGCTCATTGGAATAAATGCGTTTTTTTTTGAAGTTTTCAAACTTTTGAAATGGCTAAAAATTTTATTTTAATTTTTGGGAATCCAAAAAGAAATGAATAATATTTACTCACAAAAAACAATAGGAAATCTTTATCCACGTTCACATGCTCATAAATTAAAAGTTCTTCCCTTGCAGTTTTTATAATTCATGTTTTAACCTTCATAATTTTTTCCGACGTTTTCAAACTTTTTTAATTATAAATATATGGAAAAGAATGAAAACTAAAAATCACAAAAAGGTACATGACAAAGGACCCAAATAAATTATAAGTAAAGAAAGAAAGAAAAATTACACGTTGTTTATGTATATTTTTGTGTATTTATCTTTCTTACTGCAACAAGAAAATGATCGTTAGCTAATATTTCTTAACGTGTATCAGTCATTTAAAAGAACTTTGAATTCAAAAAATATTTGTTTATGTTTGAAAAAAATAAAGTCATAGATTTTAAACTTTATTTTTGCATTTTTTTTAGAACAAATTTAAAAAAAACGATGCGCCTGTTTTTTTCCCTCCAACTCTCGTATGTTTAAAATCATAATGTCTTTATAATTTTGTTTTGTTCTTTTTTGTTAAGTTTACTTTGTTTTTTTGTGTGTCTAATCCTGAGATGCTTAATCGTTCGTGGTTCGGAGTTCGAAAGTTTGGATCAATCAAAAAGGTCAAATCGAGCATCCCTGGTCAGAAGAATATCAATAACAACAATAAACGAATCAAAGAAACGCACATCCAGCCGCCGCAGCCTTACTGGCTAAAGAGGGTCAATTTTTTTCTTACTTTTTGTCGCTGTCGACTAGGGTAAATTATCCCGTACCTTTCCCGCCGGGAATTCCCGCGGGAACGGTACGGGATTCGTTCCCGTGTTCCCATTCCCGTCAAATTTCCATTCCCGTTTTATTCCCGAGAATCATTCCCGCCGACTTTTTGTTCCCGTTAACAAGTTTAACAATTTTTGCTAAAAGCCATATTTTAGTTTTAAATTATTCCAAACAATGAAATATGTGTTATTTTGATAAGCTTTCTTCCCGTTCCCGATAAATTTTTATTCCCGTTTTATTCCCGTGAA
This sequence comes from Panagrolaimus kolymaensis, assembly GCA_028622995.1. Lineage (NCBI taxonomy): Eukaryota > Metazoa > Nematoda > Chromadorea > Rhabditida > Panagrolaimidae > Panagrolaimus > Panagrolaimus kolymaensis. Next base: position 1,981,443 of record JAJQJQ010000045.1, on the reverse strand, counting down.
AAATCCCGTGGTCAAACGGGAACATTCCCGTTCCCGCTTTTTTTGGAGACGGTACGGGATAATTTACCCTACTGTCGACCACCCTCATTGCCTACCTTCCTTTTTTCCAGAAACTTTGTTTTTATATTTTTTTGAATATTTTAAACAATTTTTTTTGTTTTTTTGACATTTTTAACATTTTGCTTATAAAAAAAGCTTTATTCATTATAGATTAATTATTTTGAAAGTCAACATGATTTCGTTTTATAATGCCTTGTTTTTTTTAATAAAGGTATGCATAATTTGTGGAATAATTTTATTTCATCCACGCAACTTATAAACTTGCTGGTTTTATACATGAAGAATATTGATGTTCATTCAATGCATCTTTAATCTTTCGGAATTCTTCCTTCAATTTACTTAATTATGTACTATCAATGGTTTTGTATATGATAAAAAAATATTTGCATGTTTTTAACAACTTTTTAAATACCCATAAATTTTTTAATACAAAATAATGAATGACAGTTGAGGGAATGGGGAAAGCTAAAGGAAGCAACATTTTTTCAAACAATAAATAAATCAATAAATTAAAGGAAAAAAATGCGAGCAAAGAAATTATGACTCAATGGACTTTTTTTTTAAAAAGACAAAAAACGCTAGGTTGGTGGATCTAGAAAGAGAGTTTATTTTTTGGCGCCAATAGTTTTTGTTTTTGTTTTGGCTATAGTCAGTTGCTAGCTAACGTCAGTGTAAGTATTTTTTTTTAGTTTTCAGTTGGCCGCCAACATCCATCCTCACATTGATTGTTGTCTTTTTCCAAATGATTTTTTTTGTTTTTTAATATTTTAATGTCAATCTTTTTTTGGTTTTAAAAGTTATGTTTTCGTTTTTAAAGTGGTAGTAAACAGATTGATAATTTAATCAAAACCACTTCTGCTTAAAACAACAACAAAAAAAGTATGAAGAAAATCATCTGCGATGAACGAGTAAATCTTTATTTACCGTTTAAACAAAATTTTCATAAAAATGTTTTTAAATGGTATATGCTGCGATTGACGCCATTGCAGTATTCGAAATTTGGGAAAGAAGCGGACTTTAAGAAATTTATATTATTTTGATAATAAAAGTCAACACCATTGGTGTTTTTTTTTTCACCCCTTTTTTTGCTGGTAAAAATGCATATATTCTTCTATCATTATCAAATATTTAAACAAAATTAGGATAAACGTTTGAAATTTTTTTATAAATAAATGAACAAAAATTTTGTTCGTTTGTAAGAGTTCAAAGTGTGTGTCGCCGCTGTTTGAAAATGCACGAGTAATGTCCGACGTACGCTGCTATTTTTAATCAAAGTAAGTGTTTGTCTTTTTTTCTTCTCTTCCGTCGATAACATTCATGAAAAAGTCAAAATTTCAAAGTTAAGAGAAGATTCAAGTAATCCAAATAAAAGAAGCGAACATTTTGATGGTATAAATTCTTTTTGAAATCAATTTTGGGCCCATAAAAACTTATTTAAAAATACTTATTTTGAGACATTCAAAGATAAAACAAACGAAATAAAATATGTATATTTTAACCATGGAAAATTTAGAGTGAAAAAATTATTTTTTAGGACATTTTTCTTCGATTTTCTTTCACAAAAATTTTTTTTAACTTTTTTCTGCCAACTAAACTAATAAATTTGTCGTTTTTTAGATATGGTTTTTGTTTGCAGAGGACATCATTTATGAAAAAGCTTAAATAAGAATTTCTTTTAAAAATAATAAAAACAAAAAAAAAGAACTTCATTAAAAAAATACTTTCATTATCGATTCTTCTTCTTCGCATTTTTACTAAATTTCAATTTTTATTGTTTTTTTAATGTTATAAAATTAAAGCGGTTGAGTCCAGTCGCCTGATGATAAAAAAAAAAGACGAAAAGACAGACGTGTTTTATATTCGATTTGACAACAAAGTTTTTTTGTGTCAATCATAGCTTTTTCTTTCTTTCAAATCGACTGACTACTTTTCATTGATTACTTTTTTTCCTCAAAAACATATTTTTGAGCGTAATTTTGAATATTTTTAATTCATTTTTTTGCAACTTTTTTGTTAGGTAAAAGTTTTAAAAATTTGTTACAAAATAGGTAACTCCTTTTATTTCGTTCAAATATAAAAAATTTTATATGTACAAAAAACGAGGCACAAATAGTAATGTTTTAAACACCACATTTAACAAATTTCATTATGGTTCGAATGATTGTATCCTTTCTCTAGGACGATATTGCCCGTTAAATAAAAAAATAAAATTGTTTTTTTTTCTTATTTTCTTTTTTATTATTATTTAAAACATATTTTATTGTTTGTGTTTTCATGATACATATTTGCGTCATCATCAGTCGCACCTTTTGAAAGATTTTGTTCGAGAAAAAAAAAATCAATAAAATTTGGGTGATTATTCGTTAAACTAAATGCAAAAATATGTGCATTAAAGTTTTTTTCTTCTTGTCAAGGTAATCACCATCGCACCTATTTTTCTTATCCTTTTATCATTTTGCTGCCTACGTTGTTGTCAAGTTGGATTGCGTAAAATAAATAAAAACTAACTTTTTTTTGTTTTTAATGATTTTTTTAATTTTTAAAACAATTTTTTTTGCATTTATTTTATAAATAAAAATAGAAGTATGAAAAAATCAGTATTATTGTGTTACTTTTGTATTGGAATAATTAATGCTTCGATGAAAGATCCGAAGTTATTTTTAAACACGATGAAAAAATTTTTAAGTTAATATTACTATCAAAATCCCTACAATAATTAGGGAAGAAAAAAATATATATGATTACAATAAATAATCCTGATGGCCCATTTATTTCCTTTTGTATCTAAACCTTATTTATTTCAAAGAAAATTCAAATTTAAAAAGTTTGAAAAAATAAACTTGAATGAAATTGTTTTCGCGCATTAACACATTTTATTTCATTCAAAGTGAGCGATTGTGAGTTTTTCATTCGTTGAAATATAAAATTAAAAATGAAGTGACACAGAAGTTTGAAAGTTTTGTTTAGAAACAATGCATTGGTGTTGAATTATCCACGTTCATGCCATCTAAATGAAATATATTTATTTTAATATTTGTTTTGCTTTAGAAATTTTTCTTTGGTTGTAAGAAAATCCATTGTGCCATTTTTCAATTCTCCAATGCACGAAAAATAATTTTTCTGAATCAATAAATCCAACTGTTGTTCGCTCGCAAATTTTAACCCTTAGCTTTTTCCGGCACACTCAAAGAATAAAAAAGAGTTTATTATTGATTGAGAGAAGGCGCGAAAAAATAAAATGGGACTCAATGAAGATAAAAAACCAAAAAATTTTTAGTGTGGTCTGGAATCATTAAACACTCATCTTCACTTTCTTTTCTTTTTCTTTTTTGGCAGAAAATTGTTGCTTGTTTAATTTTTTTTTGAATATTTAAAAATAATATTTTTTAAAGTTTTTTTATTCGAATCATCCGCCATACTATTATGGTCAACTACGATCCCCTGAATGATATCAGCAATCGCCACAGCTAACGATTGGCTCTAATTGTATTAGGCCTCATTGCTATTATTCTCATAATTATTGTTATTTTGAAATGCAGGTGTTGCAAAGCAGTTATGCAAAACTGAAATTTTTTTAAAGTTTGCTTTTTTAATTATTTTTTTGGATTTAGGAACAATTTGAACCCTTTCCACGCCGAAAATCCAACTTCAGGTTCCAAACCTCTTCTCTTTCGAAAGCATTTTTTTAATTCCGATCCTTTTCTACAAAATAACCATTTTCTCTTTCTTTTTTTTAAAAAGTGTTGTGTGTAAATGAAATTGGTCAGTCGGTTGACGATGAAAAAATAAAAAAGAAAGACGCATGGACGCCTGCTTTATTCCGATGTACAAACAACATTTTTATTTAATGACACACTTTTTTCCCTTTCATTCCTTCGACCACACTCATTGATTACTTTTTTTTTGTTTTCCATCAAACTTTTTTTTAAATATTTTAAACTATTTTTCTTCATTTTTTATAGAAACTATCTTTTTTTAAGTTTAAATCTAATAAAAATCACAGATATATTATTTAAAAAATGCACAAATAATTGTTTCAAATCCTTTATTTTTTATTCAGTTATTATTTCATAAATTTCTTGATATTATGAGAATACTAGTAAACGGTCCGTATAAAAAAATCGTAAGCCATAATAACTTTAAAAAATAGCCACAAGTTTAAAATTTTAAAGATTTTATTTTATTTTATCAATCTTTTCTTTCTTGTTAAAAAGAAAAAGTCTGGTTTACGTTTGAATTTAATCAAAGTTCAATAAAAAATGAAACAAAAATTGCACGCGAATTTTAAGTTTTAATAAAAGGAAAATAATATTATCGAAAAGCTAAAAATTTCATTAATTTTTTATTAATGAATTATTTGTGTCCTTTGAGAAATGCTCAATTTCTCTGTGATTTTTTTAATGTGGTCTGAGTAAAAGCAATTGGTTCAGTTGTTGACGAAGAAAAGAAAGCTGGTTTCATTTATGAAAGCTGAAGCACGTTGGCACGATATGCTTCCTCCTGTACCTAACCCAGCGGCAAATCTTCTTGATCAACTTGATTTGTCCCGTTCAACATTATCAGAAAAATTAAAGCAACGGCTTCGTAAAATTAAGCACTCCAATGCTTTCGTTGTTCCTGATGGGGTGATAGGATGCTATAATGGCCCTATCAAGCATAGGATAGAGTTGATTGATCCGAAAAGGATCAAAGAACCATCAACATTACCATTTGCAATCCATATCTTACTAGAAAAAAAAATGGAATAATAAGTTTCGCTTTTGAATTCAAAAAACTAAATGCAAATATGAAAGGCCAAACCTATTATTTGCCATTTATTCAAGAACTTCTGGATGGATTGGCAATGAAAAAATTTTTTTTATTACTCAAACTGATTTTCAAAATGCATTTTGGCAGATACATATTTCTTCTGAACATAAAGAGCGAACAGCCTTTTTAACTTTTTGTAATCTTCTCCAGTGTTTAAGCATACTCTTTGGTTTATGTAGTTTTTAGGCTATAAATTTTGTAGTTTCTTTCTTTGAACAAAAAATAATGTTTTATTCACGGAAAAAAATTTAGCTGTGTTTTTTTAAAATTTTTTTAAAGCCAAATTTGAAATTTTTTTGAATATTTAATTATTTTTTTCTTTCTTTAATATTGCAAATTTCTTTTGCTTTTAATAGTATAATTTTTTTACAAATATCAATAATGGGTGAAGCTTTTCCATTAAATTAGCTTTTCATCAACAAAAAAAGAATATATAATTAAATGATAGCAAATTATAGGTGGCTATAGTTGCTACGAAAACGGAAACATTTATTAAAAAGCTTAAAAAAATAATTCCATAATTCTCGGGGATGGGAATCTTCAAGTAAATAAAAGAGAGATTTTGAGATGCTAATGATCGAATTGAAAAATACACCAACCAAGAAATGAAAAAAATAAAAGAATGGAAAAAAATCCATAAAAGTAAAGGTTTAAAAAATGGAAAACATTTTTTTCCTTCAATTTTTTTAGTTTTTACAACGAAACAATTTTTTTCTTTCTATCGATTGATGATGTCAAGGCTCACTTTCAAATGACATATCACACAACTGCATCGCAATACACAACAAAAGCTTCCATTCTTACTTTTGTCATTTAATACAAATCGATTTTTTTCTATTTTTTTGCTTTATTTTGAATATTTAAAAGGTAATTTTTCTTTTTCTTTTACTTCAGTTTAAAAAAATAATAATTCATAGTGTTGATGATTTATCTTCGTTCCGGAGCAACCCCTTCAAACCAATCTAGAAGAAGAGAGCATCCGTTAAGTATTATACATGAATGGACAGGACAGCGCCTCCTAAAAAACGGCGAAATTAAGTCAAAAAAAACGTGGGCTTTTTTAATATTTATTAAAAAACGGTGCAATTTGATTTTTTTTTGTTATTGTTGTTATCATTAAAAAAATTCTTTTTTTAATTTATTTATTTCGGGATTAAAATAAATTAAGAAATGTGAAATGGAATTTTTGAATAAATAAAATAAACAAATTTTTATTTTTTAGAGAACAAATAATTACTTTTTTTGTTTGTTTCTTTTTTTCTCTCTATCGATGACGACAATTTGCATCATTTTTTCGACGAGAATGGCTGGCGTAATTTTTCCTTCAAGAATCTATCAATCATTTTTGTTAAATTTTCCCTTTTTTATGTTGGTTGAATATTTTGAATATTTTATTATTACTTTTTTTCTTCTTCACATTTTTTTATTTTTAACAAAAAATGGAGAGTAGAATAGTAAATTAAATGCATTTATAAAAGGAGGCTTCTTCAAAAAAACTAATAAAAAAATATTGCTGTTATTACATAATTTTATATTATTAATCCATTTTATTAATAAACTATGTTCATATTTATTCAAAGCATTCATAAAAAAATTAATATTTTAATTTAATAATTGTAAGATGTATGTATTGTAATAATTAAGTCCAGTGGAACATAATTTTCCAATATGTTTCGATTGAAAGAAATGTTAACATTTTAACGATAAAATAAAAAATAATTTTTAAAAAATAATAAAAGCCTTTATTTATTCTTGTTGGAAAAAAGAATCATAAATTTTATTTTGTTTTGTTTTTTTTATGTTTCTAGAAAAAAGTTGAATTGAAAAATAAACTTTAAAGATACAAACTAAAAAAATTGATCTAAATATTCAAAGAAAAAAGCTTTAAATAAAATTTTTTATTTTTCCGTCCATTTTAAAGCAGTTTAAAATACATAAAATGGAAAAGTTTGTTTTTGTTGGTTTTTATTTTATTTGCGTCAACATTTTTTTAGTGAATCATTCACTTTTTCTTCTCAAATTTCTTAAAAGCGATTGTTTTTATATTACAAAAAAAGAATAGCTTTAATGAAAAAGAAAAAAATGAGAGGAACACATTTTTTTTATTACATTTACTGTATGGAAAAAAGGATATACTACAAAGCTTTTCTAAAAAAAACATAATCAAATAAAAGCAGTTAATTTTTTTAAGCTTTCTTGAATCATCTTCGCCTTCAAAAATCGGGCTATTCACACAAGAACGTTTCATCATTTAAATGAAATTTATCTTAATATTTGATTTGCTTTAAAAAAATGCAAAACGTTCCAAAATTTAATTTTAATTTTTCCAAGCCACTAATAAAAGAGCTGGAATTTAATGATTACCTCAAACTTTGGGTAATTAAACCAATGATAGAAACCTTGATTCAACTATTTATTTTCTAAGAAAATTAAAGAAAGGCCGCGTTTGCTTTTTTTATTGCTCCCTCTAGTTTTTTATCTCACAGTGAATTATAGAAAAAGAGAAAAGAATGGAAGAAAAAATGATAGAGACGCACAAAAAGTGGAAATGATATGCTGCAGTAGATGGCTGTCATTCTTCTCTTCTCTTTTTTTTTTTGTGTGCAGTGCATTCTTTTTTCTCCATTTTCTATCTCATTTCTATAAAAGCAAGAGAAAAAGAGAGACATTCGCTTGGGGTCATACCGCAGTGAAAGCACGCCATCCCGTCCGATCTGGCAAGTTAAGCACTGCTGGGCTCGATTAGTACTTGGATGGGAGACCTCCTGGGAATCTCGAGTGCTCCAAGCTTTTTTCATTTTTATTTTTTTGAAAAATTTCTAAAAAATAAAACAGCAAGAATTAATATTTTTTAAGAAACTTTTTTAATACCAATAAAATGTATTTTAAAAAAGGTTATGAAATGGCTTTTTACAATAATTTTAAGTTAATTCGAAGTTCAATAAAACTTGATTGATGAATTGATGATATGTATTCATCACTAACAAAATTGACCACTTTCTCCTTGAAGTTTGTTTTGCCATATTTTGTAATTAAAAAATATGCCAGAAGTAGAAAAGTAAAAAATAAAACAAAAAATAGAGATATTTTTCAATCATTTCTTTTTTTAAAGAAAGGTTTCCAATAAATGATTTTTTTTTTGAAAATTGATACATCACTGAAAAAAAATTCTCAATAGTGTCTAATTTTTCTTTAAAAGCAGTCAGTCACTGTGAATGTGTAAAAATTCTTTGTAGTTTTTTTTGAATATTTTAATGGTTTTTTGTCTTGGATAAATAAGTTAAAAATGTGTATCGTTAAATATTATTCTCAGAAGCATTGAAGTTTTTGTATTGGATTGCTTAAGAATTGAAACAGATTAAATTATTAAATTGTCAAATAAGTTGTGAATTGAAAGTATTAATGAAATTGATGAAGAGATAGATTCCTTTTCATGGTACATACGGCTCAAATTCATCGAATTATTATTGTCAATCATTGTCGTCGGTACATCAAAGAGCGCTATAGAGTCCAAAAAATCTTGACTTTTTGGTGCTAGATACAATTGAAAGCATTTTTTTTTCTCAAACAAAGACTGTTCATCGCAAAGGTCACGGGAATAGTTTTTTTGAGTTAACGTGCGTCTCAATCCAAGATGAAAATAAATATGGACGCACAACATGCAAAAAATTGTTTGGGTGTTTTTTTTTCACAACTTACTTGTGTCAACACATTTCATTGATTGTTTTTTTCTTTCTTTTCTTTTTTTGTGCTTTTTTATTTGAATATTTTAATAATTTTATTTTTTGTTTTTCAAATACCTAATAGAAGAGGAGCCATTCAAGTTTATGGGTCTGATTTAAAACGTATTTTTCTAACTTTATTGATGCAATCATAATTCATTTGGATAAAAATTGGGATCACAATAAATTTGAATTATTCGAAATAATGGACCCTAAAACAATTGAAATTAATGGCGATAACTTATTTTTAACAGTTTAGTTTTAAATTACTTAAAAATTTGGCGTACCTATTACAATCATACTCTCCAGATGTTATAAAAAGTATAATTATTTTGCTTTAACTACAGAAAGAGTCCGATTAAATTCAAAAAAATAATTATTCCTTGCGTTTAAATTAACTTTCATATAGGCGAAGACCACGAAAAACAAAAAAAAATTACAATTGAAAGGTGGCAGAACACATTTTGATGAGATCCATTTTTCATTACTGAATACTTTTCATTTTTACAAACTTCATGAATATATTTTTCTCTTTTTTTTTTGAATTTATAAATTCCAGTAAGGGATCAAAATTAAATAATTTAATCCCAACAGTGTTTATTTATTTTTCCTATTATCAAAGCAAATCAATTTTTTTCCAACAAAAAAAGACATAACACATGCAGAGAAAAAAATGCCACAAAATCAAAAACCTTTCTGTTTTTTATTTTTATTGATTCCTTCTTCCCTTTTCTCCCGGTTTTGTCTTTTGAAGATCCCGGTTGATCATCGGTGGTTTCAGCTTCGGCCGTTGCCTTTAAAGATGTCAAAGTGATTGGGTCATTGTTTGCTTCTTTGAATACTTTTCTGCAAACTTGCTTTTGTTTAAAAGAATTTGGGTTATCCACCCGTGACTTTTGCTGTAACAATAATCACGTTAAATATGTACAAAACAAAAAAACATAAAAAAAACTTTAAAAAAAATAATCAAAGAGACGTTAAAGACAAAAAATTCATTCTTTTTTTTTTGCCGATTTTTTAAGCGACTTTTTTTGTTTTTGGTTGTTTTGCTGCTCTTTTTTTCTTTCTTCGTCAATCGATTGATAGATGAAAAAAAAGTGTAATAAAAATATTTATGTAATACGGCCGCGGTCGTAAAAAAAGAAGATATTCCATAGCACTTTTTTTGTTTTTTGTTTTATAAGAAAAGATTGGCTTTTTGAATATTTTATTCGTTGTCTTTTTTTTTTATAAATTCCAAATAGGGTTGAGACAAGAATTTGAAACAAAATTAATAAATGTATCTTAAAAAGTTTTAGAAAACGTTTAATAATTCAATAAGGACAATTTAAAATTTTAATTAGCTCTTTCATTTCATGATGATGAATAAGTCAAAATTTCAAAGTTAAGATAAGATTCAAGTAATCCAAATAAAAGAAGCGAACATTTTGATGGTATAAATTCTTTTTGAAATTGAATTCGTTCAAAAAAACTTATTTAAAAATATCATAGTTATTTTGAGACTTTCACAGATAAAATAAATGGAATAAAATATGTATATTTTAACCATGTGAAATTTAGAGTGAAAAAATTATTTTTTAGGACATTTTTCTTCGATTTTCTTTCACAAAAATTTTTTTTAACCTTTTTCTGCCAACTAAACTAATAAATTTGTCGTTTTTTAGATATGGTTTTTGTTTGCAGAGGACATCATTTATGAAAAAGCTTAAATAAGAATTTCTTTTAAAAATAATAAAAACAAAAAAAAAGAACTTCATTAAAAAAATACTTTCATTATCGATTCTTCTTCTTCGCATTTTTACTAAATTTCAATTTTTATTGTTTTTTTAATGTTATAAAATTAAAGCGGTTGAGTCCAGTCGCCTGATGATAAAAAAAAAAGACGAAAAGACAGACGTGTTTTATATTCGATTTGACAACAAAGTTTTTTTGTGTCAATCATAGCTTTTTCTTTCTTTAAGTCGACTGACTACTTTTAATTGATTACTTTTTTCCCTCACAAACATTTTTTTGAGTCAGCGTAATTTTGAATATTTTTAATTCATTTTTTTAAACTATTTTTTTGTAAGGTAAAAGTTTAAAAAATTTGTTATAAAATAGGTAACTCCTTTAATTTCGTTCAAATATAAAATATTTTATACGAAAAACGAAGCACAAATAGTAATATTTTAAACTCGACATTTAGCACAAATTCCGAAATTTCGTAATGATTCGAACTATTGCATCATTTCCCTGGGACGTTACTGTCCGTTTGAAAAATAAATAAAATTGTTTTTTCTTATTTTCTTTTTTTTCATTTAAAATAACCCTATTATTATTTAAAACATATTTTATTGTGTTTTCATGATATTTTCATGATACATATTTGGTTCATCAGTCGCTCCTTTTGAAAGATTTTGTTCGAGAAAAAAAATCAATAAAAATTTTAGTGATTATACTTTAAAATAAATGCAAAAATATGTGCATTAAATTTTTTTTTTCTTGTCAAGGTCATCAATCACCCCACCTCTTTTTTCTTATACTTTTATCATTTTGCTGCCTGTGTTGTCAAATTTGATTGCGTAAAAGAATTAAAAACTAACTTTTTTTGTTTTTAATGATTTTTTGAATCTTTTTTTTGATAATAAAGATTTTTTTTGAATTTTTTAAAACAATTTTTTTGCGTTTTTTTTTTGATAAAAATAAAAATGTGAAAAATCAGTATTACATATGCATTGTCATTATTAATGCTTCGATAAAAATTCGCAATTATTTTTCTAGACGATGAAAAAATTTTTAAGTTAATATTACTATCAAAATCCCTACAATAATTAGGGAAGAAAAAAATATATAAGATTACACTAAATAATCCTGATGGCCCATTTATTTCCTTTTGTATCTAAACCTTATTTATTTCAAAGAAAATTCAAATTTAAAAAGTTTGAAAAAATAAACTTGAATGAAATTGTTTTCGCGCATTAACACATTTTATTTCATTCAAAGTGAGCGATTGTGGGTCTTTTATTCGTTGAAATATAAAATTAAAAATGAAGTGACACAAAAGTTTGAAAGTTTTGTCTAAAATAATACAATGTTGTTGAGTTGTCCACGCTCGGGCCATCTAAATAATTATTTATTTATTTTAATATTTGTTTTGCTTTAAAAAAAGCAAAAACTTCCAAAATTTTACTTTTAATTTTTCCAAGCCACTTTAAAAGAGCTGGAATTAAATGATTACCTCAAACTTTGGGTAATTAAACCAATGATAGAAACCTTGATTCAACTATTTATTTTTTAAGAAAATTAAAGAAAAGCCGCGTTTGCTTTTTTTATTGCTCCCTCTAGTTTTTTATCTCACAGTGAATTATAGAAAAAGAGAAAAGAATGGAAGAAAAAATGATAGAGACGCACAAAAAGTGGAAATGATATGCTGCAGTAGATGGCTGTCATTCTTCTCTTCTCTTTTTTTCTTTTGTGTTGTGCATTCTTTTTTCTCTCCATTTTTCTTTCTCGTTTCTATGAAAGCAAGAGAAAATGTAAGACATTCGCTTGGGGTCATACCGCAGTGAAAGCACGCCATCCCGTCCGATCTGGCAAGTTAAGCACTGCTGGGCTCGATTAGTACTTGGATGGGAGACCTCCTGGGAATCTCGAGTGCTCCAAGCTTTTTTTCATTTTTATTTTTTGAAAAAATTTCTAAAAAATAAAACTGCTTCAATTAATATTTTTTAATAAACTTTTTTAATATGAATAAAAATTCAAAAATTTTTTCGAGCAGTCAGTTAATGCAGACATAGGTTGAATAAACTCAAAACATTGCAAAGCAGAGTTAGAAAAAGCTTTTTCAATTATGTTTAATGCATAAAAATAAATTCAAAATCAAACAACAATGGTTTACACGATAAAAACGATATTTCTTTACACTTGACCAAAAAGTTATTAACTAAAGCAAAAAATAAAGAAGAAAAGTAAATTAAATATTAAAATAAATTTTTTTTATGTTTTATTCTTCTTTTATTTTATTTTTTTCGTTTCCCGCCTGGTCGAACGAAAAAAAATCAAAAAATGAGGACGACAGTGGACGATGGAAGTTAGAATATATCAAAATAAAATGAAAATCCAGCAAAAATGAGATCATAATCTTTTTGTTTTTAATGACAACTGAAAAAAATAATTGAATAACTTTTGTTTTTTTTAAACATAAATCATTGGTCTTTTCGGAACTGTTCTCGTCTTGACATTTCTAATAAAACTTTTATTTTTTTACCCATCTCTCGTTTTGTTTCATTATTTTATTTTTTCATAATTTATTTGTATAATATTGCTATATCATTTCCTTTTTTTTTAAATTGTTCGGTGTGCAAACAGCATATTGTGCGTTTAAAATAGAAAAATTTAGTTAGTGTCTTATTGCAGAGGTTTAAATATATTATTTTTAAAGGTACTAAAATTTTAGAAAAAATTAAATTTCCTAAATAATTGAGATTTTCCAAAAAAAAAAAGGAAAGAAATAAATATTATCAAAAGATTCAAAAAATTAATGACAGATACATGCATTACAATTTTTTTGTTCTCCATTTTTTGCAAATGAACGAACGATTAAAAAAATTTTCTTAGGGTCTTCGAAAGTGTTAAAATTAATCATGAAATATGTTTACATACATTGTTTTTTCTTTTTCTTTTTTTTTTGTTGTGAAAATGTTAAAATGAGTCACATCTTTTACGAAATATTTTTTTATGAAAATGTCAGCAAAAAAAATACAAGCAAAAGTAGAAAAGCTTTTGTGCAACACAATGAAGCAAGAATTTTAGTGCTATTTTATTTTTAATTTTTAAATAATTTTTTTTTGTTATTTCACCTTTCATTCAGCTTTTTTTAAATTGAAAAATTAATTATGCTTATTTTTTAACCATGTCAAAATTTTTATTGCCTCTTTAAAAATTATCTTTTTAATTTCTTAATAATGCACACATCAAAGCAGTCGATATTTTGGATCAAACATCTTATGTGGCCCAACTTTGAGTGGTAAATCTGCCACAGCCATCCAAATATTTGGAAAAAAAGAGAAAAATGAATTTTAAAAATTAGAAAAGGGGAATGCCCGTTGTTAAATCTCACAAAATAAAATTACTATAAAACTTTTATAATGTAACTTCATCAGTTTGATTTGCCATGTATTGGGACTGAGTTTATGTGAAAGATGAGAAGCTACCAAAATACAACTTTGCCTTTAAAAATTATCTTACAGCATGAAGAAAAATTAAATTTTTTAATTGTCTAAAATTAACAAAACCAAAATAAAAAAAAAACAATAAAAATATTCAAACAAAAAATAAAATAAAAAAATTGCAAGAAATTTTTTTTATATAAAAGCCATTTTTTTTAAGAATCGCACTTTTTCGATGAATTTGGAATTTATCGAAAATATTTAAATTCGCAAATTGACTTTTCTTTGACTACCCTTAGGTTTTCGAGGTCCCTGATGACGAATCTGACCTCAGTTTCATTGGTTTCGAAGCGAAAAGTTGAGATCCAGAGGTCTCTAAACGAAAACCCAACTTTTTTTTAAGACGCTTTTTTTAAAAAGTGTTTAGACCAAAAAATAGCAAAAAATCCACTGATTATTTTTGTAATTGTAGCCAAGTTAATTTCATAATTTATTGTTATCCATTCAGAAAGTCATTAAATCAAGATTTAACATTCAACCAAAAAATCGTTGAAGAAACTAATACCATTAAATTGCCCCGCCTCGGAATTATTCTTCACCATAAAAGCAGAACTTCGTGACCCATAAAATTAAGAAGCTTCTCCTCTTGAAAAGGTTAAGAAATTCTTATACCTTGATCCAATCATTTGCTGATGAAACAAACCTCTAATGAAATTTATGCGTTTTTATTTGGGATAACTTTCTTGCTTGTCGGTAGTATCACAGAGAGATTCTTTAGTTGAATTATTAATCAGCATTTATTTTTGGAATTCAATGTTGTTTCATCGCTAATATTTTCGATTTAACGCTTTTTCCTCATATTAAAAATCAAAGGCGGAGTACCAGAAAAGTTTAGAATGTAATTGCATAATTATTTTGATTGTTTGCTGCTTTTTGTTACGTAAATATTAATAATTTTAAGTTGTGTTTTGTTTTAAAATAAATGTTTGATTTACTTTTTGGATGTTACATAGTTATTTAGTTACTTAAATTTAAGGAAACGAAAAGTTGTATGCTCAACATTTTGATTGAATAAAGTAAAAGAAATATGCAAATTTGCTTTTAATGCATTTATAAAAAAACTGATACAAAATGCAAAAGCTTTTGACTTTTCTTTATTGTTGTTCCTTTCTGAGAATGCCCTGGTTCTTTGTATTTTGGCGCCATTTTTTCGCCCGTTTTTATTTGCAAATGAGTTTAATCCTTGGCGAGAAAGAAAAAGTATTACAAAAATTACATATTTTGCAAAAAAAATTTATAACTCATATTTAATTTAAAAGCTTTTTTCTCTTTGCGCGAAAACAATGTTTCGCTGGCTTTTTTCGTCTCTCTTTTTTGTTCCTCCTTTTTGTTTTTCGTTTAGTTTTACTTCGCTTTCAAATTTGAGACTTCACTGATCTATTCTAAAATTTTGATGTATTTGTCTTTATTGTAATTTAAAAAATATTTACCTATTTATTCCCTATCTTCGCTTAATCGTAATAATGCCACTTCAAACATACAATTATTGTCGTGGAAATCACAACATCGCGCTTTTTTGTGTTTTCATAGCTCTTTTTTCTTCGCTTAGTAAAATTTAGACTGTTTCGTAATTTTATTAATTTTTTAGCTGAACTTTCTCATCAAACTGATTTCAACATGGTATCTGGTCGCAATCAACCATCATCAATCAATTCAAAGGAAGAAGAACATGTTCCATATAAACATCTTTTTATGACTGCAGACAAGCTCCTTCTTGATCCAAAATTCAAGCTCAGTCAACATTGCTTAAATGCATATATTATTGTTCCTGATGATATGATCAAATTAGCTTCTCAAGCCAGTGTCTTTCCTGTCAGACGAAGTGTTCAAGATGTGATTACAAAGGTAAATTTTAATGCTCTCGTTTTAAAGCAATTAATTATTTTCCGTTTTAGTATCGCGAAGAAGTCAGTCATGGTCGACGACGTCCATATTCTTTCTGCAAACGTGAACACATGATTTCATTGATCGATGCTTTTGAAGAACAATGCAAGGAATCGTTGCAATTTTATTTATTGCCTTGTGAAATGGAAAAATACTTTATTATTCTCAATTCCAAGCGCCGAAAACGACGTCTTTCAAAAGCTGTAATGAGCGATCATGAAAATCCTGTCAAGTTCAAAATTACAGCAAAGGTTCCAAAAACTATTGTTCAATCTTTATTGAAATCATCCATCATCAATGTTGCTATTCCTATGAATGACAGTTTTGATCAAATTGCTTTGATTCGCTTTATCTACAGTTTCATGCATATAATACATAACAATCTTGCAATCTATCAATTTTATCGTCCGCTCTTCAACGATCTTCTCAAATATATGAAAGATACACTTCCTAATCAGCTTTATGAAAGTAAAAAGTAATGCTTTATTAATGTTTTACATTTTTTGTTTGTTTGTTTTTGTTTTGAATGTTTTTTGATATAAATCTCTTTATTCATAAATGTTGTTAACTTTAGAAAGTGAAAAGTCAGATTTTTTAAACTGGTCCATGCAACATATCCTAAAACAAAAAGGAAATCACACCATGCAATAACTATGTAACTTTCATCGTTCTTTCGTCAATGCTAGGAATGCTTTAAGGAAAAAAGACAGAAAAAAAAATTGAATTTGCATAAATTTGAAATTATTGCAGGTGTTGATGTGCTTTAAATAGCTCGGGATCTTTTGATACGATTTTATAGGGTCCAAATTGATATGTATGATGTTGAGAAAACATGGGCAATTTAAACGCAAGCAATGCAATTTGCTTTGGACTATTTTGGATAAACTTTGATGACTTTAAAGAAGTAAATTTGATTGGGATGTTGCAAAGATGGAAATCTTAAGATCCTGGAATGAGAAGATATGATAATTAGCGACAAAATTTTTATAATAAATTGCATAAATCAAGCTTCATGGCGTACCAAAGAAATGGCCATGGTGTTTCGTGTCATTAATTATTTTATGAAAATAATTCGAAACAAATTTGAAAGCTATTTTCATTGGTTAAAAAAACAAAAATGGTGGAGAAAATTAATCGAAAATGAAAAAATTATTGAAAATAATGTTTTTATCAATCAAAGTTATTTCTGATTTCGGCGATGTACCAACGGCCCAAAATTTATTGGAACACACTAACGCCCAACAAATAAACAAAATTAGAAAATTAAAGTTTCAATATGAAGATTGTGATTTAAAAAATGGCATGCAGAATTCAGCCTAAATCAAGAAAAAAAGTATTAAAAAAATAGTGAAAAAAAAGGGAGAAAGATTTACAAAAAAAGATGTTGGTTGAAGAAGATTTGGAAAGTTATGATCAAAAATAAGTTATTTATTTCTTTTAATAATCGTAAATTGGCTAATTATTTTTTTTTCTTCATTTTTAATGTTACATGCACAGAATGAATATACGCCGGAATAAAATAAATGGTTTTTTTTTCCAATGGAAGTGTAAAAAAATAAAACTGTTTTAAAAGAACGATTGGTTTTTGGTAAAATATATTAAATTTTTTGTAATCAAACTTAGTTTTTCAAGAATTTATTTAGATTTTTTTCTTCAAAATTTAAAATAGGCATTTCTGCGTCCAACTCAAGAAAGAGAAAACCCTTTTTTAATGCATGCAAAAGAAAACAAAGAAAAAAAGACACTAAAATATTCAAAGGAAAAAAAATGAAGCAAATGAAAGTTTAAAGAAAATTGAAATAAAACAAAAAAAATGTATTCAACGCGCTTTTTTGCTTTTTTCTGTTTCGTCAGTCATAAATGAATCAGATTTGTTTTTTAAGAGTTGATTGAAAGTTTAGACAAAATATGTATGTATAAATTTTTTTAACGATTGCAAATAATTTTAAGCAAAGATACGAGATTTTAAAGTTAATTTTTAATAGAATTTTAAGCAAAAAATTGAAATAACGTTAAAGGCCTTTAGAGTCTTGGTTTTAATTTTTGGTGTAAAAAAAGGTGAACGAAAGGATATTGTAATAATTTTTTTTATTGTCGTAGCATCGATTTAAAGTTTCAATATTTTTATGAATTTTTCGTTTTCAGCATCCCTACCATTAAGTATTTTAACTGGCTTTATTTTAATATTAGTGATCTTTTTTTCACTTTTCCAAGATTTAATTTTTCTTCTTCACAAAGAAATTATTTAAATTTTTTTTCACTAAAAAATTATTTGATATTGAAGTTATATTAAATACATATTTTTTATAAACTCTTTTAACTTGAAATTCTGTGTTCAGCGAAAGAAAGCTAAAGCTGCTTTTCTATTAATTAAAAAAAGAAAAGAAAAAATTGATTAAAATATTCAAACTAAAAAATAAAAAAATAGTGTTCAGAAAAAAAAATCAAGACAACAAAAAAATTATTCATCGTTATTTTCTCATTTTTTTTTTAAAATTTTTCTTTTTGTTCGATCATAAATTTCTTAAAAACACTTTGTATGAAAAAAAAAAGCCAGCTGTTTTTGTGTATTAAAAAAAATCGATGGAAGCACTCATTTTAACGATGGTACAATAGAGACAGCTGATTATTGTTAGTCAAAAAATAAGTAGAAAAATCGAAGAAAAAAAATATTTCATTCACTTTGAACGTTTTAACCTTCTTTTTTCTAAACTAAAATTTTTCTGTCACTTTAAAAACTTTTTTAAAAGTTTGACACATTAATTAATTAAATTTGCTTGTGTACAGACACGATCGACCTCGAAAAAAAATAATAAAATGGAAGGACGCACTTTGATCTTTTAAGTGCAACGTTTGTTTTTTATTTTGTCACCTGCATTTGAAGTAAAAAAAGAAAAGACGAAAAGACGCCTGCTTTATTCCATTGGTTGGACATTAACATTATTTTTTTTGTCCCAAATTTTACTTTCAGTCGACCACTCTTATTGATTAATTTTTGGTTTTTTCCAAACATATTTACGCGTTTTGTTTTGAATATTTAAATATTTTTTATTACTTTTTTTTGTGAAGTAAAAGCTAAATTGATTTGTTTAAAGAGTAAGTAACTCCATTAATTTCTATCAAACAAAAAAAAAACGATGCACATACAGAAATAATTTTAATAAAACGTTTACCACAAAAGCCTCAAATTCTGCTTGGTACAGAATGATTATATGCCTCTTATCAATGGGAGGTTTTTGCCCCACAAATGAATAGTTAAAAATAGAAAAAATGAATATAAATTTCAAGAATATGAACATAACATGGCATAATAAATAAGTTAATTTGCCATTCCTCAAGCTTTTTTTGTATGAAAGTGAAAGTTTTATGAATCAATATTTTTCAAACGCATTTTATGAAAGAAAGAGATTTCTTTTGAACAATCGAAAAATAATTTGCTGTTAACGAAAGTTAAAATATCCTCAATGTTTGAGAAAAAAAAAACGGTGAAATTTGCTATAAATTTTGTAGTTTCTTGCTTTGAACAGACATTTTTATTATCTTTTAAAAAAGCTATTTTGCTTCGGTCGAACTAATACGTTTCAAAGTAAACATAAACTTTTTTTGAATGTAAAATTATTTTTGAATTTTTAAATTTTGTTTTTCTTTTCTTTTTTTCGTCAAACATTTGTCTTTCTTATTTTATTTAAAAGGGTTCAAATATTTTGTAAATATCTGCCAAGTCTAGATGCTTCTAGAAAAATAACACAGACAAGAAAAGTATGCATTAACAAAAAATTTAGGGGGATATAACTGTAACGAAAAAGGAGTCCTCGGGATCTTTTGATACGATTTTATAGGGTCCAAATTGATATGTATGATGTTGAGAAAACATGGGCAATTTAAACGCAAGCAATGCAATTTGCTTTGGACTATTTTGGATAAACTTTGATGACTTTAAAGAAGTAAATTTGATTGGGATGTTGCAAAGATGGAAATCTTAAGATCCTGGAATGAGAAGATATGATAATTAGCGACAAAATTTTTATAATAAATTGCATAAATCAAGCTTCATGGCGTACCAAAGAAATGGCCATGGTGTTTCGTGTCATTAATTATTTTATGAAAATAATTCGAAACAAATTTGAAAGCTATTTTCATTGGTTAAAAAAACAAAAATGGTGGAGAAAATTAATCGAAAATGAAAAAATTATTGAAAATAATGTTTTTATCAATCAAAGTTATTTCTGATTTCGGCGATGTACCAACGGCCCAAAATTTATTGGAACACACTAACGCCCAACAAATAAACAAAATTAGAAAATTAAAGTTTCAATATGAAGATTGTGATTTAAAAAATGGCATGCAGAATTCAGCCTAAATCAAGAAAAAAAGTATTAAAAAAATAGTGAAAAAAAAGGGAGAAAGATTTACAAAAAAAGATGTTGGTTGAAGAAGATTTGGAAAGTTATGATCAAAAATAAGTTATTTATTTCTTTTAATAATCGTAAATTGGCTAATTATTTTTTTTTCTTCATTTTTAATGTTACATGCACAGAATGAATATACGCCGGAATAAAATAAATGGTTTTTTTTTCCAATGGAAGTGTAAAAAAATAAAACTGTTTTAAAAGAACGATTGGTTTTTGGTAAAATATATTAAATTTTTTGTAATCAAACTTAGTTTTTCAAGAATTTATTTAGATTTTTTTCTTCAAAATTTAAAATAGGCATTTCTGCGTCCAACTCAAGAAAGAGAAAACCCTTTTTTTAATGCATGCAAAAGAAAACAAAGAAAAAAAGACACTAAAATATTCAAAGGAAAAAAAATGAAGCAAATGAAAGTTTAAAGAAAATTGAAATAAAACAAAAAAAATGTATTCAACGCGCTTTTTTGCTTTTTTCTGTTTCGTCAGTCATAAATGAATCAGATTTGTTTTTTAAGAGTTGATTGAAAGTTTAGACAAAATATGTATGTATAAATTTTTTTAACGATTGCAAATAATTTTAAGCAAAGATACGAGATTTTAAAGTTAATTTTTAATAGAATTTTAAGCAAAAAATTGAAATAACGTTAAAGGCCTTTAGAGTCTTGGTTTTAATTTTTGGTGTAAAAAAAGGTGAACGAAAGGATATTGTAATAATTTTTTTTATTGTCGTAGCATCGATTTAAAGTTTCAATATTTTTATGAATTTTTCGTTTTCAGCATCCCTACCATTAAGTATTTTAACTGGCTTTATTTTAATATTAGTGATCTTTTTTTCACTTTTCCAAGATTTAATTTTTCTTCTTCACAAAGAAATTATTTAAATTTTTTTTCACTAAAAAATTATTTGATATTGAAGTTATATTAAATACATATTTTTTATAAACTCTTTTAACTTGAAATTCTGTGTTCAGCGAAAGAAAGCTAAAGCTGCTTTTCTATTAATTAAAAAAAGAAAAGAAAAAATTGATTAAAATATTCAAACTAAAAAATAAAAAAATAGTGTTCAGAAAAAAAAATCAAGACAACAAAAAAATTATTCATCGTTATTTTCTCATTTTTTTTTTAAAATTTTTCTTTTTGTTCGATCATAAATTTCTTAAAAACACTTTGTATGAAAAAAAAAAGCCAGCTGTTTTTGTGTATTAAAAAAAATCGATGGAAGCACTCATTTTAACGATGGTACAATAGAGACAGCTGATTATTGTTAGTCAAAAAATAAGTAGAAAAATCGAAGAAAAAAAATATTTCATTCACTTTGAACGTTTTAACCTTCTTTTTTCTAAACTAAAATTTTTCTGTCACTTTAAAAACTTTTTTAAAAGTTTGACACATTAATTAATTAAATTTGCTTGTGTACAGACACGATCGACCTCGAAAAAAAATAATAAAATGGAAGGACGCACTTTGATCTTTTAAGTGCAACGTTTGTTTTTTATTTTGTCACCTGCATTTGAAGTAAAAAAAGAAAAGACGAAAAGACGCCTGCTTTATTCCATTGGTTGGACATTAACATTATTTTTTTTGTCCCAAATTTTACTTTCAGTCGACCACTCTTATTGATTAATTTTTGGTTTTTTCCAAACATATTTACGCGTTTTGTTTTGAATATTTAAATATTTTTTATTACTTTTTTTTGTGAAGTAAAAGCTAAATTGATTTGTTTAAAGAGTAAGTAACTCCATTAATTTCTATCAAACAAAAAAAAAACGATGCACATACAGAAATAATTTTAATAAAACGTTTACCACAAAAGCCTCAAATTCTGCTTGGTACAGAATGATTATATGCCTCTTATCAATGGGAGGTTTTTGCCCCACAAATGAATAGTTAAAAATAGAAAAAATGAATATAAATTTCAAGAATATGAACATAACATGGCATAATAAATAAGTTAATTTGCCATTCCTCAAGCTTTTTTTGTATGAAAGTGAAAGTTTTATGAATCAATATTTTTCAAACGCATTTTATGAAAGAAAGAGATTTCTTTTGAACAATCGAAAAATAATTTGCTGTTAACGAAAGTTAAAATATCCTCAATGTTTGAGAAAAAAAAAACGGTGAAATTTGCTATAAATTTTGTAGTTTCTTGCTTTGAACAGACATTTTTATTATCTTTTAAAAAAGCTATTTTGCTTCGGTCGAACTAATACGTTTCAAAGTAAACATAAACTTTTTTTGAATGTAAAATTATTTTTGAATTTTTAAATTTTGTTTTTCTTTTCTTTTTTTCGTCAAACATTTGTCTTTCTTATTTTATTTAAAAGGGTTCAAATATTTTGTAAATATCTGCCAAGTCTAGATGCTTCTAGAAAAATAACACAGACAAGAAAAGTATGCATTAACAAAAAATTTAGGGGGATATAACTGTAACGAAAAAGGAGTCAATTATAATTCTAATATTTAAGTACTTTTGATGGAGTTTACTACGCAAGAAAAGACAATTTAAAAAAAAATTCTTCTATTTTTGTTCTTTTATATGTTAATTTTTTTTGTCACAATGGATTCTTGCTCAAGAAATATAATTAAAATAAATTTGTGAAAATTGAAAGAAAAGCAAACCATCTGATTCTATCGAAAAAGAAGAGAAAAAACCTGTCAATTTTTTGCTACAAATTTCGTAGTATCTTACTTTGAACAAACATTTTTTTAGAAGTAAAAAAAGGTCAGTGTTTTTTCCATATTTTAAAGAAAAAATCAAAAATATAAATTTTATTTTGTCTTTTTTGAATATTTTGGTCTAATTTTTTTTAAATTTTTTATTAAACTTTTTGAGCTTTTTTAATGATTGCCATTTCTTTCAATGATAAATACACTGATAAATCCTTATAAATGGATATTAAAGATTACTGAAACAAGATTTTTTTAAAATTAGTTTAAACATTCACAGTTTATATAGGTAACTACGTTTATTGTTAAAAAAATTTAGTTTATTTCCATAATTCTCAAGAAAGTAAATAGTTTAAAAAAGAGATTTTAACTGTGTCCACACTCTTTATAATATTATTGTTTTGGACACGACAATTTCAATAAATTTTCATGCTTCTTTTTTTAAACCATATTATTGGAGGAATTTGGTATTTTTTAAAGCTATAAATTTTTATTGTGTTGTTGTTTCATAAATTCGTAACGCTGTTTTTAACTTCCTGTTATTTTGTGGAAGAGAAAAGGAACTGTTGGGCTGTTGTCGTCTGATATTTGTTGGCCCAATAAATGTGGATTAGGCGGTATTTTTTTCTTTCTCAAAAAGCTTTTGTAAAATTACTTCGTTTAAAAAATAGAGAGCTAGATAGGTTAACTCCGTGGTTTGAATATTTTTGTTCTAAAAAAGCAAATTTTAAATCTAAATTAACTCTTCTAAAAAAGCTTAATACTTGAAGGGTCAAAAAAAAAAAGTTTAGTTAGAGTCAAAGTGCGTGTTGTTCGTGACTGCATGAATGAAAGAGAAACACACTTGCTTTATTCGAAAAGAGTGTCTGTCTTTCTTCACTTTTGTCAACGAAAACTTTCAAATTGATTGCTTTTTTTCTTTCTCTCGAGAAACTTGTCATGCTTTTCGTTTTGAATTTTTGAATTTTTTTTTTGCCAAAAAGTATTGGATTTTTTGTTAACGAAATACTTTGAAAGATGTTCTTTTGAAAGCATAAAAAGATATAAATAAAAAAGTGTTTGAAAATCTTTAATCCTCAAAAAACTTTACTAACAATCTTTGGATTTTAATAATTCAAAGGAATGATTCAAAGGATATTTCTATCATAGGCTTCATTTTATAATTTGCTATTTAAAAGATAAGAACAAATGGACCGATAAAAAAAAATAAAAAAATGATACCTCGAAACAAACAATAAAGAATGAAAACAAAATTTAAAAAATTACATATTTCCTTTACGTAAATAGATAAACAAAAAAGTTTTTTGCTTCTCTGTAAAGTTACCTACTTGTTTAGTCATTTCGCAAGGTCAAAAGCAAAAGAAAGAATTGTTTTAGACTTAACGTGCGTCTCTATCAACAATAAAAATAAACTGACACACAACAAACAGAGCCCATTAATATGTCTGTCGTTTGCTACAAAACATGCCTCGGTTAACTTCATTGATTATTTTTTTTTATCATTTTGAGTTTCTTGTCCTTTTTTTGAATATTTTAAATAATACAATATATTTTTGCATTAAAAATTCCACTTTAGTGCATTATTTTTTAAATTTGTTTTAAAGCGAAATCACAAAAATTAGGAACTAAAAAAGAAAGGTTGACAACCTTTAACTACCAATAATAAATGTGTTCATCATCACGAAAATGTTGCCATCGAAAATCGATCCTTTCACCATGCATATATATTGGTGCATAAAACGAAATCCACCGTTTATGTGTTATTAATTGGACTTTATATTTTGTATATTTTTTTATTTGAAATAAAAATTATTGTGAAACCGAAGTAGTGAAAATTTTTTAAACGATATGGTGTTTTAGTTTTTTTCTTTTAAAAAACTGCCCCAGAATAAGAATAAAGAAGTATAAGATTAAAGATTTCAAGTATTGATAAAAGTTATTTTTTCGAAAACAACTATCAGCATCCATGAACAAAAAAACTAATTTTTACTTTCGTTTCGTTTCATTTTCGCGAAATTTCGCAAAATTAAACTTTAGAAAATTTCGTCTTTCGTCGAAAAAGCGGAATATTTTTTTAACGTTCAGGCATCCCTTGTCGCAACATGTATTAATTTAATTAATTATTCGATTTATTATACAATGACGTGCTGTCTTTAAAGGCAATGTGAAAAATAGTTTATTTTTGTGTCAGAAAAATTTATTTATAAACGTAAATGTTAGTTAAAATGGAATTTCTTTAAAAAAAAGTAAAACATAAACCAAAAAAATCCAAATTTTCAAAAGAGAAAATAAAAAAAGAAAATGAGAATGCTTTTTTTAAAAAACATTTAAAATCATTCATAGCTTTTTATTTGCGAACATTTGATTTTAAAAAAGCAGACAATTTTGAAAGTGCTTCTTAAATTTTTTTTAAATCTCAAAATAAAAAAATGAATAGTTCTTTTGTTAAGGCTCACCAACCGTATGAATTATCAAAAAAGCAAATAATTTCTTTGCTATGCTTGTGGATCACCTAATCACTTTATCGCCCAATGCTTTAGTAATGATAAATGTTATGGATTTTTGCAAACTGGAAAAAATCAATGCCAATCTCAATTCTGGTATTGCCATGATTTTGTTGAATGGTCATGCTGTTATTGTAGTAGTAGCAGGGCATGAAAAAAAGGAAATTTTATTCAAAATTATTCTTGTAGCTTTAAGAAAAACGAAAAAACAAAAAAAAATTGCAAGGATACAAAAGAAAAACCTTTTTAGGAAGTGAGAAAGAAAAATACAATAAAATAACTAACAAAAAAAAAATTGCAAACGATTGAATCCGAAATAAACGATCCTCTAAACCAACACCAACAAACCTTGGATTATTATTATGAGTAAATAAATGTTAATTTATTAACTAAATTATTTTGGATACTAGGAGATCACCAAGTTCAAACTTATCTAATATTCAAAAAAGTTGAAAGCCTTATCAAATTTTTTGCGTTTTGCAAAATTATAATTGAAAACATTTTGATTTTGTAAAATATAATTTAAATCATTTTTATAATTACCAAATTATTTATCAACGCATAAATGTTTAATCTTGCTGTTATTATCTCGTGTTATAGTTGATTTGATCATCTGATTAGGGCCAGCAACTCCATTTAAAAAATGTACAAAAATAAACTTCTAAAAGTTTTTTGTTGTTGTATTAATTTTATTACTTTCATAAAATTAATTTTACTATAAATTTCAATTTGCGCTCAATATTTTAAAATATCGAATAAAAAGCTCGTCGAAAAAAATATTGGTTGGTTTGAGTCCAGCTGCAACCGCCGCATTTTTTTAAAAACATTTCAAAAAAAGTAACACACAACAATAACAACACTGGCCAATGTTTGTCTGTTTCTCTTTTTTTCCTTCGTCGACCACCTTCATTGATTATTTTTTATTTATGTGTGGTGAGTTTTTCTTTTTTTTAATATTTAAATAATATCTTTTTTTTATTCTTTTTTATTGCTACTTATTTTCTGTTAATTTGGAAATTAAAAATAAAGTTTTCTTATTGGTTAAAGTTTAGAATTTTAAAAGGAAAGTTAAAACATCGAAAAAAATTATTCTTCAACCAACAAAATTTCGATTTTGATAATCCAATAGTTTTTTTTGAGCGTGGTTTTAGTATTCTGTTCCACGCATAAAGTAAATTAAATGAGTGCGGTTATTAATTTACTGTACCACAACAAGAATAAAATAAAAGTAATAAAAAATTCTTTCCAAATCAAAGAAAAATAGAAAATTTTATAAAAAAATATTAAAACTTTCATAGTTTTTAGAATTAAAAATTCGCAAAAAAAATTTACTTTATTGTTGTCTTCTGGGAATTGAAGTAAAAAAAAAGAGGAGGACGAGCGCAGTGCAGCAAGTGTTGACCAAAAGAGAAGTAAAAAAAATATGGAAGGACGACCGACGCATGCTCGCGTTTTGTTGGACAAAAGTATGCTTCTTTTTTTGTCGTCATACTTTTTTTAGTATTTTCACTCGCTTTCTTTTATTGATTCCATTTTTTGTCGTAGCCCCTTTTTTTACTATTATTTTTTTGTTTTTTGAATATTTAAAAAAATTATTTTTTCACTTCTTTTGTTGTAAGTAATTATCCATTTTATTGCCGACCATAACTCGTTGATTTGGTCAGTCTTGGTTACAATTATAGTAGCGTTTGATACAGCAAGATTTAGAGCTCCACGTAACTGGTCTTTAAACAAACTTGAAGTAAATATATTTCGTGAAAGTGATATACCCGATTGGAGACATTACTTTAGATATTGGAAAAATTCTATGGCAATAAGCCCTGCGACTAAAATTGGAAAAGAACTTCTGAACATCTGCATGAAAAAATAAATAAATAAAAAAATTCAGTATCTCGATTGGCACAGCCCAAAAATCCAGCAATAATATTAAGAAAATCGTTTAATGTCATGGAAGAATTAAATATTAATTTTTAAAATTCACGGGGCATTATTAGACACATCGCATGGTAGTGATAAATTGGGAGAAATTGATGCACACAAAAAACGTTTGAAACAATTGTGGTAAAAACTGAGACACCATTTTGATTGGATTATATATTCCGTTTATTTTTCTGCAAGGTTTCATAATTTTTATTGAGGAAAAGTTTATAAAATTTTGCTAAATCAATTGTTTGCAAATCATGAAGATTTTGAAACATTTGAAAATGCTAGTACCTTCGCTACTTAAATGGATTTTGTTACAAAGCACTCTTCATTTGCATAAAATACTTCCACAAGAACTACAATTATGCCTTTCATTTATTTGCTTTATTATTATCTTTTTTGACGCATTTTTAGAATTTGCTTTCTCACTCAGTTGGCCGACACAACATTTTATTCAAGTGGATTACTTGAATTTTTTTTTAAATTTGCTGATTTTATCATATTTTTAGTGAATTTTTTTATCCTTTCCAAATCGAGGATGATGTTTTCAATGATTTTTTTCTTAATTTGGTTACTTTTAATTTAACAGCTTCAGTTGACATCCTTTTTAGATCAGCGACTCTTTCAAGTGCCGACGACGTACGTTAAAAGACCACACAATTGCAATACAAAAGTTAACTTTCCATTTCAATTTTTCTCGATTGATTCGTATCGATTGCTTTTGTTTTTTTTAAATTTAAATGAACATTTATTAATTTTTCAAACCAAAAAAGTATTGATAAAATTAATAGCATATTGTTGCTATTAATTTTTGTTGTTATTCATGAAGGAATAATAATATAATAACTTTTTCTTGGGATTTGAAATACAAAACTTTATTTAAGCGAAGAAAAAATTACAAAAAACCTTACAAAAAAAGCAGGGAAAAAGCAAGCTTCTCAAAAATAAAAATAAAAATAAAAATAAAAATAAAAATAAAAATAAAAATGCATACTACTGCGACCCTATAACTTCTCCAAAGCAGAAATGACAGTAACGACTCCATTTAAAAGAATGATTACTGTCATCTGGAAGAGACAATTTTAAAAGAAGCAAGCGAATGCAAATTTTTCACTTTTTATTTTGGGAATCAAAAAAGACAAAGAGTTAAAAAGCAAGCAAAAAATTAGGCTTTATTTAAATAAAAAAATTTAAGCAGTTCTTTATTTTTATATTTTTGGCAGCTTTTTGTTGCAACACCAAAGATTCTTATTTAACCTGAACGTTGAATATGAGTTGCACGTTCTTCGCCTTCACGATTATAAAGAATGGTTTGAACATTGTTTCCAGAACCAAAGGATTCTTCTCCATCAAAAACAAGTTGATCTGGAGGAGAGTGGATTCCTTGATTGCGGGCGAAAATTTTAACTGATTTCCCAGGTCGAAGAACGAAATCTCTTGGGAGAGTATAAACAATTTCTTTTTTTGCATCAATTTTACGTTTAAGTTTCCATTCACCAATGAATTCTTCTTTCGCTCGATGAGTGTTGTTAAGGACAACAAATTTGCCTTCGGGTGAAGCTTCTTGAATGGAGACATTGCCTTTGGCAGATCGTTGAAATGAAGATCGAGATGCAGTTTCACCTTAAAAAAATTAGGATATTTTTAATTTTATTTAATTGTAAAAGTCGTCGTGTCAATTACCAAATTATTCAAAGCATTAATTTTTAGTAATTCTTTCTTTATCTTCAATATTTTTCTTTTAGAAAGTAAAATGATTTATAAAAATTTGTTGATTTTTTTAAATTTTGTTTAGCGTTTTTCAAAATTTGCTAAGAAATTTTGCGTTTTTAAAATGTCAAATATCAAACATAATTTTTTAAGGAAATTATTTTTTTGGTTTGCAATTTTGTTAAATTTCACGATTTAAATTTCATTTCGCAGACAGAAAATAAAATTTTCTTCTTTTTTTAAAGCCAAGACAAACATTAAAAAATTTGTAAAAATGCTTTTAAATTTAAATTTTTTAGTTAAAATCTTCACTAAAAATTTGCTTCTTTTTTGGTAAATTTTATCAAAGTAAAATATCCTAAAAAATTTGGTAATTTTATAAATAAATTCATTGTTTGAGATTTACTCGAAGAAAGTTAATGGAAAATCTCTGTTTCGTTAACCTTTACCTTTAATAACTCGCATAGTTTCAGTGTCTTCTTGTTGGGTGATGCCATGAGTTTTGACGACTTGTTCCACAAGTTGTCGAAGCCCAGCTCGATTTTCTTCACCTTCCAACATTTTTCGATAAATTGCAATTTCAGCATCGAGGGTTTGTTTGGTATCGAGAAGCATTTGAAGTTCAACCATAAGAGCCTGACATTCTTCACGCATTTTACGAATTTGTGCATCTCGTTCATTGAGAGCTGATTCATATGAACGTTGATCATCTTCAAGTTGGAAGTTAAGTTCTTGAATTTGTTTTTCAAGCATCGAATTGCGTGATTCCAAATCAGCCAATTTTCCACGTAAATCAGTGAGTTGAGTTCGAAGTCGTTTAACTTCCTCCTTGGCATAACCCTGTTCCATGGATTGTCGGGCAGATTGGGTTTGAATTTCTTGGACCTTGAGTCGATACCAAGATTCCATGTCAGTTCGATTGACGTTGTAAATCTGCAACAATAAAAAATTTAGAGAAGCTTATAAAATATTTTTTTTAAAATTTT
The DNA here is from genome assembly GCA_028622995.1 of Panagrolaimus kolymaensis. Lineage (NCBI taxonomy): Eukaryota > Metazoa > Nematoda > Chromadorea > Rhabditida > Panagrolaimidae > Panagrolaimus > Panagrolaimus kolymaensis. The sequence goes on along the minus strand of JAJQJQ010000045.1, from coordinate 1,951,562 downwards.
TGTCTCAAGAATCAATCTTTCAAATTATTCGAAAAAGCTTAATATTTTCTTAAACCATAGCTTTTAGAATATTTACCAATAATTTTTAGCTTAAAAAACGAAAAAAAATTACAATAAAGTAAAAAAAAACTTTTTCGCATCGCGATCTAATTATTTATGGAATTAATTTTTAACTTTTTCTGATTCTGCCCCTTTTGTTGATGTTTTTTTAAATTTTAAATTTATCTATATTTTCCCACAAATTAAGAATCTTTTTTATCCCTGAATTACTCACTTGATCATATTCCGTACGAATGTCACGAATAGCTGAAGCCAATTCATTTTTAAAGAATTCTCGATTTTCTGGAGTGGTATCTCTTGCAGCAAGGGATTGCAATTCTTTAATTTCTTGTTCATGAACTCTTCGAAGGAAATCAATTTCTTCGAGAAGGGTTTGAACTTGATTTTGATAATCAATTCGATTTAGGGTTTCTTGATCCAATTCAGTTCGGGCTCGTTGAAGCTCGGACATAAGTCGTTGGTTTTCTTTTTTGACTCTCATTACAGTTTCTTCAAGTTCAGCAATTCTTCGACGAAGAAGATTGATTTCAGCCTCGAGGTCGGATAAGCGGACGAGGAGATCATCGATCACGGCTTTATCATGGTGATGGCCTTTCACAGCTTCATCATATTTTCGACGAAGTTCATCAAGTTCATCTTGCATTTTTTTTATTTGCTTGAGTAATTCATCGCGTTGACGATTGGTTTCATCAATAAGCTTTTTAGCTTCAACCAATTCCGATTCATACATTTGGCGGATGTTATGAGTATCTTTGCCCCATTTTCCACGAAGTAATTCCAAATCAGCAGCGAGTTTACGATTTTGAGCTTCCAAAAATCGAACCTTTTCAATGTATGAAGCCAATTTGTCATTCAAATCGCTCATTTCCTTCTTTTCTCGTTCACGGGAATCTCGAATAGCCGAAGCTGCATTTTGACCAAATGGTGATAGGCCACTTCCAAGTGATGAACCCATTTCAGTTACAATTTTAAGGGAACGAGAGCCACTTGCTGAAAATTTAATTTTGGTTTAACTATTATAATTTCAAAAATGAGTAAAACCAGAAACAGAAATTGTTTCACATCTCAAATGGAAATTACGGTATCGTTGAAATCAAAATTTTATTTTCAAAGCAATTTTTTAAAATTATATGAAACTTTTTTTAAATTTTCTTTTTCTTGGTTAAAATAAGTTAAAAAAAAACATTCATTTTACCCAAAAAAATTATTATAATTTGTGAATTTCCATGATACCGTACTTTCCATTCAGAATTTGTGAGAAAAGTAACTTTTCCCATTTTTTTATTACTTCTTTAAAACTTTACTGTTTTCCAAGCTATATCGTATCCTTTACCCTTTTTATCTCCTCCGTTACCTTTGATGACCTCACCTCGATATTCATAACTTGTGTTATATAACAATGGCGTGGTTCCAAGGCCCAAAAAGGCCGACGATTGATTAGATGATGATCCTCGAGACATAACTCTTTCACGATTTAAATCAAAATCCGATGCAAATCTTACAGATTGTTTAGGCCTAGTTGAACCATAAAAATTGCCACCACCAATATTTGATGGCAAAGTGCTCTTATCTATTGCCAATGCACTTGATGACAAACGACTCGTCGCAATAAATGAAGCTTCTTTCAATCGTGGAGAACGCCCGCCGCTGCGATCGGAACTTCGAGTTCGATAATGAAATGATGAAGACATGGTTCAGCAGCGAAGATGATGAATTTAAAATATAGGATAATAGGATTTATAATAATAAATCACAAAAAAATTTTTAAATTGTATTTTTTCGGGGGCGATTGTGAAGGCACAGAATACAATAAACTTTTTTTATAAAGCAGACGACAATAAATTTTTTTTAGAAAAAAATAATAAAAGCTGGCGATGAAACTATTTTTTTCTCTTTTTCAAAAATTTTTAAATGTTCAAAAATGAGTTATAATAAAACCATCGTCAGCAAAATATATCGAAGAAGACAGAGACGACGTCCAAAAAAAAGAAATGGACAATCAAGTCAACCGTGGCTTAGCCGGAAATGATCTTCTCTCTTTCACTTATTTCTTTTTTTGTTTGAAGAGATCCAAAAAAAGAGGAAAGGTTTGCCGCCGCCACATTTGTGAGACTAGTTTATAAAAATGCGCGAAAAGTATTTTTATGTATATTTATTTATTTATTTTCTCATTACACTTTTTTTCTATCTATGATCAACCTCATTTTTTTTGTTTGAAAAATGGACAAAACTTTTTTCTTTTTTCTAAGAAAAGATGAGTTTGAGTTAATCGTTGTTCGTTATTATTTTTAAAAGTCATAAATAATCCGAGTTTCCGAGTAGAATTGAAGAAAAGAAAATTGTATAGTTGGGTTTTTTTTGAAGAAATAAATCGAGCTCATTTTCAGTATCGATGAAGGGCAGAAAAAAAAATTCATGAAGATGGACACTATTGTTTTCTTTTCTTTTTCATTGCAGAAATACGCTTTTTTCGAAAAAAAGTTATTAGGTTCATAATTTTTAGAAAAAAAAACTTTTGGATATAAAAAGTAAAAAACTTCAAAATGGAAAACTATGTTTATCCGCGGAGAGATTATAACTCTCTTAATCCTAAACATTCATTCATTTAGGCACACACTCAGATAAAAAAAAATGTTTCTTTTTTAAATAAAAGTTTTTATTGTATTTTTTTTTATAATTACTGAAGCGTCAAATGACAAAAAAAACAGTTTTTAGTTTGAGATTTTTAAGGGTCAAAAATGGAGTGTGTAATTTTTCAGAGATACAGAGAAAGGGAGAGTAGGAGCCAATGATTTGGTTCCTAACTTGGCTTTCAAAAAAGATACGATATAGCTTCAAACTTATTTTTCCATTCTTTGTCACACAAAAAAGACAAATTTAAAAACTTACTAAGAGTTTCACGAGCACCCGAACGGCCTCCAATAGGTTGACGAGCTTGAGCCATATTTTAAGTTTGTTTGATTCTTTTCAAAGCTACAAAATATATAAAAATGTTTAAATAAGTGTAAATACAAAAAGTGAAAGGATTTTATATCGAACACAAATTATATTTAATCGAAATGAGTCATAAACACGATTTTAAATTTATATCCGCGTTCAAAGTTTGGAAAAAGACGAAAAATTAATATTATAAATAAGTTTTTTTTATGAGCGTTTAAAAAGTCATCCAAATGGAGAGAGACATGTCATAAAACAAATGTTTCAAATTTTAAAAAAAAATAACTTCAAAAGCGTAAAAAAGGTGGAATCAGTGATTCATAGTGAAATAATACCAGAGTCGAAGAATAATTTAAGTTTTTTGGAAACGATTTTAAAAAATATTTAAAGAAAAAAGATGTAATAAAAATTTGGTGTTATAAATTAGTTTTTAACGATAAAATCTTAGGTTTTAAAAAAGTGAAAGAAATATTAACAAAAAAATATATAAAAAATTAAGATTTTTATAGCTCGTGGGTGTCTGTCGGTGAGGTTAGCGATAATTACGAAAACAAAATTTACATAAATGATTTAACCAGTGTAAAAATATAAACATCTTGATTGTTTCTAACAAATATTGGCTCATGAAACAAATAACACAAAAATTTTTTTTAGTCATCTGTAATTCTATTCAGGAAAGTAAACCAAAGTCAAGTTAAACCTTAACAAAACAAACCGAAAAGTAAGTCCAACTTTAACTCAAAGTTTTAGAGTAAGTAAAAAAGTTAAAACTGAAAAATGAAAATTATGTTGCGTTTTCATCTTTTTTACTTCCAAGAATTTTCTCGCAATATTTTTTTTTTCACTCACCCATCTAAAAAATCTAAAAGCCCTTAATTCCCAATTCCCGCCTCTCTCAAATGGAATAACTAAAACTAACTAAATACTGAACTCATCGTTGCTTTTGATGGAACTAAAAAAAGGAAAAAAAGAAAGAGTTAACGGAAAACAAATCGGCTTTTCTTTTATTTGCGTCGGCAGTCATCAGAGGAAAAAGTTTTTACCTAAGAAGCCAATTTGTCAAAAAACTTAATTCCAAATGAAAACGGTAAAAAAAAGGTATTTAGTAAGTAAAAAAGAATTTTTGGTGGAAGAAAAAGAAGCAGACGATGGAAAAAAGCTTGATTTTTATGCTCAACGAAAAAAAAGTTTTAGAGCGGAGGCGCAAAAAAAAAAAATAGAAAAAAGGTAATGTTTAAAAATGGGATTAACGCCAGCCACGATTCTCTTTTTTTGTTTTGTTTGTTGTCTTCGTCAATCGTCAATGAATAATGATTTAAGGATGGTTGTTTGGCTTAGAAGCAAGCGAAAAAATGGAGGTAAGAAAAATGAAAAATGCTTCTGAAAAAGCGGAAAGTTGCAATGGAAAAAGAATGTATTTAGTAAAGTTTTGTGGAAAAAGTTTTAAAAATGCTAGAGGAGGCCGATGTTAAGCTTCTTACAGTAGAAAAATAAAAAATATCATACTTTAAATTTAAAAGGCGCTATCGAAGTAATAAAAATTAAAGTAATAAAAATTAAAATATGCATAGATTATTGACACACAAAAATTCTCAAAGGTTAATGAGTAAGGAAAAATTACTTAATATTCAAAATAATTAAAATTTCTCACAAAAGTTTATTTTTAATTAGGAATCCGATCAATTAAGAAAATACTCAAATATTGCTTCCAAATCCAACTAAAAAAAGTATGAAGAAATGAAAACATTTTCCTTCGCTTGAAAAAGGAAAATGTTTGCGCACAACCAAAAAAAAATAATTGCATAATACCTAAAAGTGGAGAAACGGAAAGAAATCAAGACAAGATATTTGGGAGTGATAGAAAATGAAAAAAAATGCAAGCGTTCTCATTTTTATTATATATTTAATAGGAGAAGTTTCAAAGAGAGATGTGGAGGGAGAAGGCGATGGATGGCCTTTGAATATTTGACTCTCGTTTCTCCTCATTCTCGCGCAAAAAAAAAATTCGATTACATAAAATTTTTGTTGTTATTTTTGATGATTTTTTTCTTGATTAAAAATATGAAAAAGAGTTTGTTTCTTTGATTGATCCGTGTTTTAGATAAAAAAATTTTTATGAGGGCAAAAAACTGACGGACTTACAAAACTATGTAAAAGCGCTCGCTCTGCACAAAAATAAGTCTCAACTAAAATGCTTCATAAATATTTTTGTTTTCGAGGAAAAGCCCAACTCTAATTTCGCCAGGAAAAATTTAAAAGGCGTTTTCGTCGAATTTTTTGTGATTTTTAGCTTAACGTTCAAAGATACTGTAACTTATAAACTTGCCACCTTAAAATTTCCTTATCCATGAAAAACGATAAAAAATAAATCATTTAATTTTTTTTTTTTGCAGGATTCGTTTATATTTGTAATAAAAAAAGTGTCAAAAGAGAAAACGTAGAAAACGAAGAAGAAGCAATTTATCGAAAGGTGAAGAAAAAAATGAGACAAATAAAATTGTTTGATTTGAGTTTGTATTTATTTATTTGTATGAAACATGAAACACAGAGATGACAAAAAAAAGAAGAAAAAGTCGTTTGTCAACAACAAATACGGGCAAGCAAGCAAGACAAGAATATAGAAGAAGAAAAAAAGAAAGAATGAACGAATGTTGCAAAGTTTTTGTATTTTTGTTTCTTAACGATATTGAAGAAAAAAAAGAGAGGAAGAAAAGCGCTTTTGTATAAAAAAAGCGTCGAAGAAAAAGTGCTAATCTATTTTCTTTCTTTTTTCTTTGATTTGATTTTTTTTCGCGCATGCATGAATGAGCAACAGTAATAACACAAGAAAACGAGAATTATGGAAGAAAAAGAAGAATGCAGAGTTGGAAAGAATAATTAGAAGGAAATTAATTTAAATAGAAATTAATGAAAACAAAAAATTATTTTTTACAATATAAAAAAATTGATTAAAAAAGCTTATGAAAAAATGTGACCTCTCAAAGTTCTATAATTTGTTCGGTTTAAAAAAAAATAAGGTAAATAAAATGTAAATTTTCCTTTTTATGACCTTACAATAGTTTAATTTGTTGAAAAGAATCTTAAAAAAATATGCATAATTTTAATTTAAAGATAAAGTTTCAATCAAAGTTTAAAAATATGGCAATTCGTTAAAAAACACACGATTTGAGTGAATCAAGAATATCAGAAAACTTTGATGCTAAATATTTCAAGACATAACAAAAATCTCGCAAAGGTAAAGGCCCCAAGCCTCACTTAAATAAAATAGAAAAACTCCCACAAAAATAGAAAATTTTCCATCAATGAAATACAAAACTATTATTATTGTATTTTTCTTCCACCTCCTTTTTTTGCAAAGCGTCAAAACAAAATCGTATTTTATTTTATTCAAAAATGGTTGGACGATTTCCCCCTATTTTTATTTTTTTGGTATTGTTTGTTTTCGAAAGGTGAATGGAATGGAATGAATGACAAATAATGATTCAGAATCCGGACTTTTAAAAAAATAGATGAAATGTCTTTGATTAAAATCAAGGGTTTTTTGTTTGCTTGCCAGAAATATGGGTTTTGTAATAAAACTGTATAACAAATGTTTTTTAAATTAGTCTACGTAAAAAATTTGAAAATTTAAAAGAAATAGTCAGAAAATTGGGATAATCAAAACTTTAGAGGAAAAAAACATAAAAATCATAATTTTTCGTAAAAAAGGCAAATACATAGAAATTTTTATTATTATATTTTTAAGACTAGATCGATCAAAGTCGAAAAAAGTAATTAATTCATACCTTTGCTACTAATAAAATTACACACGCTTTAATTTATACAATTTATTGATGACGCCCATTAATGAAACAAATTGCTTCCGTTGTAAATTTTTTTTGGACAACTTCAAAGAATTGTGACTGAAGCAGCTCAAAATGAAAATGAAATGATAACAAAATAAATTTTACAAGCATTTTTATTGCGTTCGTTTTTGAGCTATAAAAAAATCATTTAAAGAATTTTAAACGCTCCAAAAATGCATCATAAAGAAACAGGAAATGGAAGTAATAAAAAAGCACACAAAAACAAGGAAGAAAAAGTAAATAAATAAGTGAATGCCAAGAATATTTCTTAAAATGGAACAATGTCCTCCAAAAGTCATGATATTTTTTAAAGAAAGAAAAAAAAAAGATTGAAAGAAAGCAATTAAAATTTTCAGGAAAAAAACAAGTATGGAATAGAAAAATGGAAAGCCAGAGATTTGATGTCTCAATTCTCCCAAAAAATAATGTGAATAAAACTGGCGCTTTTACGTACATTATAAAATATAAACAAAAAAGATTTAAAGAAATAATTTTTTATTTACACTTTTGGAAAATTAATGGCGTAGTACATTTATTTATAAAAAATGAAAAGTCGCTAAAAAAATACAAATAAGTAAATTAGCTTATACAATTAGCAAACACTAAAAAAATCCCAGGTGTTACCTTTACTAACATAAAATTCGATTGATTTTTGCACCATGGATATAAATAATTCTTTTCTGTCTGTCTCTTTTTTTGTGTGCTGCATCCAAAAAAAATTATTGTCTCATTTTTCCCTCTCTTTTTCTCACTCCAACATGCGCTGATGGAATTACAATTTTTTTGAGTTAAAGGGATTCGCTTGATTTGCTTTACTTCCATCCATCGTCATTTTTTGCTGAGTCTGAGATTTCTGATCTTTTTTTCCTCTCATTTTTTTTTTGTGTTGACTGTTTGTTATTTATTTTTACTATATTTGCGCAATATTGATTTTCATTTTCTTTTTTTTCACCCATTTTTATGAGGAAAAAAAGAGTAAAAAGTACAAGCAACTGAATGAATATTTTTCTTTTCCAAAGTTTTAACTTTTAGAAACTTTTATCGGAAAGTTTTATTGGAAGAAAAATAAATTGAATTTCTAAAAATAAATGGCTGATTAAAGGCCTAATAATTTTAATGAAAGAATTAGGTCAAAGATGAGCAAACAAAGGTCATAAAATATAGTAAACTGGCAAGCAATGATTTGTTTTTTGCCATAAATTTGCCCTTTAAGCCATCAGAGGTCATAAAGTTTTATCACGAAAATGCACCCGATAATCCGACCTGCTTTTTTGAAGTGTTTTTTCTTCTTCAAAAAATTAACAATAAAAAAAAGTTAATAATTATATTTGTCCATCTTTTCATTCATAAAAAAAAGAATCTTCTCTTATTTTTTCAACCTTAAATTTGATCTTTTCAACAACAAGAAAAATGCTTTCCCAAATTCCACTTGTCCAATCTTCTCGTATTTCATTAACTTCAAATACAATTATTAAATTTGATAATAATGAAATTGAATTTACCGTTGTTCCTCAAAGCGCACAGGGCGATGACGAATATATTTTTAAAATTCAAGATATAAAAGGAAATTTTAAATTTGATAAAATTTCCTTATTTTGTAAGTTTTTTTTATCAAGCTCACAAAATAGTTTTATTATATTTGTCTTTATAGTTTCAAGCAAAATGTCATTTGACAAAAAAAATAATACCTTTATCGTTGAAAGCGAAAATATCAAAAGCATATTTTATTTTCATATTTTGGCCAATATAAACCTTTTAAAATTATCTTACGTTAGCGTCACATATCAGCTACAAATTCCTTCGGCTCGATTAAGAAAGTTGAAATTTTACGAATATTTTGAAGAAGAAATTATTTTGCCAAATTATGAGTATCTCAAATTTCGATGTTTAATAAAAAAAATCCACGAACATCAACTTTGTATCGTTATTGAAAACCCATACAAAATTGAAATAGATGGTTTGTTATCGATATATTCTATAAAAATTCTAACTAATATAATCTCTTTTTTAGGTAAAACAGGCGATCATGAATATTTTCATGGAACTGGAAATAATGATGACCTTGATTTGAAATTAGCATTTGTTTTTGACCCAAAAAATATACCCCATTCAAATAAAAATTCTCAAAGTTGTGAAAAAGTGATAACTGCAATGGCTAAAAATTTAGAATCTTTAACAATTCAATGTCCAGCTTTGGAAGAAAGTCGTCCGCCATCGGTTTTGCCTTCATTAATATCCACACAAGTCCCGGCATCTACTACACCTTTGGAAGCTGCTACTTATACCCCTCATTTAATTCCAACAACCACAAAATTCTTTGAAACTTTTTCAATCATCCAAAACTATCCTGATGTAAATTTTATTTCATGTGATGGAATTGAAATTCCAAGTTATCGCTGTATTTTGGCTTTTCATTCTGAAATATTCAAAAATATTTTTGAAGCCCAAAAAGAAATCCCAGTGCAAATTAAAAGTAAAAGTTTTGAAGCTAAAATTATTTCAGCTGCTTTGAATTTTTGCTATGGAAAAGCTCAATCCTTTGTTGGAAATGAAAGTAAATTATATGACTATGCAACTAAATATGGAATAAATGAATTAAAAGTAAGGAATCTTACTCGACTGAAAAAGAAACAGCACTTTGCTTTTTAGGTAGCTTATTGCTCATTTATGGAAGCAAATGTTAGTCACAAAAACGTTTGTGAATTTATTCAAATTGCATATTCGAATAACTTAGAAACCTTGAAACAAAAGTGTTACCAAGTTTTAAAGAAAAATATAAACAAAATTCATCCACAAAAAATAAAAAAATTACCCAATGAAATTCTCGTAGATATTTTTTATAATTCCAACGCCGAACAAGGACCTATTCCATCAAGTGAATATAGAGTTATTTCTAAAGATTCTGATTATCTTTATATTGAAATTAATGGAACTATTATGAAAGCAAATTATGTTAAAACTGAAAATGATTTAGCAACTTTTCAAATTTTGGGCCCAGCGAGTTTAGAAGAATTAAGCGGAAAAAATGTTCATGCTTGAATCGAAGCAGAAAATTTTCATTGTTAATTTTTGTAATTCTATTTTTTTTAAACATTTGATTGTATTTTTTTTTTGAATTTATTTCATCATAAAAAAGTAAAATGTAAAACCATGAGAATGAGGCGACAATACCAATTTACAAAAAATAACCGCCAAGAATGTGCGAAAGTTTTTTTTTGAAAATCTTTTTTCTTTAAGCATAAAAAACATCAACAAGGATTTCTTTTGGTAAATCATTAAGTTTGCTGGAATCAATTTTGCTTTTATTCTTTTTCATGATATCACAACATTTTTGTTTTAAATTTTCGAATTTGTTGGAATATGCAATTTTAATATATTCGCAAACGTTGGAATGATTAACACTGGCTTCCATAAATGAGCAACAAACCTTCTAAAAAATCTGGTTTAGTAATCTGTTAAAAAAGCGAGACTCATTGATTTTTCTATATTTTTTTTACACGATTAAAACTTTTACTTTTAATTCATTTATCCCATATTTGGTTGCAAATTCAAAAAGTTTGGCTTCATTTCCTATAATAGCATCTATTTTTCCATAACAAAAATCCACTGCAGCTTTGATGATTTTGGCGTCAAAACTTTCGATATGGGTTTTGACAGGAGTTTCCTTTTTTTCTTCTAAAATTTGCTTAAATATTTCTGAGTAATTTGCCAATATGAATCGATAAGTTGGAATTTCAACTTCATCAGAAGAAATAAGGATGACATCAGTATAAATATTTTTTGAAATGATGTCATAAATTGGAAAGTCGAAGTTAATTGATTTTTGATTTTTTGTTGTGGATTCATCTTCATCTTCCAAAATATCTAAGGATTCTTCCAAATTGGTTGGGTCAAAAACGAATGATAAAGTTTGCTTATAATCTCCTAATGTGTAAGTTTTGAATTCTTGTGAAAAATCACCTGTTTTGCCTTAAAAACAAATCGATTAAAATAAATTTTCACGAAACAAAAATATAATATTTATTTTTTACCTTGAATTTCGACGTTATATGGATTTTTAATAAGAATTTCAACGGTATCTTCACGAACACATTTTATATAACATTTGAAAAACAAATATGGATGATCGGGCAAAGTTATTTGCTTTTCATAATATTCATAAATCTTTAATAACTTCATTTTTTCTAATGCAACATAAACTTGGTATGTTACATTTACGTATGCAACCTTTTTAAATTCAACATCAGTTAAAACATGAAAATTTAAGCTTTTATTTTGATTGTTGGTAATAAAAGTTTTAAGAACTTTGTCAAATTTAATGTCAGAATTATAATGCGATTCTATAGATTTAATTTGGAATTATTAATATTATATTAAAAATATGTTTGTGACTTACGAGGATGAACAATTTCTACGATTTCAAAATCGCCTTTAACATTCTCGATGTGAAAAAGATAAGTTCCACCATGGTCATTATTTTTGAGTTGAGGGACAAGAGTAAATTGAATATTATTGTTAAAAGCAATAATGGTATTTTCATTAAATGAAATATTAAAAGGTTTAATTAAAGTTGTTTTAAAAAGCATTTCTTCGAAATCTAAACGCTTGAATAATGCAAAAGTGAAAAATAAGCAAGCAAATGAATAAATTTTTATTTTTTGAGTTTTTTCTTATCAAAAATAATTAATCCGCCACGCCTAAAATTTTCTCTTTCTTTTTTTTTAACGTTTATTCATTTTATTTATCGGGTTTATAAATATTTTACAATATAAATAAAAAACATCGTATGAGTGAATATTGAGGAGTAATGACAAAAATATGAAAAATTACAAACAATAAAAATTAGTCAGAAAAAATATCTTCAAGAATATCTTTGGGAAGTTTCTTCAAAGAATGAGAATCGACTTGGTTTTTATTTTCTTTCAAAATATGCTGACATTTTTTCTTTAAGTTTTCCAAATTGTATGCATAAGCAATTTCAACAACTTCACAAACATTATTAACGTCGACATTGTTTTCAAAATAAGTTACGCATGCATTCTAAAAATGATCATTTAAAAAAATACGCATTTTTTGGCACAAAAATTTGATGAAATTTTTACTCACTTTAAGCAAAGGAATTTTAAATTTTTTTGAAAATTCTAAAAGTTTGTCTTCTTTTCCAACGATTGCATCGGGTTTGCCGTAACAAAATTCAAATGCCGCATTAATAGTATCTGCGTAAAATTCTTTAATTCCAATTGTCACTGGTAAAGTTTTGATTTCTTCAAATTTATTCTTAAAAACTTCAGAAAATTTTGCCAAAACACATCGATAACTATGAATTTCAACATCATCACGAGAAATAATTACAACATCTGCATGCTGATAAGCATCATACAACCTAAGTCTCATTAAAAAGCAATAAAATATCGAAAGGCAAACAATAAAAAAGAGTTAATTATCGCTAAAAAATGGGTGTGTTGAAGCTTTCATATTATTTTTGCATTAAGAAAATTACTTTCTAAGATATTCATTTATTTTAGGTTAAAGAAAAAAAATAGCAAAGAAAAGATTAAAACAAATCAATATATTTTTTATTTAAATTAAAAAAGCAATTTATTGCAAATTTTTTAAGCATAAATTTTATTATGGCAAATTTAAAAAAAATCGAAACAAAATTTAAATTAAAAAATTTCCACATTTTCGTGGCTAGAACCTTGGTAACTGATTTTTCATTTTTAAAAGTTAATTTTTGACCTTGTTTTGATTCATAAGGGCTCAATGCACTTATATTTGTCAAAAACACAGAAATTGTTGTAACATTTGATTAATTTTTGTTTACTGAGCTTGTGGGTGTTGGAGTAGAAGTTGGTGGAAGAGGTGATTATTCAATATTTATATTGCATATTCTAATGATTTAAAAGATTTAAAACAAAAATGTCACCAAGGTTTGAAAAAGAACAAAACCGAATTTGTTCCAATCAAATTCAACGAAGTATCTAAAGAAATCCTTATCGATGATTTTTATGTTTAAAATTTTGTGAGATTATTGGAAAATTTTATTGTATTTTTCCACTTTTTCTAAACTTGTTTTTTTCTTCTTTTTATGTCAATAAGAAATACAAATAAAAAACGGTGAAAAATCGATAAAACTTTCGTGGTGTGGCTGTAAATTCTTTTTCCTTTGAATGCATTATCTATCGTCTCTTTGTGTGCTCCCTTTTTTCTTTAAAAAGACTTTAATTCCACTTTGTGTCATTTTCAATCACAAAAAGTACGTTTAAATGTTTCTTCCAATAAGAAGGCTAAACAAAACTACAAAATTATCCGTGTCAGGAATCACAACCATCAAATTTGATGATTATCATGAATTCTCTGTCTCACCTTTATATTTTGGTAATAACCACACTTATACTTTTATAATACAAAATGTTAAAGGAAGCTTTGAAATTGTTCAAATTTCCATTCAAGGTTAGTTAATTGATTTTTAGGAAATCTTTTTTAGAATAAAATGACATGTTTAATAAAAAAAAACGTTATTTTATAGCTTATGTTTATGTAAATGTTCCATTTAATAAAGAATCTAAATCTTTTACTGTTACCGCGGGTTATGCCACACAAGACTTCGATTTTGTAATAGATGCTGATTTCAATTCCAAATATATTAATCGCATTAAAGTTAAGTTTTTATTTCAAAGTAAATACATGTTGAATTTGATAGTGAACTAAAAAAATATCCAAGATTATGAGCCAGTTGCCTCTCTTATTTTTCTATAAATAATATAATGTATATTATAAATTTTTTAGCTGCTGACGATATTAATCGATGGATTCCACAAGAATTGCTTGAGAATAGTGGAAAAAAGAATAGCACTTTAGAAAAAATAGACAAATATTCCCAAACTAATCCAATTAAAAATGAATCAAAAACATCCAATTTTATCGTAAAAAAGCCAACTCTTTTTGAAATAATGTCCGATGCGAAATATGCAGATGTTGTAATTATTTCATTTGATGAAGTTGAAATTTATAGTTTTCGATGCGTTTTGGCAAAATATTCTGAAGTATTTAAAAATAAATTTGAAGAAATCAAAACTTTGCCCGTCAAAATTGGAATCAAAGAATTTAATGGAAATATTATTCAAGCAGCTTTGGATTTTTGTTATGGCAAACCTGACTCCATTGTTGGAAACGAAACAAAATTATTTGAATTTGCTAATAAATATAAAATTAAAGAATTGAAGGTAAAAAACTAAATCATACTTCTGATGATTAATAATAGTTTTAATTCTTTTCTAGGATGCATGCCAAAATTATTTTGAAACCAATGTCGATATCAAAAATGTTTGTGAATTTATCGAAATTGCCTATGCAAATGACTTTGGGATTTTAAAACAAAAATGCCAACGAATTTTAGCTGAAAACAAAAATCAAATCACTCCTGAATCTTTGAAACAATTATCCAAAGATATCCTCGTTGATATTTTTTATGCCTAATATTTTTTTGATTTTTTTTCCATGATTTCTTCATTTTATTTTTTTTCCTCTATTCTTTTTGTGATAAAATAAGCTAAAAAAGCAAAAACAAAATCAGCAACAAAAACCCGACATTTTTTTATTATTTTATCTAGCACTTAAATTTTGGGTTCCTTTTTACTTAAAATCAATGTTGAAATGAAAGACAGCCGCCTGCCATTTGTCGGATATCCAACACAATATTAATCGATCAAAGGTTTAGTGGTGTTAAATCTTCTTCTTTTTCTTTTTCTATAGCTTTTGTTTTTGGTTAAAAAAACACTTTGAAAAATGAAAATTATTTATAAATGATAAAACTCTGATAAAATATTTGATTTTGATTTTGGAGTTACTTTAGCTTCCATAAAATTGAAAAAAATGGTTTATATTTGTGGAAATCCGAGGCGAAATAAAAATAAAAAAAATTTATTCATAGTTAGAGTTAGAGATTAGGTTATTCTGCGCTTTAATTATGATTTTTTTTTGCTGTTTCAGCATCGTTTGATTTTACATTGTAAGAAATAGCTACCTTTTTTTAAAGTTTTCAAACTCATATTTTTTTGCTCATTTAATAAACAATAAAAGCCTTTATTTTTCTTCTTTTTTTAAAATTCTTCAAGCACCTTTCTTAAAGTAGAAAAGATTTAAAGTTTATATAAATAAAAAAAATAAAAATAAACTTTCACAAGCAAAATTGTTCTCTACTTTATTGATCATCTGGTCGCGATTTTTTGTTTTTTTATATTGTTTTCTGGTACCTATGTTAAAACTAAAAATCCACTTAACTCAGGATCCTTTTTATTATTTTTATTGTTTTCTTAATTTGATCACAAGCTTGTCAGAAATTTATAAACTATAAAAGCTAACGATGATTGAAATAGAATATAAACTACGAATTCCTGTGAAACCCATATTTCGCATGAAACCAGGTGAATATTATGAAGATTTAATTCATTTGCCCGGATATGAACATTTAACTTTTACCTATAGATATTATAAAGAAATAGATGATAATGAATTTGGGCTTCTTGCAATCAAGAATAAAAATATTTTTTTTATTGGGTTTGATGGTAAGTGTTTTTTTTTCTGATTTTTTTTTATTATAGTCCAATTAGAAGATTATCAATTCAAATGGAATCCATGGGGCTATAGTATTAACTACGATTTTATATTTCTTTTTGATCCAATAAAATTTGAAGCAGGAAAACATGCGTTTGAAAACCCTCGAATAATTGAAAAATATCAAAGAAGTTTATCTCAAAAATATATAAATTTAAAAAACTGGTTTCGGAGAAATTAAAAAAAAGTCGAAATTTAAAAATACATTTATTCAACTTTTTTTGGTTTATTTCATTTATTTTTTTATGTTATTTAAGCTTTAGCTCCTCCTTTATTTAATAAAACTTTCATGTTTGAAAAAAAAATTTAAATGCTATTTTTTGATATGAAAGTTTTAGAAAAAATAATAATTATTATTTTTTTGCCATTTTTTTAAAACTAAAACTCGAAAGCATTTTTTAAGTATTTATTTATATATTAAAATAAGTTATTAAAAAGAATAAATATTTGTTTAGTAAAAATATAAAAGCAAGTTTTACAACGAAATTTTTTTTAAATAAAATATTAAAAAAGTGGAAAATTTAAATTTCCAGTTTTTTTAGTGGCACAACTCCTGGTTGCATTTTTTTAAATATTTTTTAAAATGCGTGGAATTTATAATTGAACCATAAATTTCATGAAGCTTAAAATTAACAAAAGAAACATAGAAATTGTTGCAACTGGCGATGACCCATTTTTTTTTGTTGTCATTTCAACAACTTTTGTACTTTTAGTTGGTGGAGGAGGAGGGGCATCATCCATACAAAGATTATCAAAATAACCCAAATTATTAATATTTAATGTTCCACAAAAAGTGCAATTTGCTTCTTCATAATAGCATGTATTTATTTTAGAACTTTTTGCTACGAAGCATCCAGCAGCTTTTCCACATTTTTTATTTGCAGCATCATTTATTGGGTTTGCATCATTTTCATATGCTTTACAACCATCGTCTTCGTTGTTATTTTCATTGGTGGTATTCCATTCGCCACAAAATTTATTAATACATTCAAAGGAATCAAGCAAAACTAAAAAAATCATTATTTATGGAAGGGAAAATTTGCTAGTATAATTTGATTTCCTAGGGTATCAATATGAAAAAGAGCAAGCCATTATGAAAAAAAAGAAATTTCAAACAACTTTTCGTAACTTTTTTTCATAACGAATATTTTTAAAAACAATATTTAAATTTTTTCTCAATAGATGAAATAATTATTTTTGTAAATAAAAAAACTTTTTTTAATTCCCTTTTTTAGCAACAAAAAAATCTATAAAAAAAAACCTTTAATATAACTTTTACCTTCATAACCTTTGCCACAAGTATAATCAACTTCAATAAAATTTGTTACATATATTTGGGCCCAAAATGGATTGCCTTTAACAAAATCAAGTTTGTTAAAAACATTCAAATTTACACAATTTGCAATAACATCAGCCTTTAAGCAATCTTTTAACGTTGCACTCGCTTCACAAGTTTTATTTATACCATCCATTTTTTTAATTTGTAATTCATAAAGGTTAAAAAATTCATCACCATTTGGAATATTTCCAACAAAACCAAAATCTTCGAACATTTTTTTTTAGCATTTTTCGACGGTCTAAAAAATATTTTTATTATTAAATCTCAAAATCAAAATTTTTTTGGGAGTCTTATAACAAAATTTTTTTAATTAACGTTAACCCAAAATGAATGTTCAAATTCCCGTTGTTTATTCCTTCAAGAAAAACTTAAGAAAATTCAAAAGACTATTGTCTTTCATGACAAAAATAAAAAAAAATTTAAACAAAAGTCCCAAATATTTTTTTCTTCATTCTTTTCTTAAAAATTTTTTAAAGCCAAATATACAGTTGAAGAATTTTAAAAAAATGATAGTTATTTCAATTTTCCAATTAAACTAACCTTTAAATTATCATTACTACAATCTGCTGAAATCACTATCATCGGTAAAGCCAAAAACAATAAAACAATTAATGCAAATAAATATCCCATATTTTTTTACAGTTTTAATTGAAGAAATTTAAGAAAGTGAAATTTTTCAAGTAAATCTAATTTCCTTTTAAATTGTCATCTTTTCCACCTTCAATTTCGTCATTCACAGCTTGGCAAATTTTAAGGAGCTTATAACAGCTTTTTATTTTTTTAAATTCATATTATCAAGGATTTTAGAAGAAAAAAAGTTTTTTAACGCCTTTGACGACAAGAGGAAAAAAAGGAATTTAATTTTTTGATTTTTTGTTCTTTCCGCTTTAATTCATTTTTTCTCAATGAAATCATCTCCGGCTTTTGCAAAAAAAAATTAATACCAAAGATAAAAATGCTCGAAGTTAGAGGGTGTTATTTTAAAAAGGCTATATTTTCTGCCTTTCTCGAGAGTGATTCATTCAGCTTATGGAGTCGAAGTTATCTTTTATGGATATCATATTTGAATGGTTCCGCGGTAAAACAAAAAAATAATTTCAATAAATGTATTATAATTCCTATCGTTTGTGTTTTATTACTCGTTATCTTTTTTTATTTGTATATTTAATTTGCAAAAAAAAATTATGGTTAAGCTTTCGGTATTTAGTTTTCTTTTATTTATGCGACGAACAATAAAAATAATTTTATTTGTTTACCCAGAAATAATTTTCATTTTTAGAAACGAAAAATTATATTAATGAAGTATTTGTTTCATTTCCACAAAAACATAGAAACTTTTTTGCTTGACCCTTCAAATTCCAAAGGGTTTATTTTTTGAAAAACAAAGCATTTTCAAAAAAAAGAAAAAGAAAAAAAGAATGAATCATTTAAATGCTTTTCATTAATCTTCTTTTATTTGAAGCAAAAAACACAGTATTTTTATATCTGGCATGATAAAATTTATTTTTTTATTACAGCAAAGGTGAAGAAAAAATTGATTAAATCTGCCTAAATTTAAGTTGAAAATAAAAAAAAAAACAAAGAAAAATTCTAGAAAAAAACCAAGCCTTTTTTCCTTCTTTAATTTTTTTGTGTGATAAAAAATAAAGCAACAAAAACGAAGAGGGAAAGGTTAAAAATCATCACATCACCACCGCTATTCTATAATTCTAAAACAATGATATCATCACCCATCACTGCCATTTTCATTTCCACTTCCTCCCACTAACATATTATATTTTTATTTTTTTGATAATGAAACAACAAACCCTCTTTTTTTTTTAGGTTAGCTTATCAAAAAATATTTTTTTGAGGAGTGGTGAGTGAGTCTATCAATAATAATGACTAACAACAAACAAAATAGGCACAAAGATTGATCGCGCTATTGTACCATTCCGGCCAAATAAAAATAAAAGTTAAGGAGTGTACAACCAAAAAGATGGAAGTCAAGCGAGTCAAGGAGTGTCAACTTTTTTTTCTTCATATTTTTCTAAAAGGATTAGTTGTAAACAATTATCACCCGTTTTAATTGAAAAAAAATGAAAAAAAGATAGGTGCGTATTTTTTTAAGATAAAAAAACAAAAATCATATAAAAGGCACACAGAAGTAAAATGAAAATTTATCACTCTTTTTTTTAGTGAGTCAATTGACTGATTGAAAAATGGTTGCTGCTTCGAATAAAACTTGTTTAATTTTATGCTTGTTGCTGGTTTTAGTTGTGTCAATTGATGCAACTCAACAACAAATTCTTTCAAGGCGCCGAAGTTTGATGGGATTGTTGAGACCTCATATCAAAGATCATGATGTCAAAATCGAAAAGGTAAATCCACTTAAAAAATTTTATTTTTAAGCAAATTTTTTTCTAAAAATCTTTTTATTCCTTTTTTTCACTTTACTAATAACCTTATTTTCTTTTTTTAGCACTTAACCCCAATTTTCCCTGCTCCATCCCTTCCAGCTGCGGCTAAAGCTTCATATAATTTTGCCTTAGATATTTCAACCTTTGCTTCCCTTTCAACTTTTCAATGCGTTTATCAACAAGGTTATAGCGCGGTATTTATTCAAGCTCTCACTTCAAATGGAGCAATTAATTCGGCATTAGTTCAAAATATAAATAATGCAAATAGTGCTAAACTTGGAAATGAAATATATGTAACTCCTTCAACCACGGGAACTTCAGGGGCATCACAATTTGATCAAATTTTTAATTATCTTAAATCTTCGGGAATTAATGTTCGAAGTATTTGGTTGCAAGTAAGAAATTTATAAAAAATTATTATTGTTGAATATTTTAAAATTGTCTTTATATTTTTAGGTTACTTCACCCATAAATTGGCCAAATAACATTCAAACCAATGTTAATTTTATTCAAAGCTTTGTCAATCGAGCAACTGTAAGTTATTTAAATTTATTTCGCGCTAAGATAATATGAGAGAAAATATTCTCGTTGTGAGATAGAGAAAAGAAAACTTTAAGTTAAAAAAAGTTAAAACGCTACAAAATATTTTTTTTAATAAAAAGTTTTATGAATTAATAAATATTTTTGACTTAACTTTTTTTATATATCTCCAAATCTTTAGCAAAATGGTGTCTCACCTGGAATTTTCACTAATTGGTATGATTGGCAACAAATTACTGGAAGTTATACCGGCTTTTCAACCTCTCGACTTTGGTATTGGAATGCCTATGGCCAAGGACCCAATGCTGAAGCTCAAGCTAGCTTTGATGATTATCGAACTTTTGGTTCATGGAGTTCCCCTTCAGTTAAACAATTCGCTCTTAATGAAAACCTTTGTGGATTAACCGTTAATCGAGATGTTTATCCACTTGGTGGAAAAATTGCTTCCGCCGCCGCTGATTTGCATAATAATAATGCTAAAGAAGAAATTGGAAAATTAACTGTTGGAGGATTTGTTTAAATATTTAAGTTTTTATGTATCTTTTTTTGTTTATTATTAAATAAATATATTTCTACTTTTTTAAATAAATTATAAACAATAATTTTAAATATCAAAAGTTGTACCATAAAAAATTTTTAAAAGATTTTCGCTCTGTGACCCAAAATTATAACAAAATAAAAAATGACAATTTTTTTATAAGAAATTTGATTGGCCCCAAAAAAAGCAAGTTTTACAAAAAAATATTAATTATAAATCGGTGGAATACGGTGTCATCCTCGAGATGAAAGGGTTACAATTGGTGAAGCTGCGGTACCCTTTTTGAAGAAATGTTTTTGATACACACGCAAATATAAATAAACACAAATTGAAATGTTGATGCAAACCGAACTTAAATTTATGTCTCCTACATATTCCAAAGTTGAAATTCTCCAAAACTGAAAATATAAATTTATTTAATTTCAAAAAAGAATGGAAAAAAGGCAATATTTCGGGGTTTTCTGGATTTTGAATTTTGGATTTTTAATTTTATTTCAAACAATAAAAATTCAAAAGAAACAATAAAACTAATTTATAGAAATTTTAAAGTTTCACTTTTTGGAGGTTTATTTGTACCTTTTCTTTAGAATTTTTTTGCAGACAAAGAAGCAAAAATTCAGAGTTTTTGGAATGCTGTAACTTCCTGTTAAAAGCTACGTAGCAACAAAACAAAATGTAATACGTATTTTTCTTCTATTTTCTGCATTTTTGAAATTTCGAAAATTGCTACACACAAGATTTTTATTTTTGTGCTCACAACCAATAATTTTAAAGCAAACTTCATAAACCATTCTTTTTTTCTTTCTTTTTGACATTTAATTTTCTTTTTCAAAAGACAAATAAAAAACACAAAAAACTAAAACACAAAAAATGTTAGTTATTACTTACCTTCGCAAAAGCCATAGTTAAAAGTGCAGGAGCCCAACCAAACGATAAATTAATAAATGAAATGAGTAAAATGGAATTATTTAATTTTTTTGTTAATTTTTTATTGTGGGCAGCAGTCGAGGATTTTCTAAAGTAAATAAGTCCCAATAAAATTGCTGCAGCAATTATATTTAAACTACAAAAAATATATTTCACCAAAAGCATAATCATGGGATAATGAAGTTCATAAACGATGCAAACATAAAATGCGCAAGTCGTGGTGGGATTTGGAGTAAAAAAATTAAAATATTTTGTTCCCAAAAAATACCAAATTAATATTCCAATTATATTTAAACCAAAAATTAATGCAATATATTCGCGTTTTTGACGTTGATAAAATATTGGAAATGCTACACAAAAAACTCGATCAGCACAAAGATAAAAATCTGCGACGGGCACGAGATTCACAAAAATCGTTGGAATCCCAGTAATATAATATAAAATCATGGGATTATATAAACTTTTTTCAGGCCTCCACCAAATTAAAATATATCCCACATTTAAAAGTAGCAAAATACTCGTGATGCATGTAAACCAAAAATATAAATATACGGTGGGCGTTCGATTTGGAACGTGTAAATTTGTTTGAGGTTTTTTGAAAAGTAAAAATGAAGAAGCATAAAAAATAAATATTAAACAAATCAAGCAAATGAGATGGTGAATGAGAGTTAATAAATTAGAGTCAACAGCAGCCATTTTTTATAGAAGGAGAGAAGTGTCTCGAAAAGAGTGGTTTTTTTAAATTGTCTCGAAACAAAAGTATTCCTGCAAAAAATAATAAAATAAATAATTAAGAAAAAATAATTATTGCAGTTTAAAATTTTTAGATATTTCCAAATCTAAACTCTCAGGAAACTAAAACTTTAATGTTAATGTTTCAAAAATTTTAAGCGCGAATCCTTTTTCTTTTTTATCTTCAAACGATGACAGTAATTTTTCAGACGTTCTAAAAAAATTTTCATCTTTTTTTCTAAAGTAAGAAAAAAAGGAAAAAAGTTTCTTTTAATATGATTTAAATAATAATAAAATAAAAAAATATGGTGTCTAATACTTATAATTAAATCCGAATAAAAGATAGGTGTGGCAAAAGAAATAAATAATTTATGTTTACAAAAACCATAACTTTTTAATGAAAAAATTAAAGGTGTTCATACTGTATTAAATTATAGTTTGATATAATTAGTATAATTCAACATTTTTTTTCATAGGCAAAATTTCATTTTTTTATGTCATAGAAAATTATTACTTAATTTGATTACAGGTTTTTTTTAAAAGCTTAGCATCTTGCTCCATACCCGGCCAGAAATATAAGCTTTTCAATGCTTTTACGGTTTTGTTAACCCCAAAATGACCTCCAAATTGTCCACCATGCTTCTCATCCCAAATAGCTTTCCTCATGCTTAAAGGTACGACCTTCCTAATATTTCCATCAATATCAAATTGCATCAAATTCCCTTCGAGTACTTTATACAAAAACGAATTTCTACGAGCTGTCCCTTTTTCAGTTGCTTCTTTGCATATCTCATACCAATCTTTATCATTGCTTAACTCATCAAACCAACAATAAGGCTCTTTAACTTGGATACTCAAAATAACAGAATCTAAGATATCAGTATGTGGTCCGGCTTCAGCATTTACCTGGCAACGGCTTAATGCGTCTGCAACCACATTGGCTTTGCCAGACACGTACTCTATTTTTAGGTTCCCATATTCTTGAAGTTCCAATGCCCAACGAACTAATTGCGCTGACAAATTTGCCTTCTTCCACAACCCAAGCAATGCTAAATGATCCGTGCGAATAACAACCTGTGCTCCCATAATAAAAGTTCGCAACTTTCTCATAGCTACAACAACCGCTAAAGCTTCCAATTGTGTTATCCCGTAATTCTTTTCACAATCTGAACATGCTTTTGATACATAAAAAAGAGGATGTAAATGCCCATCATTTCCCAACTGTGTAAGCACAGCACCAACACCCGTAATGCAAGCATCCGTCCAAATAATAAATGGTTTTTCACCCGAGCAAGCAGCCTCATAATCTGGTTGAGCAAGAATTGGCTCCTTCACCAATGATAGTTTTAAAAAATCGAATGCTTCTTGTTGCACTTTGTCCCAATGAAATCGCGTATTCTTCTTTGTAAGTTCAGTCAAAGGTGAGGCAATTTTAGAAAAGTTAGGAATAAACTTTCTATGATACGATGCAAGACCCAGAAATTGTTTAATTTCGGTTGGAGTTTTTGGTTGTGGAAAATTTGCAACTTTAGCTATCTTATCTTTACCAACTTCAATCCCCTTTTCAGAAATAACATGACCCAAATAGGTGATTTCACTTCGAGCAAACTCACATTTGCTAGGTTTTAACTTTAACCCCGATTCCACAAGCCGTTTAAATATTTCCTCTAAAACTTCAAGATGTTGTTCCTCTGTTTCAGTCGCATTTAATATGTCGTCAAGGAAGAGGAAAATGAATATCCCAACAAGATCGCCGAACACATCTTCCATCATACGATTAAATCCTGCCGGTGCAGTAGTTAATCCAAAAGGCAATACGAGAAACTCATAAAGTTTTCCAAGTACAGAGAAAGCTGTTTTCTCTCGATCCTGTTCAATCAATGGGACTTGATAATAGCCACCTGCAAGGTCCATGGCACTGAAATATTTCTTCTTATTCAACCCCAATAACAACGCATCCTGATTTGGAAGTGGGTAAGAGTTTTTCTTAGTCACTGCATTCAGCTTTCTGTAATCCACGCACATTCGAATGGTTCCATCTTTTTTACGTACTAAAACAATAGGACTATTCCATGGAGATTTACTTTTCTGAATTAGCTTATTCTTTTCCAAGTTATCAACTAGCTTTACAACTTCATTTCGCATCGGTAAAGGCACTGGTCTTGAACCTTGTTTTATTGGTCTAGCATCACCTGTGTCAATTTCATGAACAGCTTTTGTTGTTCTTCCAAATTCATCATCAGTCAACGCAAAAGCTTCATGATACCTCGCAATTAAACCTCTCAATTTTGTTTTACCTTCCTCAGACAAAGCACATTTCTCAATTTCAAGTACCTCTAATAACATTGTAACTCGCTCGCTTGACCCTTTAATCAGATTTATAGCAACAGGTTTTGCATCTTTCGCAATGTCTTGTATTACCGAAACTTGGTACGCTTCCCCAATGGTTTGTTTTAAATTTAAAATAAGAGTATTATCACTTCTATTTGCAATGCGAATCCAAGCATTCTTATTACGATTAGCACGAACAAGCCCAGGCACAACCTCGAACACATTACTTTCAATCAATACTGGACCATTAATAGGCACAACAACTTTAACTTTCTTTACTGAATGCGGCGGAATCCAAACTCTGATAGCCGTTTTAACTTTTCCTTCAAGCAAATTTATAAAAGGTTTTGGTGGACGCGATGAGTGATTTTTACCCTTGTCTTTTTCCTTTTGACCAGTTGAAAATCCAGCTGTTTCTTAACCTCGCAAAAATTTTTATGCTCAGATAATGGTAATGTTTGTTTAACTATCCCAGTTTTATCAGATTCGTGTGACAAGTTGTTCACGTTTACACACCCAAATGATTTACGACCTAACGCAACAACTTCTTCAAATGTTTTTCTATCAGGTGCTAAAGCTAACAAAACAGCAAGCATCCAATGTGGATCCTTTTCAAAAGCATTAGTTCCAATGAGAATATCTTCACTAAGGTTGGAAACAACTACGAACTTAACGATTTTACTAGGACACGATCCCCATTGTATCGGTATTTGAACACATCCAATAACTTCCAATGCTCCACCACCCGCAGGTATAAGATTGATGTCCAAGTCTTTGGAACCCTTAACTTTTTCCATGCCTCGATTTTTAGGATCAGTACGATCAAATATCTCTTCAAATACTTTAGAACTCATAACAGATGTTGCAGCGCCAGTATCAAGTATAGCTTTAAATTCTAACCCATCTAGCAAAACTTCCATACTTGTAAGCTTTCCGAATAACCCCGGGATTTTCTTATGCCCTTTGCTGTTTCCTGGCTCAACCGTCAAAACTTTTCCTTCGTTGAGTACTTCCATTTTTTGTTTAACTAATTGGATAGGAGCTTGATGTGTGTTCCCATTATTAGAAGAAGCGGTGCACGCACTTGCATAATGTCCGGGTTGTTTACACTTATAACATGGAAAATTTGGTGAACGACTTACATTGCGGTCATTTTGAAAGGAAGTTGGTCGATTTACATTACGATCATTTTGGAATGAAGGTGGACGATTAAAAGTATTATTTCCATTCCTTTGTTGGAATCCCGTTTGTTGTGGATAACTTCGCTGTTGGTTGCCATTGTAAGCAGGTCTTGGAGTATACGTACTCTTACAAGCAACTTCGGTGCTAAGAACAAGTTCTTTCAAAGCATAATAATCAAGGTGGCCATTAGGTATGATAATAGAATGAAAGGCTTTATTGCTATCTTCTTGAGCAACCCGGAAAAGGATGGTTTTCAACTCTTCATTTCCTTCACTAGTTTTTCCTACGAAAGCTTCGATTACCTTATTCTCAACAATAGCAAGAAAATCCACATAACTTTGACCCTGGTTTTTATGCATGCGATTAAGTTCAGCACGAGCAGTATAAGTGGTAACTGAATTCTCAGAACCTAAAGAATTTAACAAATGTTGGACAACCTTTTCATAATTTCTCGTTTGTGTCATGATGTTGTATAAGCGTTGTTGTAAGACTGGTGGCAAATAATTAACAAGCAACTCAGTTTTTCGTTCGTCATAAATACCTTTTCTTTCTGTTGCAATGTCAAAGGAGAATAAATATCTTTGCAACTCTGCTCGAGTTTTCCCATGGAAATCTTTTGGCATCGGCCATCCTTGAATTATTTCATTGTCCCTTTTTGGATAAATAGGAGGTGACTCACCTTGTTGTGACGACGTCTGACCATTCCTTGCTTGTTGCCCATACGAAGAAGTCTTCATCGACGGAGTCTGAAAAGGATTCAATTCGACTTTAAGTGTATCGCAATTGTTAGACATACCCTTAACATCAGCAGCTTCAGATAACATTTTAACTTGTTTCTTAAGTTCAGCGATTTCTGCTTTATCACTTGCATCAACAATACGTTGTTTCGTTTCAGCAACAGTTGCTTCATTTTGACGACGAGTTTCTTCCGTTGGATCATTAAGGAGATCATCTTCATACGTAGGCGTCGTCATTTCAATGGTTGAATGTCGAATCTGTTCCTGAAAAGAACGCAATTTACTACAAAGTTCCAAAACGTTATTACACCCAAAAGACGCGATACTTCGTTGTTCAAACGCATTCAAATTAGCTTTAGTTTGATCAAGCCTTTCAAGACTTTCTTGGAGAATCTGGTTCTCATTTTCGAGGTAAACGCTATACTCATTAAGCTTACGATACTCAACTTTACATTCAGACATATCAGTTTCAAGCAAGGTGTACTTATGGATACCTTCTCGAACCATGTTCCCAATCTTTGCAGCCTCCTGAACAAGTAATTGTTCCACCGCTTGCATTATCTCATCAGGTACCCCATGTAACACTTTTTGTTTCATAGCAGCTAAAGCTTCGTTTGCTTTCACCACATGAACAGAAAGTTTATCAAGACCTTCTTTACAACCTTCGATGAAACTATCAACTTGCATTTGAATGCTTTATTATCATCTTCCGTACGAGTTGCAATGGCTTCTGCATCATTATCCCCAATTTGTTGATGTTCCTCCACTGTGGGACTTGCAACAACATTTTCACCATCCCCAACAGTCAAAATTCCTCCGGCAGTATAAATACCACTAGAGCCAGTGGGCCCTCCATGTCGTATGTGGGCGACGGTGGATGGGGAAGAGGAAGCAAAAGCTTTACTTGAGGAACACATAAGTTTTCTTATATGGGTTCAACAATCACAATTAGCACAAATTACAAATACAAAGATCAATTAAACTTACAGATAAGTCAGAAGCCCAAAGATCAGCAAGAAGACACACCAAGAAGTTTATATAAGAGTTTTTATTATTACTCAACAACAATAACAACACAATAATCTAATAATCAAATTAGATTCCAAAGCTTTGAGTTGAGATAAACAGGAGACTTGATTTGATTTCTAATTGAATTCCAATTTGAGTTTTTGATTGAGTACCAAAATTGATGTGTAACAGCAGAGAAGTAAGTAAATAAGGAAATTGAAAAAAGCAGGAAAGAGTTTTGGCATTAAGCATATAAGACCATAAGTTCAGGGGAAGATTGAGTTTGAGTGGAGAAGATGAGATTGAAGGGCTGAAGGAGTCTCCATATGACAAGAATCTCCAACTTGAAAATATACTCTTGAGTATCTTCGAGATGAATACAAAGATTGCAATACAAGTGGAAAAGCATTGATTTGCAATTGTGATAGTTCTCCAGAATGTGATATACGTGGTATTGTCAATAAAGCATTGTTGGATGATCATAGACATGTATGTTTTTAAAGTCGTTTATCGTTTTTATTGCTACCTCTGTTTTCATATGTGCTTTCATTTTTAGGACCTCATGTGTAATGTTGGAAACATAATCGACGATCATTCCGTTATAAATGGTACCATTCAACCAACTCTATCTGATTTCTTTTGTCTTGTGAAGCTAACTATTGACTTGATAAATCACAAACAGATAAAGAAATATGAATTTCGTACTTTTGATCTTGCTGTTGACATTAAGGGTAAAGATTGTCCACCTTTCTCTGAATTAGACCAATCACTCCATGGAGTTACAAATACGGATGCTGTTATCAAAGGTTGCTGGCATGATCCAAAAATTAATGTGTAAGTCTAATCTTTTAAAACTCATATTTTATCTTTAACTTTTAGCTTTCATTGTTGCTGTCGAACTTCAAAAGAACCATGTAATACTCCACAAATAGTCGACCATTTTTCATATCTTTTAAGTGATGATGCAAGGAAAGGGCAGCAACGTATTAACTTTGGCTGTGAATTCAACCATGATATTCTTACAAACGAAAGCAATACAATTTATGCTAAATCTGAAGTTCGTCATAATGTTTTAATGCGATGTTATGGAGTTTTAAAATTTACAACCTCTTAATCTTTCTTCACTTTTTGTTGTTTTCACTTTTTTTGTGCACTTTTTTGTTTTCGTTGTTTGTTTTTTTATAAAGTTTAATATTGTTGTTTCTTGTTTTTGGATTAATCGTTTTCATATTATTCCATTTAACGTTCGATTTTTTAATAGGCGTTTTTAACACTCTTATCACATTTGAGTCATTAAGGCATTACTTGTTGCATCCGTTTATGCGTTGTTAATCATTCACTTTTTGGTGTTTTTCTTTCAAACAATCTGAATAGTTTTGGAGGTTCAACAGCTTTAATTTTTTCTGCAACTTGATTCAAGCGACGATGTGCATTACATTAACTCATTTTTTTGTTAGCAGAAATAAAAAGCATTTTTATGCTTCGATTTGGATATTATCATCCTTGGCTGCCATTGAATAAAAGAAAAAAGAAAAAAACAACGATCAAAAATAGTTTAATATGCGCAAAACCGTTGACACATCTTCCATCGATGGAAGAGGATTCTGTTGCCCCAACTCTAACAATTAAGCAACGTTTGTTAATAAATGGAAATGTATTTTAGACCATTAAACTTATTTTCATCTAATAAAGGTTAATTCAGAAGATGTGGAAAGCTTGCAAAAGCCTTTGCTATCAAAAATCCAAACACTTTTTTTACTTTGCTTCCATATTTTTTTTGTTAAACGTGAAAAGTTTCTTCTTTCTTTTACTTGGTTATTAGTTTTATTCAACCTCGATTTTTCGTAAGCACTTTATTAGCAAAAGATATATTTTATGCCAAATTTATAATGGCCATTTTTACAATCGAAACAGATCATGCGATCATCAACAAAAAAATGTTCATTTCTAAACCCCTTTGGGCGTTGCAGCGAAAAATACAGTACATAGCAAACGAAACACGCAGCTGCTTCACTTTTTTTTGTTTCAAGCTGACGGAATCCTCTGCTTCGCATATATTTTTCGTTTATTTCCACAATTTTGATGTTACTGTTTTTATTTTCGATTTTAAGAGATGCAATATTGAAGCATCAAGCAGAATAAGTAGTTTTATTAATAGGTTTTCGCGCTTTCTCCCGTGTTCTTTAAACATTTTATCTTTTGTATTATGTTTTTGTGAAACAAATAAATAAATATTTCTTCCTCTTTTGTTTTTGTTTTCTTTGACTTTTTTCGGATGCAGTCGTTAATTAAGGCGGATCGTGAAGTCATAGTAGCTTTTTCATAGATAAAGCATACGTAAAATTTTCCCACTTTTTTATGATGTATCCTTTTTATTTGATTTTTGAGATTCACAAATGAGTTATCATAGGCAGCATTAGTACTTAGGGATATTAGCGGCATTGTTCGAGTTCGTCACGTTTTTTATCTTTTGTATTGATTTTATGTTTGTATTTTTGGAAACAATAAATAAATCTTTCTTTCTTTTTCGTCTTTGTTTTGCAGTAATGAATATGTTGGGTAAATTAATGTTGTTTTTTTTTGACTTTTTTGACATTTTGTGGATGCAGGAGTTTATTAAGGCAGATCAATCATTTTTAGTAATTGTTAGAGCTTACTTTCTTGGATAAACCAATACTTTTCCTGTAGCTTCATTTGCTTTTCTCAACACTATTATTAACATAGCTTCTCTTTACCCATGTTTGCTTTGTTGATTACTCTTTTATCGCATAATGAATAGAATTCAATCCATTGTATCATTCGAGATACATTTTTGGCTATTTATAGCATATTCTTGGGGGGCTTAAAAACATCATTGTTACGAAATGAGACACCTTTTTTCTGCATACTTTGATATCATAATACTTTCACATCATTTTTAACCTTTGTTCTTTCTTTTTGTTTGCATGTCCATCATTCTTTTTATTGCCCTTTTGAAGAGTAACAAATAGCCTTGAACCTAGTGTTTGCCCTTTATATATATCAAACATGTGTCTAATTTCCCCAACTTTTCTCTTCCCTTTTTTCATGTCATTAACTAAGGTTTTGTTTTTTGGTTAAAGAAAGATAATCAAAGTAGAAAAAACAATTGATGGATAAATGGAAAAACAATGGATGATGAAGAAGAAGAGCAAGTTAATGGAAATGAAGTAAGAAACTTCAAAAGTTTCATATTTGTTGATTATGTTTTAAATATGAAAAAGATAATGAAGAAAGTGAAAATGATGTTGGAATAAATGATGTTCAAGAAATATCAATGTTTAAGGGTATGTTTGTTTTTCTTGTTTACGTTTCAAAATGGTTTTTTGAGCTAAGTCCGTATTTGTGCTTTTGATATATTTTCTTTGCCCATAACTAACGTTTCTTTACCTCATTATTTTTCTCTTTTTTTACTTTGCTTTTGATCATCCTTTTTAGTCAATAGTAAAAGTAACAACTTTCTTTGAGACTTCTTTTAACCTTTTAAGTTTCGCTTGACATTGTCGAGGTGAAACTTTTCTTCTTTCCCACTTTTAAAGTTTTAGTGATTTTGGTTAGTATTCTTTAAGCCTCTTACATTTCATTCGATAATGGCATAAGTTCAATAAATGTTTTTTGGTGAAAGGAACAAAATCACTTCATAATGATTTTCATAATTTCTTCTTTTTACTTTCCTTTTTGGTAGTCGTTTATAACATGCTTACAACAAATATATGACTGCTAAGAATAAGGGCATTACTTATTGGTTCCTTTAATGATGGACCAATCAGTAAATCAGTATTTGTTTTATCATTGTTTCATGTTTTGTTGATTTTATTTTGTCTTTGTTTTGTATTGTTTTTTGTTGTTGCATTTGTTTCTTCATTTTTGTATGTATGTGTTATTTTGTGTTTGAAATAAAGGGTTTTAAATACAAACTTTGCGTTGTTTTTCTTTCAAAATTATGTGAGCGGTTTTGGATGTTCAGCAGCTTTAGTTTTTTAACTTCTCGAGCGAATCATGCTATTATTTTACGTTAACACTCTTTTTTTGCAAACAGAAACTGTAAAATATAGGAAAATTAAGTCCTTTGGTTTCAATATTTATTAAGCACAGATCGGCCGATCGGCTGTTTACATTTCGATGGATAGTTCACAAGTGAAGAAAATGCTTGCTTCGACGCTCTTTTTAACGGAGAGCGATGAAGCAGCAATAAAAAGGATGTTTTGGGAATGCATCGCTGCCGCGATCGCACAGAAACTTAACTTGCATTTTTATGTTTCAGTCTGAATATAGTTATCCTTGGATGTCGTCAAATAAAGGAAAAAAATCAACATCACCGCACCAAATTATTCGACACAACATTCATCGATGGACGATGATACAGCAGCCGGTGCACAACCAATAAAGCACGTTTGAAAGTGAATGGAAATCCGTTTCATTTTAACTTTTTCAAACTAAAAAAGGCTTTTATTCCCTCACTCTATCTCCCTTCAGACAATTCCATGTTTGAAGCTTTAGTAAAGCATCTTCCTCTTTTTCTTCCTTGTCTTCTTCAACCTCATATTCAGCTTGCGCTGCTTCCAAGAATTTCTTACAAAGGTTTTCCAAGCTTATTATGTTTGTATCTCAACGTCTTCCATATTCGTATAATAACATAAAGGTCCATCTCAAATAAAAGAAACAAAAAGAAAAATTACAATAAACATTTATTAAACAAACAAAAACAAATACACAAAATTCATACATATAAACAACAACAACAACAAAAAACATAATATTTAATCAGTTTCACTTGAACTTGTAATTCTTCGAGTTCTGTAGCGTTTTGGTGGAAAAATGTAAGCACAATCACGTTCAAACTTTTCTAAAGCATCTTTGTTGAAACGCAAGCCCAAATCATCCAACATATATGACATTCCAGGTAATCTTTCGGATGAGTGTGGATCAAGTTTGTTTCTCCAAAAATTATTTTCAGCTTCTGATATGACATGTTTGACGCCAGATGATTTTGATCTTCTTTTAAGCACATTTGAAAAAGATACATGATGCTTTGAAACGAATGCTATAGAACCATACAAGGAATGCACAGCTTGAAAATGTGGACGAACTTTGACTACTTGATGTTGAACACGTTGACGTTCACGAACTCGGCTTGCATTTAAACTTCACATATCTTCTTTGTATTGTAAGATATTCATATCATCAGTGGTAAACAGAGAGTTCAAAGTTTGAAGTTTCGGTAAAGCAGCTTTTCCATCTTCATCGTCTTCTTCAACAGCGATGCAAAGCATGGAGGAAATATCATGTTCAACTTCAGCGGCTTCCAACAATTCCTTACAACAGTTTTCATCTTTGACAAGTTCAGCATAATGAATTTTACCACTTCTTCTTACATCAGGTAGTCTAAATTGAAGCTTTTCATCTAAAGCTGTTGAACCAAGATGTCCATATGAATTACCAAACCAATGCAGTTGTAAACCATCTTCATAATTTTCTCTTGCAAAAACAGAGGACTCAATGAACCACTAGCAGCATTATCTGTAAACATAGCATTAGTTGGAACATCATCGATATCTTCTTTGATGTAAGTAGCTGCAGCTATTACGTTCGTTTGACTACCATCAGCTTCAAAAGTTACAGTTAAAGGTGAATCGTAATCGACGTGTTGCACATAATTCGAAAAACTAGCTTTGAATTCATAGCAATTATCAGCCAGCCTTAAAGTTGATTCACTTTGTTCGTATGGTATCTGAAAAGCAAAATACATGAAAACAGAAAGTTGCGTTGAATGAAAATCACTTTAAACGGTAGTTTCAAATCAATCATATCCTTCTTTTCGTCTTTCATTTTTGCTTCCATTTCTTCATCCTCTGAATCATGAATACGTCACCGCCTCTTGATAACTTAGTGACCATAATCAACTTCATCTTTGACTTCTTTAAGACCATCGACCTCCATAACTTCTGCATTTTCATCGTCGTTATCATTGAGTGCTTGCTAAAATATACATACATACATTAGTTAATTCAATCAAGTCTAATAATCAACAAACCTGTAAAGCGTTTTTGTTTATTGCAGCTTTACCTATTGATGCTAGCCGGTCAGCAATTTTTCGGGCTTTGTTTTTCTTATTCTTTGCAAGTTCTTTCTATAAAATCAATGATGGCTTCAGTATTGATAATTGTTCAGGAATTATCTTGTTTTCGGCGATAGCTTTCTTAAACACTTCCTTTGATTTTATCATAGCGACGAGCTCAGCTTTCATTTCACCAACAGGTTTCAGTTCATCTTTCTGCATAAACATATTGCGAAGTTGAATACATTCTTCTTTTTGAGCAGCAATTGAAGGATTTGATGTACCATGAATATTCTTATTTGTTGGCGCCTTTAACCTTGTGCTGTTAATCCAATCTTTTGTGTTCTTTAAAATTGTCAAAGCTTGATTATGGTTCAATACAGCTGAACGAGGATTAAGAATTTTTTCTACCCTAAAAAACAAATAATAAAGTTTGAGTGTATCTTAGAGAGATAAAGCTACTTACCATACAATTTCATGTGGCATCTTTTTTTGAAGATGATAGATATTTACAAAAGTTGTAATAACTATGTAACTGAATTACTTCAGGAAATTATCCTAATAATTAAAAATCCTGTAAAAAGAGATGCAACGACAGGGAAGAACGAAAAAAAGTTTGTTGGAAGTAAAAAAGACGCAAGCAAGCGGCACTGGCGTTCACATTCTTGCATGCAAAATGCCATAATTTTTTGATGTTTTGAAAACTTTGAAATCGAAAAATACAATATTTAATTTTTGATGGATAAAAATTACTAGCAATCTTCTTACTTTAAACATAACTAAAAAAAATTTTCTTCATTTTTTGTTAACTGATTTGAAAACAACGTCCGAAAACCATTTTTTTGCTCATGTTTTTCATTTTTTGCTTTTCTCATCAAAAAAAAGTTAGAATGCATGAAATTTGCTGATATTTTTGACAAAGTCTAAATAACTTTTTTTTTGAAATTTGTATTTTATTACTAATAGCCTCATCCACATTAGCATGATGAATATTCATTATTCCTTTTAAGAGACTCTTATCAATGATATCAAACATGATGAAAATAATTTCTTTCACAAATTTGTCAATTATTTTAACGTCTTTAAAAGAAAAGAAAAATTTTGATTTAACATTGTTTTTTTTCTTGCAATACTGCTGATTATGATAAGACTCGAAAATAAATGATAAAGGTAAATATTATATTTTCTTGTAATTACAAAAGCAGCATGGTATCGTTGTGGACCATTTTTTATGCATAGTTTGATTGCAAAATTCTTCCACATACTTTTATAAACTTTGTTCCTTTCTATGCAACTTCTTGCTCGATGGCCGTGAATTTTGTTGCTTTTAGTATAAGTTAGACTTGAGAAAATTAGTAAAATTGAAGTTAGAAATAAAATATAAAGTAACAGGAGTTTCGTCAAGTTGGATTTTAATAATAAACAACATCAAATCTTCCATATATTTTTGTCATTTAGTAAACGCATGAATCATCAAATGAATAATTTTGATGATAAAACATAAACTTTTTGAAGCGAAACAATAAATTTTATCAAAAATTAAACTAAACAATTTCTCACATATCGATATTGTTTTTTGTTAGGGAAATGGCAGATAGATTTATTAACTATGTCAATAGTTATTGATCAAGGAGAGGAGTAAAAATGCAAATTATTGTTATGAAAAAAAAGTTTCCTTTAAAAAAATTTTTGCCTATTTTTTGTTCAACAAAATCCATCAAAATGCATTTTTACGCTTTCGACGAAATGAATAATCCTTCGAAGAATCTTTATGAAGATCATAGAAATAAATGGTGGAAATGTATACCATCCGAAACTGATAACAAAAGGTGAGTAATTTTTTGTTTAAAAGAAAGTATGAAAACCACAAAACAGGTTTGTGAAAAATGAAAAAAAGTGAAATTATTTATGTTTTTTTTACATTCTTTTTTTATAGCAAACAAATAATCACAAATTGCACTCGTTTTATATATAGAGCGGAGGAAAAAGAATATTTGGGTTGTGGTTCTTTTGGTCATGTTTATACATCCAACGTCGATAAAAGTCCTCCAACATTTGTTCAAAAATTTTATAAAGTCGGTGTAGCTGTAGGAAATATTGAAGCTGAAGTTCGTGTTCTCTCTCTCGATGGTGAAGGATCTCAATATTTTCCAAAGCTGCTTTTCAGTGGATATAATTATCGTTCAGAATGGATTATACTAATGCAATATGTTGGTGGCGGA
Source organism: Panagrolaimus kolymaensis (assembly GCA_028622995.1). NCBI lineage: Eukaryota > Metazoa > Nematoda > Chromadorea > Rhabditida > Panagrolaimidae > Panagrolaimus > Panagrolaimus kolymaensis. Next base: position 1,916,073 of record JAJQJQ010000045.1, on the reverse strand, counting down.
ACTTTATGGTATCATCTGGTCGAAGAAAAGTCAATGATTTCATTTGAAGCAAAACGAACTATTCTTTGGCAAATTGCACGTGGTTTGGAATTTCTTCATAAAAACAAATTAACTCATGGGTGAGTATTTTATTAATACAAAAAAAGTTTCTCGATCCTTTTAACGTAGCTTTGAAAATTATGTAAAAAGTTTTTAAAAGGAGAAAAAAATTTATGAATTCTTTAATTCATTCACGATTATTCTCTTTAAATATATTTTTAAATTTTACTAAAATTTAGAAATTGAAGTTAAAAAGCAACCTAATTTTAGGAACAAACACTTTTGAATTTATTCCACCTAATGTTTTAAAAAGAGAATTAATTAATCGGTTTTTTTTTCTAGTTTTATGAATTCTTTTTTTATTATTCAATAAAACCGAAAATTTTTAAAGGGAATTTTACAAAAAAGAATATCTTTATTAACTCCAACTCAACTAAACCCAACTAGAAAACCTTATTTGATGTTTTTTGGTGCACCTTTTTATGAAATAAAGTTTTTTCTTTTTTAGTGATTTGAAAACAGATAATATCGCTTTGACATATGATGGACATGCACGGCTCTTCGATTTTAACAATTCACGATTGATTGAACAAAAAGAAAAAGGAAAGAGAAAAAGAAAAATAGAGAAAAAAGAAAAGCTTCCTCAAGGTTCAATATGTTTTCAAGCTCCTGAAGTATTTATGGGTATTAAAGCTGGATTGGCTTCTGATTTATGGTCTTATGGTGTTGTCGTGGCACATTTAGTAACTGAAGAATTAATTATTCGACATGCTCTTCCTTTGATTGGTCCATTACTCGCAAAAACGATTAAAACTGGAAATGAAGCTGCTAATAAATATGTTCATCATCTAATGAAAATCAAGCCATCAAATCGACTCAAAAAAATAAGTACGCATGTTTTTTTCAAAGATGTTTCTCAAATTCCATTATTCAAACCTGGTTATGTTAGAAATGTTCCAAAAGAAGATCATGATGATATTTTAAGTATTGGTGATATTAAAGGTGCACTACTTGAAAAAACTTCGATTAGAATTCCAAATATTAAATACTTAAAGACTCTATTAGAAATTTCTATTGCATCTTTCCCTTGTAATTTATTAAAACCTTATACTCTTGAAATATTCAAATTAAGAACTCAAGGACAAGCAGAAGATGGTTCATCAAACAAAAGAAAAAGAATACAAATTCCAACTACAGCTTCTGGTGGTAATGTTTCTCATTGATAAATATGTCTCATTTTTTCCTAAATATTTTGTATGTATGAATGTGTGTAACATAAATAAATAAACTTGGTTAAATAAACATTTTATCTTTCTGTAAATAACAATAGCTTGTGTGGTACAATATGTTTATGACAGTCCAAAGATATTTGTCATTAGTCTAGTTTCGATTCTTTACAACTTCATTCATTTGTTGATGCAACTTCGCACTATCGAGTTTAGTCATTGCAAAAGAAAATTAGGAAGGATGGGAAAAACTTTTTAATGTTTCACTTTAAACTCAATCAAAATCTTTGTCTTCAAAAGACTAACACCGATCGAATAGGAAAATCTACCAAAAGTTGTTACACTCATGTTGCAAACGAAGGGAAATATTAATGTTCATTGTTTAGTATGTGTATTTTCAATCATAAAAAAAGTCCATAAAAAATTTGCAAGGATTTTATTTTCTTCAAACTTCAAACTTTTATGTTTGTTGTTTGCTAATTTCAAAAAATTTTTCGATCGATCAATGAAAAACAAAAAAATTGACTGTAATTTTTTTCTTCCCATGCTTTTTTTTGCATGTTGCTCGTCTCCTTTTGGTTGTTCGACGTCGTTGCTTCTTCGTTTCTCTTTCAAAAAACTTTTTTCTTTCAAGCTTCTTTGATTTTTTCATTTTCCATGTTTCACACTTTTTTCTTTCATTGCTTTTTTTTGACTTTGATGCTTCTTGATTTTGTGATGCCATTGATTAATACTTTCTAACTTACTCATTATCCTGCATTTCATCAACTAATACTAACCTTTATTGCCGTGATTCAATCCTTTTGGATTCTTTGTTTTTACTTTTTAAAAAGTTGTGATGATTTTTTCGCGATTATGAGGGAAGCTAAAGGACTAGACGCATTTGAATGAGACTTTTATCGCGTCAAACATGTTTTTTGTAATGTTTTACATCCATATTAATTACTAGTACCGTTAAAAATGTGTTCTTTCTTTGTTTTTATCGTGCCATTAACCTCGATGTGATTCTTGATTTGTTGTCATTCGCGTTTCACAAAAAGTCGTTCTTTTTTTGTTGCATTTTCTTTGTTTAAAACATCCTTAATTTTCATCATTTTTTAGTGTTGGGTACTCAGCTGTAATTTCAAGGCAGCATCTTCAAACTCGTGATCTCATCCATTTTCAACTCAAGTTATGAAACGAATTGCTCCAACGACTTCAAATGTTGATTCTGATTCGTTAGCTGCGAAGAAAGCGCGAATTCTTAAAGCGCTAACTTCAAATTCCTTATCGCCTGCTTTACATCCATCAAATATCGAATTTTCTGATCCACTTGCTGCAAAGAAGGCACGAATTCATCAAGCTTTAACATCAAAAACTCCATCAGCTCTTGTTTCAACTTCAAATGGATCAAAGCTATCTCAACTATCAAGATCTAAAATTGTTCCAGCCAAAAATATTCGGTTTGGTATGATTACTTTCTATTTCTTCTTTCATTGTTTTATGCATTCTTATGTTGTTTCGTTACTAATCATACCATTTTCAGGCAAGAAACAACTTCCACCTGGAGATGTCATCATTCCTGTTACAGCTCAATCATTGAAATCAACAAAGTCATCAAGTGAAAACAACACCATCCATGGTCGAAAAACGATCTCTGTCCGCGAACAACAACAACGTCAAATGGAACGAACTAAAGAAGTGATTACTCGTCTCAAAGCCGAACAACAAAATAAGGTTGATTTTCATCAAGCTTTGTTTTATGATTTTGTAACAAGTCTGATATTTTTCAGCAACCTTCTCCAAGTCGACATCGTAAACTTCATGGTCCTTGAATATTCTTGCTCTTCATGGATGTTCTCTTTGCTCAACTCAAATCAAGATTTCAATTGATTGCCTTTTTATGTTTTGATACTTTCTTTTTTGTTTTCAATTACTTTTTTTATGTATTCTTTTCTTTCTTTTGTATTTCTTATGTTTTGAAGAACTAAATAAACGTTTTTAAGTTTGGAGTGTGGGAAAACTAAATAACTTTTGTCTGTTTGTTTGTGTCTTTGAAAACTTTGTGATTAACTTTCTTTGTGATTGTGCATGCATGCCTAAGACTTTGTGATGGAGAAGCTTTATAATTTTATAACTTTAGTTAAACATTGATGATACATTAAACCAGTCATAGCAAGCCATGATAAACCAACAAATTCAAACATTAATAATAAGTAAATACATGTTTTACCATTATGTGAACATTTACCTGTTCCATCTGCCCATACTGTAGCTGATAAAACTACTGCATAAATGTGAAAACATAATAAGGAGATCTAAAAATTTGAAAGTTAACTAACATGTTGTATGAAAATTTCTTCTTTATTTCAGTGATTTGAAACTACGACGCGGTAGTATTTTTGATGTTAAAGACAGAGAAGCAAACTGGCGCAGCAACTTTGCAAAGGTGATGGCACATTTATGGAAACAAAGCAACTGCAAAAAAGCGAATGGAAGTAACACATATCAAATTTATGCAATGTTTTAAGCCTCGATGAAACATTATTATTATTCTCAAAAACATGGAAGCAATTTGGCGCATTAACTTTGCAATTATTAACTCCGCAAATATGGTAAAGCAGTTGTAAAAAAGCTAATGGAATTAAGTTCTTGCAAATTTATGCCATATTTTCCTATGCTTATCAAGCTATCAAGGGTTGTGTTACTCTTGCCAAAGACTATGTTACAAGTAGCAACCGATTGCACTAACTTTGCATGGATATCAAAAATATCAAAGTCGCTCATTAATTAACTTGACACCCAAACATATATGTAATTAAGACTTACCAATCCAAAAGTATTCCACCATCGATTTATATCTTTTAACAAAGCTTCATTATTAACCATTTTAATTACAACAAGAATTAACGTTCCAGCTTGAACAAGCATAGGAACTAAAGCCCAAAAGGTTAAAAATCCTGCAACTTCATATAAATTTATTTCAACCGCACCAATTATAATTGGAACCGCTATCATTGCACTCAATGGAAATATAACTAATAAAAATATTATTACTTTTGTGGAAGTTGAACATTCAATCATTTTTTAAATAAATACTTTTATTTTTTATTAACAAAAAATAAATATGAATCCAAGGAATTTTTGCTAATTTACAAAATATAGAAAGATTGTTTTCAGGAGTTTCCGCGGATCGCGATGATGAGAAATTTTAACCCTCTTTTTTTCTTGAAAAAAAAAAACAATGGAAAGAAGGTAGGAATAAGAAAAAATATGTGTATGTGGCGTGTAAAACAAATAATATATGGCAATAAAAAAAAGTTGAATGTGAGAAGAATGTGGAATGGAAAAAAAGGTGAGTTTGGTGATAAGAAATAAAAAAATTCAAGAGGGAAGAAGAAAATATTTATTGATTTTTGGGAAGTTTAAAATGAACAAAAAAAATATGATGAGTGACGAATTCTTATTATCGATGTTTTACAGGCTTAGGCGTGTTTGTTGGTCGTGTGCTTCTTTGATTGACTGAACTTATTTATTATGTGTGTAATTATTTATTGAAATTTTTAAGGAATAGTTTATTTGAAAAGAAAGAATAGATTTTTTTAAATAATAAATAGAAGCAAAGAAAAAACTCAAATTTTACGTTTTAATTAATTATTTTCCGTCTAACGTAACATTTTCACTTTATAAACAAAAAATGAGACAAAGCTTGGTTTTGGTGCTTCATTATACGTAGCTCTAATGTTCTTCGAACTTTTTCTTTCTTTATTTTTTTGTATGTAATTTTGTAACAATTTTTTTTCTCAATCATTAACCTTTTTGTTTTTATAATAAAAATATGAAAATAAGAAAGAAAGGAAGCAGCGATCTGCCTCATTTTTTTCGAAGCTCAAAGGGCCAACAAACTTATGGTTTCTTTATTTTATTATTTTTTTAAACATTTTTTTTCTCATTGATCAAACTCTATCAATTTTTTATGATTTTGAAAAAAAAGTGATGAAGCAGAGATTTTTCTTCGTTGAAGGTACATAATTCCAAGGCCTTTAGAACTTATTTTTCTTTTTTACTTTTTTTTGGGAAACAAATGAAAGAATGATTGCAATCGATTATGTTGTCCCATTTTATTAATGACTCTTTGAAGTTGCTTGAAAAAAAGTGTTTTGAAGTAAATTATTTTGGTAAATTTTTTATATGTACTTTGTTTTATCTTACATTTGTGTGCCAATCGTTTACTGAAAGTCAAATTACATATTTGTGAAGTATCGTCAAGTAAAAATTTTATAAAGCAAAAAACAAACTTTATTTTACCATAAATTTTTTTTTTATGAATTTAAAAAACATATTACAACAAAAAAATCAAAGCTCTTGAAAAACACAAAAAAGAAGACGACGAAATAAAATTAAAAAAAACAACGCATTTTTTTTTTAATAAAAGCAAAAGAATCAAAATAGTTAGTTTTAAAGCAGCGCGGGTGCCATCACACAAAAATTAATTAATTTTTTTTTTGTTCAAACGAATAAGTTTTTTTTATAAAAAAAAAAATTTTGTTCCATAAAAAAATTGGAAGACTAAAAAAATACCATATAAAAAAATAAAATACCGTACAACCACCAAAAATAAACAAGGATCAGAAGAAATAAAGTAAAAAATAAATTAATGAATTTTTTAAATTAAGTTTTAAAAGTTAAAAATTGGATGGAAAGTAAGAAAAAATACTTTTAGGAAAAAAATGAGATTTTAATTTCTTTTTTTAAAAGAGGTTTGTTAAATTTTAAAAAGAATGCAGAGATATATATTATAAAAAAATAATTACGCACAGAGAGAAAATGGGATTTTTTGATTATCTATCAGCAGCATGGATGTGGTGAATTAAAAAAAAAGATGAAGAAAATAGAAACTTATTTTCTGGAGCCTCATTATGAAAACTTTAATTTTTAGTTTATCGACATTAAAACTTTTTGGATTTAAGACAAAAGCAAAACAAAAAACAGAGTATGTATTTTAAAATTTCTTCAATGCAATCTTTCGTTTTTACAAACCAATTTAAAAAAAAATTATAAATGTCCTTGTCCCGTTTCACTTTGTTCATCATCACTTCGATGGTGAATAGTTTGATGTTGTTGATGGGATTGATAATTAGCTGAATCAGGAGTTTTATGCATAACCACTGAACCTGTATCTTCATCATCATCCTCTTCTTCGTCATCTTGTTCATGATCACCTTCATGTCCAGCGCCGCCACCACCGTTGGAGCCGCCGCCGCCATTAGCTAATAAACTGCTATTTTCATTTATTGCTTCTTCTTCTTCTTCACTAATAAATCCATCTTGGTGTCGTCCATCTTCATGATCCTGATAATGCTCGGAAGGAGAGTGATGAATAATTTCATGATCAAACCTTTGTTCTTGATTATTTTGATTACTGTGACCATAATTATTTCCACCAGATGCATTGGGGCTATGTGGAGTGGGAGGAGCTGAAATTTCATCCACTTGTGTATCATCCCCATAATCACTGGCTGCTGTAATTTCTATTGAAGGTTGAGATAATAAATTTGTTGTTTGTCGAGGAAGGGTGACATCATGATGTTCGGGTTCAGGTGGAGGTTCAACATATCCACCTTGATCAGCGATTTCATCTTCATGTCGTTGAAAACTTTCCAATGATCGATTTGTTGGTGGACCAAGATGTTCTTCATCATCTTCATTATTTTCTGAGACACCATTTTGGCGAAGATCTTCATCGTCTGCTTCTTCATTAGGATGAGTATCGTAACTCTCTGATTCATGGTTTGCAGCTGGAAAAATAAATCCTGGTTCAAAAGCATGTTCATTAGCTTGAATGGGTTCATTTTCGTCATGCTCATCAACTGAACGATGACTAACAGGCGAAGCAGCTGGAGGGCTTGCTTCTCCTTCTCGATGATAATAACTTTGAGTCATAATTTCTTCTTCAGCATTTTTGGGCGAAGCTGGAGGACTCATTGGGCCTTCATTATTTTGATCGAAATTTCCAGAATGAACGTTTTCATTTTCTTCATGGCCTTGAGTTTCATAAATTGATTGTTCCATAACATTATTATGTTCTTGGTGTTGGGCATCCACAGATTTTTCTGATCGATTATCATCGCCATGATTTTCAGAATGTTCCGATCTGGAATCTTCTTCATGATTTCGATTATTTTGTTGGTCATAACTATTTTCATTATTATCCTCATGAACATGAGCTACATCGGGCTCAGCTGCACTGGCAATGTCACTTTGTTGTGATCGATTAACTCCTTCATGCCCTAAAGCATCATCCTTTTCAATTTCTTCAGCCATAGCATTTTCTGCAGCTTGATGAATTATTTCTTGATCGAGGGATGCTACATCAGCGTTTGTTGGATGTTCATGTTGATGGGTTTGAGAATCAAAAGATTCCTCACGTTGAGCTTGATCCAAATCAGCTTCATCACGGTAGGATTCAACTTCTTTTTCATTTTCGTGATGTGAGCCAATTTCCTCTTCTTCATGTCGAGGTGAAGGAGCTTGTTCACTGCCATGGTGAGAATGGACCTCACTTTCATGATCAGCTTCATGTTGGGATTCTTCATGTTCAGAATGCTCGATTTCTTGATGTTGATGGATGATTGGAGCTTCGATGTGTTCATTAACCACATCTTCGACATGCTCAGAATGGCCTCCTTCACTTCGAACACTGCCATGGTCATCATGTCCATGTCCATGGTCACGCTCATCATTTTCATCATTATCGTGGCCTTCTTCAGTAAGCTTTTCAACTTCCTCTTCGTTATCCTCTAATTCAGCTCCAATCCCATTAGCTTGATCTTCCACGCCATTATTAAATTCATGTTGAGAATTATTTTCACCGTTTTGAGAATTTTTATCAAAGCTTGCTTCACGCTTATTCCTTTCAGCTTGAGTATCCTCCAATTCAATATCATGGGAAATGGGAGGATTTTCACTTTCTAAACTTCTGTTATCATCTTCATGGATGATGGAATTAGAGTGATCATGTTGGATTTCATCTAAATGGTCATCTTCCATTTCATGTTGTTGGGAATAAGGTGGCTCATTTTCACCGTCGTGGTGAATATTTTCTTCTTCTTCATGGTGGTTTTGAAGGAATTCGGGCTCATATTGGTCTTCATGAAGTGAAGGACTATGGGCTTGGTGATCTTCATGATGTTGGGGCGATAAAATATGCGATTCCTGTTCAGGTGATGGAGCATTTTCACGATGGAATTCTTCATGTTCTGGAGAAGCTCGATTTTCATGGCCCACGGGCGATTCAGAATGGTGAATACTATGAATTGGGGAAGGAGTTTTATTTTCTTCTTCTTCTTCGTGATCATCATCGCCAGTATCCATTTCATCTTCTGTACTTTCGATTTTATGGTCGTCATCTTCATGATCACTAGTTGATCCAACCACTGAAGCAACAGCTCCACCAAAAACAGCGGCAGCTGCGGCCGCCCCAGCCGTTGCGGCTGCAGCTATTTTTCTTGCAATGCTGCTAGTATCTCCACCATCTTCTTCTTTTTCTTGAGTTTTCGTTTTAGAACTTGGCGAAATAATTTTTTGTTGAGGAATTCGAGGAGGTTTAAGTGGATTTTGCCTAAAAAAAATTTGAAAAAATTAATAAAAAGTTTGTTTCCTGAATATTTTTTTTTGTAAAACTCACATTTCTTTAATATTTATTGGTGGCAATCGAGTTCCCGCATGAGTGGTCGCTGCTCGAGGTTGTTTCACTGGTGATGGAGCCCTTCGAGGTCGTGTAGAAGGTGGTTTACTACTTTCATTATTAGCATGACGACGAGGTGATTGAGATTTGCCTTGCCTTCGTCGAATAATTTCCTCTCCTCCATTGCTGCTGCCATTATGATTATGATTATTATTATTTTCTTTTGCGGCTTTGATGGATCTAAAAAAAATAAAAAAATTAATTAGTTTTTATTTTATAAAAATGATAAAAGGCAAAGAAGCTTTGGCAAAAAATATATATAAAAAAAAGTTTAAAAAAACTATAATAACAAACTGCACAACCGGAAAAGGAAGCGAGAGTTGTTGCAGGGAAGAAAAAAAATATAGGGAAGAAGCTTATAAAAAGAAAAAGGTATGGAGAGACATGTGTGCGACAACATTAACAACAACAACGAACGACTAAAGCAACAACAAAAAAAAGTGAAAATATATAAATTTAAAATTTTTGTATTTTTTTTTTGAAGCAAAACACAAACAAAAAACACAGATTTTTATTTGGAAAAAATTTGTAAAAGTTTGTAAAAAATTTTTTTCTGGAAGCAATGAATGCAAAAAAAACTACGACAAAAATTTTCACGATTTCAATGGTGAAAAAATATATAAATAAAAAAACGAGTGCAAAGAAGAATAAATTTTTTTTAAAGAATTAAGAAGAAAAAAGTAATTTTTTTTTTGCAACAACAAACATAAATATTTTTTATTTACTACTCTCTCGCAAACCTTATCGGACTATGCAGACTGTTTTGGGGAGCTGAATTGGATAAAGATGGTAAGGACCTTCGTCGAAAAAACCATGATGCTGGTTGAATTGTTTGATGTCGAGCAACATTATGAGGACCAAATGAAATATCACGAAATCTTTTTAATTTTTGTAATTGCTTTTGTAAAGAATCTTTATAATTAATTAAAGTTGTATCATCGAGCTGAAAAACAAAACAAAAAATTAAATTTTAATCGCGTGCTTTTTTAATTTCTTAATTTTTTTGGGAAAAAATTTAGTTTTCTTACTTTATGCAAAAATTGATATTTAAATGTATTCGCTGATAATCGATCATATGTATTTTTAATTGTTGCAGTTGGAGCAGTTTGAGGTTGTTCATAAGTAGTTTCAATTCGTTTAATTACTTCTGTATCTTCGAAGCTATTGGATGAATGTCTTCGACGACCTGAAGAACTTTTGGCTGGTTGGGTTGCAGACCTTCGTGGACGAGATAGCGAACGGGAAAGATTGTTTCGGCGGAATTCATCTGCGTCTGTTACACCACTCTAAAAAAAAGGGAGAAAATTAAATGGAAAATTAAAAGTATGGTCTTGAGACGAATTATTTAAGCTAAATTAATTTTTATCTTCTATGACTTACTCGAACCCTTCGATAAATTTCAACTTTTTCTGCTGCATCATATTTTTTTTGTAATTCAGATAATTGAATTAAAACTCTTTCACGATTTCTTAACATCATATCCATCATTGCGTGATGTCTCGCATATAATTCACTTTCAACATTTCCATTTTGTGCCACTGGAACTCCATTGGAATCTAGCAAACCCATTCGTCGCAAATGTTTTTGCATATGGGGTAAAGCAAAATATTGTCGAAGATGGATATCATAAAGAGGATTATAATTTTCAAGTAATGATTCAGCCATATTTTTTTTGGATTTTTACCGTAGTTTAAGGAAAAAATAAATAATTATACAAATAATACGAAAGATTTAGGGTTTCTTTGATTAAATAAAGATGAAGGTGAAAAAAATAATAATATAAAACCCGGTTTGGATATCACAACTGAAAAAAGTAATTATTTGAATATTAAAAACGATTATTTGAAAAATTAATAATAATAAAATCACGAAAAAGAAACACTAAAACGCGACATGCAGAAAACGAAGAACAAAAAAACGAATCAACCAAGCAAAAAATGTGTTTCATCGCAAAAAAACTAACAATTCTACAGATTTTCGCTGTGATATTTGAAGCCTTAATTAGAGGAAATTAAATATCTGATAATTTTCATAATTAATAATGGAAAGTTTTTGGTTATTATTTTTGTTAAAGTTTAAAAGAAGAAAAGAATAGTTTCAAGATGAAAATCAAAACCGTGACATTTCGCAGAAATGCGCCTGTTCCAATTTTCTTTTCTTTATTGCAATTTTTCTTAAAATCCCAATCTAAGAATAAAAAAAGGTATGTGTACACCCAAACTCATACATAGCCATTCTCATACATTTAATATATAAAATTAAATTTTTTTTTCAATAGCAAGGAATGGTGAAGAAAAAAAAAGTAGGAAGGAAGCCAGATTAAAAGAATTATTTTAAAAAAGACTAAAAAAGCTACTTTGTACAAAAAATACATACATACTTTTTAGTTTTACTTTTTTGTGGGTGTTTGTCTCAAAAAAACCTCTTCATTTTTTTTTGCCTGCCTCATGAAAAAAAGACTTAATTTAATCTGCTTTCCAATGAATGTTTTTTATTTTTTAAAAGCAATGAAAAAAAATTGAGAAAATGAGAAGAAAATATATATATATATGGCAGTAGTGGAGCTTTTGTGTAAGTGAATGTTGTGAACATTTGAAAAGAGAGAGAACAAAAAAATGGATGGAAGGATGTGTGACAATAATACTTCCTATTTTACTACTTACTTCTCTCTTCTTTTCACTTTTCTGGCGACTAGTAGCAGTTTTTTTACTTCACTGGAAATGAATGAAAAAAAAAGAAAAGTGAAAAAAATGCTGTTGAAGAACGCCACTCAATGCACTTCAAAAAAAAATAATGGATGTTCACTTTTTATTTTAGTTGAGTGGTGTCTCTGGCTGTAAAGAAGGAAAAAAAGAATAGTTAGGTTGAAGAAAAAGGAAAAAAGTTATTTTAAACAATGGTACGTGACATAAAATAAAACAAAATTACTAATAATAAAATATGGTAAATTCAGTAAAAAAAAAGTTGTTTAAAAATAAATTCCCATAAGAATTAATTAAAACAGCTTCCATCAACCAATGATGAAGCTCTCTTAATTTTTAGTTCCTATTTCGAAAATACTAATCCGTCGATTTTTAAAGTAATAAACAAACAAAGTTCAACGTTATTCTAAAAAACCAAGGTTTTGATTTGTTGTTTTCTAAAGCTTTGGATCGAAAAATGTTTTCCAAACTTTTAACCAAACAGTAAATTCAAGAATTTGGCAAAATTAATAAAATCAATCGAAAAAAGAGTAAGAAAAAGTCAAAAAAAAATTTGTTTAAAGAATAAAAGTTTTTAAATATTATGTTTTTAAGGTGAAAAAATCTCAAATAAATATTTTTCACTTTTTCCATTGCTAACTTTTTTTTTACTCAACAAAACTTTTATATTTTTGCATGTAAAAATAACTGCACTTTTTTAAACCCAAAAAAATAAAATAGATGAAGCTTTCTTCCGCCCATACATATGCGTTTTTTATTTTGAGTTATTTTAGTTTTCAAAACAAAAAATAGCTAGCAAAAAAGAAAGAAAAGAAAAAAAACGGATGTTCAAATACAAAATGAAAAAAAATTGAAATGAAAAAATAAAAAACGAAGTAAGGTAATAGTCATCGAGCCATTGAGAATAAAATAAAATAAAGTAAAGTAAAAAAAATAAATAAAAACCAAATACATTTTTTTATTGAGAGACGACAAACTAAAGTTAAAAAAAGAAATGTCCTATAATCTTTAAAAAAGGAAACCTTTTTTTATTTTGAAGTTCAACGAAAAAAAATTGTGAAAGATGCAAACCATTTTTTTGAGGGTCAACAAAAAAAATTTGAGAGAGGAAATATGTAATTTTTTTTTGTATTCACCTATGTCGTCGTCTTGCAAGAAAATAAAGAATAAAAGTGTTCACAGAAGTAAGAAAAGAAAATAATTATGAGCTTTTTTTCTTTGCAGCGTTATTATGAAAAGTTTTTTTGGACTCTTGACTCTTGGATAGAGAAGAGAGAAACTTCTGTGGCAAAAGTAGGCAGCATACAAGGTCGAAATAAATTTTTTAGTTTTGGCAGTGTCTAGACTTTAAAATTTAAATTTAACAAAATATGACATAAAAAAAGAAGTTAAAAATGGAAAGACAAAGTTAGTTGTCGATAAGTCAAATAAAAACATGAATGAGAAAATTTTGCTTGCTGCTTTTTGATGCTTTGGAAATTGGAAAAGAAAAAATGTTTTTAGCTTTCGATTATTTTTAGGTACATTTTTTTTTTAATTTTTAAAGTACATCTTTAAGCTATCAAAGATTATTATCCATTTTTCTAGAAAGTTAGTTTCGAGAAATTTCATTGAGTTATATTTTATTTCTAGAAAAAGTATAAAGTAAAATGCGAAAAAAAGAATTCTAACCAAAACATAAAAACTAAGAAGATTTTTTAATATTTTTTTCCAAAACTTAAAAATCTCGAGATTAAAGAAAAATCTCAACTCACTACTTTTAGTGAAAAAGCAGACGATGATGACAGAGAAGTATCTTCCATTTTAAAGGTAAAATGAAAAAAGTCAATTCAACTATTCAAAAGGACTTTTTGAAAAAAGCAGCTACCATAACATAAAAGAAAGAAAGACGAAGCATATCAAATGAGAGTTATTCATTCATTTTTTTTTATTCTTAACAAAAAGTATCAAATTTCATAGCCGTTCACGTGTTTATGAAATTTTTACTAACATTTCAAAATTTTTATTTTTCTCGAAAAAAAAGAAAAAGTGAACAAAAAAATGGTACACGTTTCCCATAGTCACATCGCACTTACTATTTACTAGGGCCATATTTATCTCTGAGTCCATATATCCAAAAAAAGAGAGAAATCGGAGGCTGGCTTGGCTGATTTTACTGAGTAACAAAAGGTAAACTTTTTTTTCTCTCTCGGTGGTTGATGGAATCCATTTTTAGGAAATAATAAATAAATACATATTTTTGTGGGTTTAATTGTTCACTTTTTTTTTCTCGCATTTTCCTGCGTTGTATCGACTCATATTTTTGTTTAGTTTCGATGGGATATTTTTTTTTTACTCAGAACACAAAGAACCAACCACACGAAGGAAGGAAGGTGACAAAAACGGAATTGCACTTTCTTTCATATTTTTCATTTTTCACTCCTTTTAAAACGTGTTCATTTTTTTGTTCAAATAACAAACAAATCCAAAACAAAAAAATGTATGACTGAGGTTGTTGTTCGCCTTTCACTTTTTCAATCCAATTTTTTTTTTTTTCATTCAACAGCGGCGAGTGGCAATGAGGCTACGCAGAGCAACAACAAAAAAAAGCAGTCGATGAGGAATGGCAAAAAAAGAAAAACGTATGTGTACATATTTGTGTCTCAAATAATAAACAAGTAAGTAAGGACATACGTGTTCGTTTGTGACTGCAGAGCGAAGGGAAGGCGTCAAGTAAAATAAGAGAAAGAAAAGTAAATAAAAATGTGTGAAAAAGGAAGCAAAAAATGAAAGTCAAAAAAAGAGACAGATTTGCTTGAAAAATGTGGATTATAGAAAAGGGAAGAAAAAAAAATGGCAATGAATAAAATATTATAGTTTGGAACAACAAAATAAATAAATTTGAAGGATAAAATTTTTTTTATGTTTCTTTAAAAAACAAATAAGAACAGGGGTTTGGAAACATAAAGCTAAAATGGCAAAAAATGTAAAGAAAAAAAAGTCAAAATTTCAAGTACCATCGATTTTTTAGAATCTTAATTTTCACAAAAAAAATTTGTTAATTAAGCCTAAAAAATATCAAGAAAAAAATTTGAGTTTTAAGGTTATTGGAATTCAAAAAAAAAGAGCTTTCATATTAGTTTTTTTCTTTCAAGAAAAAAAAGTGAGTCTCGAAGAATTATATTGCCAAACCAAAAAAAAGCTAAAAGAAATAAGCAAAAAACAAAAGTCGATAGATTTATTTTTTTTGTTGCTGTTTTTTAATGCACCATGGCAACGTCACTGAAAAAAAAACCCGTTTGTTGTAAAACCCTCATTCATTTTTTGAAGTAAAACCACTATATTTTGAGTGTTTTCCCACAGTTTTTTTGGTGGTTGGTCAACCCTTGTTTAAAACAAAGGGTATTTCACCCATGTTTAATATATGAGTGTTTTAACCCCCTAAATTGTCTCTCTTTCATAGTCTGCACGCTTTTAGATTCATGCAATATATTTTTAGCCTAAGAAATAAAGAAGCAAAGCTTCGGTTGATTTTTTGGTTAATCTTCGGTTCATTTTCTGAGGGTGGCGGCATAGACGTGCGTAACTCCATCTGATGAATATTGAACTAGAGATAGTTAAGATAGATTCAGTAGCAATAGCTGTGAACTATATTAACATAAAGAAAGGGTTTGCTTATGCATTCACCCTAAATAAGCTTTGGTTTTGCCATAGCATTAAAATTTTGGATAGTAGTCAGTCTTTCTGGCATCATTACAGTAACTTTTAAATAAATTTTGGAAAATATCTTTTTTTTGTACCATGCCCGAATGGGGTTAAACCCTCGTTATTTGAGGGTTTTACCGTTTTAAAACTGTTGCATAACCCTCATTTTGGAATGAGGGTTGATGAGCCCTTTAGGGCAAAAAGTTGTTGCTAAATACCCCACGATTTGAGGGTTTTCCACTCAAAAAATAAGGGTTTTTTTTTCAGTGGTTGTTCTTTAATATGGGAACAAACAACAAAACAAAATATAATTTATTTATAAATAGATTTGGATTGATTTTCATACACTTATTAAATAGCAGAGAAAAGACAAAAAGTCAAAATGATAACTTTAATAACTAATTTTAAAGCCAGGAAAAGAAAAAAATTTTGAACCATTAAAACTTTTTAATAAAGCAAATATTTCAATTTTTAGTCTAAAAAAACGTTAAAAATTAAAAATTTTCGAAGTAAAATAAAAAGCTTTAAAAATTTGTAGTTTTTAAAAACCAAAAATTATTGTTTTCGGTTTAATCAAACTTCATTTTTATTTTCATTAGGCTTTCAAAATCGTCTAAAAAAACACTAATTAACTTATGTTTGAGTCTCCTTCTAAATTCATTTAAACCATAACTTTCTTTATTTTATTTTTTGTCTCCTTTAACTCTCCAGACCATGAAGCGTGTCCTATCTCATTTTCATTGTCTCCTTCTTAGGCGGTTTTATTCTAGGGGTTTATAAACTTTTTTTAAATGTCTCAAGAAAGAAGGGGAGAGAAAGCTCGCACTCAAATTTATTTTTACCATGTCATAAAAAAATGGTTCCAAAAAACGTATAAATCCGTTCCATTTATTTATTTTTTGTGGCTTTTTTTCCTCTGCTATCGCAGCTTTCTTAACAAAATGAAAAAATGGAGGAAACAGAAGGAACGCAAGAAATGAACGAAGCAGGCGATGGAGGCTCAAAGAAGCAAGCGACAAACCAAACGAAGAGCTCAAGAAGAAAGATAAAAACAGGAAAGCCGAAGTATGAAGAAGGAGGCGAAGACCGAAAAAAAGCAATGCATATGTGTTCGGACAAACACAAAGGAAATTATTTTTTTATTTTTAAAAGCTTCCTTACTGCCTTGCTTGCCTGCTGCGCCCGCCATATTGCTTTAGGGCAAAAAAAGAGAAGAAACAAGTCAAGAAGTCGAACGCCTGGACATTTCTTTTAAGTAAGCAAAATTCGGTTTGGCAGGCATTTTTTTTTTCATTTGCTTCTTTACATCACTTTTCCGAAGACAGATTCTCCTTGGAAGGCTTGTCTTGTAGTTGACATTTAAATAAAAAAACAAAAAAAAGTGTACTTATAAGTTTTTTATATACATATAAAAATTGTCGTCAAAAAAATGGAAAGTTTTAATAGACAAATGTGGCATAAAATTTGTTGAATAAAAAAAAATTTTTGATTTAAAAAATAATAAAGAGAAGGGATTAAAATTGCTTTTTCAACAACTTTCGAATTTATTAAAATTTAGAACATCGAAAACGAATAAGAATGTCGCAGTCACAAGTGGAAATTATAGAAAAAATATAAATTTCAACAAAAAATTTTTTAGAAAGTTTCAATTAGAGAAAAATATCTTCAGAAATATTTGAAAAACCCTTCCTCCCTTTTGGTGCCAAACATACTATCATACTTTAGAAATTCTTGCAAACATACATATAAGGACACTCAAATAATTCAAAAAAGGTTTAAAAGAATTTTAAAAACATAAATTATTTAAAACTTTACTAATCCACAAAAAACAAAAAACAAAATTATTTTTACTATTAAGTTTTACATTTTTGAAATAAAAACAAAAAAAACTTCTGTGCAACGACAAAAAAAAAGAAGTATGTAAACTAAAAAAATGACAGCAGCTTTATGTTGTTCTCTCTCTTTTTTTTTTTTGTAAGTGTTCCACATCAAAAAAAAACCAAACCCTTCATTTTAAAAAAATGAGGTTCCACAAAAAATAAAATTTTTTCTTTTTTATTTGGTTTTTTAATTTTTTTTCTAAGTGTCGCAGAGAGAAACATGGAAGAAGGATAAAAGGAAGGAGAGAGAGAAATTCAACAATTGACCTTTCACATTCATTAAGAAGTAAAGAAAAAATTAAAAAAAATAAAATGGGTTTCGTCAATTGCAATTGAGTTCAAAAAAAATATGTAAGAAAAATATTTAGAAAAATTGAAAGAAAAAAGAATGAACCAACAACAAAACTTTTTAACCTTCCAGAAAAATAAAATTAAATAGAAATGCACGAAGGAGGCGAGAAAAAAGAATCGTTTTAGTTTTAAAAAAGTTGAAAAAATCAAAGTAACTAAAAGAAAGAGACAATAAAAAATTTTTTGGAAGAAAACATTTAAACATTTTTCTTAAATCTTATTTTTCTTTCTTTCAATATTTGCAAATGGAAAAATATTTTTAAAAGTAAAGTAGCAAACGATGAATGACTAAGGAAATGGAAAAGAAAAAGGAAGCAGATGGACTTAATTTTTAAATATGTAAAAGAAACGCATTAAAAAATAAAGCAAATAAACAAGTTGGAAAGTAAAAAAAAGAGATGGGATAAAAATATGTATGTTTCAGGTTGGTGTTTCTATTTTTTTTGTTGACGATGATCCCACGCAAACACGGATGAGTAAATATTCCATCTCGGAGAGTCAATCATCCAAAAAACTGGATAAAGTAAATACGCGAACTCGTAGAATTATCGAAGAAAAGGAAACACTTTTTGCATTTTTTTTAATTTTGCTCTCTTCGAAATTTTTTCATTTGAATTTGGTGGAAAACAAATCGGCTAATTGAAAGTTGTTTTTTTCGAAATTGATTACAATTTTTTTCTTTTGAGAACTTTCAAAAATTCATTGAATGATTGAAAGGAAAAAGCTTTGAATCATTTTGAACCCATTCAAAGTGCAAAAAGAAAAGAATGTAAAAAATTTAGGACGATCACAAAACTAATTTGATAAGAATTAAAAAATACATATAGTCAGAGAAGAATTATTTCAAGTTCCTCGAATTCTTCATTCCAAAGTAATTAGATAATTTATGAACGCGCGTTCCAAATAATGTATCTAATTTTATTAAATAAAATAAAGGAAAGTGAATGTGAGAAACAACTAACTCCATTCGAAGTTCGAAGCATTTTTATTTTTTCCATTGTAAAAAGGTGGATTTTATATTGAAAGCTTTTTTAAAGACATTGTAAAGAAGCAATTTGACAAATTTATTTTTACAATTCAATCCAAACCTTTTCTTAAAATAATAAAAGAGAGACAGATTTAATTAATCTAATTTTATTTTTAATGGAACCTTCGAACTAAACCACTGTTCTTAAAATTTTAGACTTAAAATACTTTTTTTCTTACCTAAAAACTTTGGCCTATTTTTTTCCATCTTTGGATTTTCTTTATTTAATTTACTAAGAAAAAATTAGACTAATAAAAATTAAAAAAACAATTGAGTGTCTGGAGGAGGAAGACAGAACTTTCGAATAAATAAAAATGTATATATGTTTTTGCAATAAAAAGAAATGATGAAATTAAGGGAAATAGAGAGGCTCATCAAATGGCGACTGCAACAACAGCATCCAAAACAAAAAAAATTGGTTGGAAGAAGGATAGATGGCAAAAACAAATAAACCTTCACCGAATTTATTTTTATTTTCATTTCCAACGAACACCTAATCAAATTTTAGTTTAGTTAGATTTTTTTCTTTTTCCGCGGTCTATCTATTTTATTACTAAATATATTTTTTTTCTTCTTCTGTAACTAAAAAGCAAGCATACGACCTTGCAAGCTTTTAGAGAGAGAAAAAATGCGAAAGAGAGAGAGAAACATTGAGGATGAGGTTATTATTTGGCGAAACTCATCTTCATTCCATATTTTTTGGCGGTAGAGAAAAGGGGAAATGAAACAAAAAATATTCAAACCAAAAAATATAAATATAAATATATTAAATAGCTAAAAAGCTTCCGCTCCTTTGTTTTTTTTTTGCTACTGCAAACAAATATATTTTTTCATGTTGCAAAACAATTAAAATGTTACAGAAAAAAGGAAGCAGACGATTGGATTTTTTAATGAAAATTAAACCATTTCCGTACCAGACAAAATGAAAAATATGTACCACAAAAAGTAATCACATTTCTTTTCTAAGTAAAGTGGTTTAAAAACGTAAATTAAATATTTATTAAATAAAAATATTTAAAAGAAAAAGTGAACTATTGATGATATTTTTAAATTTAAAAATCAAAGGGCTAAAAAAAACAATTTGCCATTGAGAGTAAAAAAGTGTTCAGACAGAGGAAAGCTGTCTTTTATTCATATTAAATTAAGATTTTGAATTCGTGTGCTAAGAATATTGGGGATAATTCAAAATATTTAAAAAAGTAATATAGTTAAGAGTAGGAGCTGAAAATGTTATTTATAACCATGGCTCTCATCACGAAAACTCTAAATTTAGCATTTCAATTTAAATTTTTATTTTGTGTTTTAGCAAAAGTCGCTTTGAATAACCTTACGGATAACTAACGTAAAACTTTTCTTGACAAATTAAACGAACAAAAAACTTTTTTACTTTATTTTATTTTAGAAAATGATGACAACCAAAACACACTATACTCACATTCTCCCCATTACCTCTAATTTCAAATGTATAAAAATAAACCTCCATTAAAAAGAGACGGGTGGGTTTATTGAACCATTTACAAAAATAAAAAAAAATTACAAATGTGCCAAACAAACAAACAAAAAATTGGAATGGATTGCAAAAAAAATATATAAATGGTTGCTACGGAAATGGCCTTGTCTAATGTGTCGCAGGCTTTCGTTGGTCGAGAAAACTAAAAAAAAAATTTAAGAAATGGAGTGAAACCCTTTTTTGGAAGCAGTAAAGAAAAAACCAAGCAGCAGCAAACCAAAAAAAGGAGGAAGGCGGAGATGACGCAAATCTTTTTTCTTCTTATTTTTTTGAGCTCCCTTTTTTTTGAAGTAAAGCAAAAAAAGAAAAGAAGCCTTAAACGTTCCAAAAAATTTTATATTTATTTTTTTCATTACTTTTTTTTCGTTGCTTTTTGTAGAAAGAAAAAATGGAAGCATTTGTGTCGCTTTTTTTAATCATCGTTAAAAAAAGAATGCATCCTTGCAATTTAATGTTTTTGCAAGAAAAATTTGGAAAGAGGAAAATTAAAAAAAGAACCGAAAAATTTAAAATGGAGGAAATTTTAGAAATTTTTTTTATATTACTTTTGTATAATTATCGAATGCCTTTGCACTTTTACAGTTAATGGTTTGGCAGAATTGAAACCCATAAAAAAATCTAAAAAATAAAAAAAAATTTACGTTTCAAACTTTGAAAACTATGAAAAATACTTTAAAAATGAATGAAACTTTTTAGAAACGATTTCTTTTATTTTGAATACCGCCAAAAGAAAAAAACCAGCAAGCTCTAACTAAAAAAAAGAGGAACCAATTTTGAACTTAATTCTTTTCTTTTTTTTTCGTTTAAAAAAAGAATCAATTTAAGTTTCGCTGTCTCTCATTTTTCTTTGTTGCCATCTGTTTCCTGAAAAACTCAACATTCATTTTATTTTTAAAAAGAAAATAAAAAAGATGGAAAAAAGCCATTTCTTTACAACCCAAACCAGTCAAAGTTGAGTTCCATCTCTTTGTCCCAAACCATTATAAAAGAAAATATCTTTACTTCATCTCTTTTTTTCTTTCTTTTTTAGACTCTAAAAATACTTTTGCTTCTCTTTTTTTTTTTGTTGATAAAAAATAAAAATGCAAAATAGTCGTCAAACTCCTAAAACTCCAAAACAAAAAAAGCGATCCATGGCTTCTTATTTTGCATTATTTTTTTTTGTTAGAAGGCTTCTTTATTTTTTTTGGTTTGAAAAACAAAAAAAATGACGGAAAAGCGACAAATAATAGCCATCCATCCCAGCCGTCTGTCCCCTTTGCTTTTTTTAGTCGCTAGCTTTTTTTTTGATGAAGGTTTTTGTTTTGTTTTGTGTCATCGTCGCGCATGGTTCTTGTCTTTGCTGTTACTGTTGACGGCAACGGCAGTCACTGGCAGTCGATGGATGGCCTATGTCGACCCATCAGGGATTTCTTTTTAGCTTTTTGACGACGATATGGAATAGAGAAATGGAAACGACGGCTGCAATCTATTCCCAATACAAAAACATGAAGAAAAAAAATTGCTTGGAAATCGGAAGCAATAAAAAATAAATACATAAAACACAAGGATTATTTAATTTAATTTAATTTTCTTGTATCTTCTTCTTTTTTCGTCGTCGTTAGCTTTATCCAAGCACTTGAAAGAAAAAAGAAGGCCCAACGAAGGATGAAATAACAATAATTTTTTTAAGTGGCTTTTTTTTCTTCGATGCTTCTTGAAACGATGCTTTTTAAAGTGAGTGTGCAATTACAAGGAGTTTAGAAATTTTTATTAATAAATGTAACATTATTTAATTTTCTTGTAATAAACAATTTTGATTTTATTGTTCTGAAACTAAAAATTCGTTTTTTCTTATGGTAATTTCTCTGATCCTTATTTCTCTCATCCTTGTTGGTCCTTTCTTTTTTTATCAATAAAAATTCAGAGTAAATAATTTTTAAGTCAAAACTTTAGTTTTATCTTTTTTTAAGTTCGAGCCTCAAATAGATTGCGAGTATCAGGCAAAACGGACACACAGTTATTTTGATGAGTGAAAAGTAAAAAGAAAAAAAACAAAGCTTAAAATATTCAAAACAAAAAATACATTATTTTTTTCTATGAGCAAGAAAAAAATGCTGCAAAATTCGATTTTAAAAAAACGCAACAAATCGAATGATTTTTAGATTTTCTTGTTTGATTTATTTTTTCTACGCACATTATTCGAATTTTGTTTGTTGGGTTCTTTTGGGATACGAAAAAAAAGGCCTGTAAAAAGTGTAAAACAAAATACGACTTAAAAAACTGCTATCCTTTTTTCACGCTTTCATTGATGCAGCTAACTTTCAAATTTTATATTTTTCTTTTAAAAAACGATAATATGAATTTCACAAAATGACGTAGTTTAATAATTTTGATCAGAGGTTTAAACTTTTTTAGTTAAATTAAAAAAAGTGGCTTAATAAAAATAAGTAAGAAACTAATTTCAACGTAAAATTTTATTTTTTATTTTTTAACTGAATTTTATCCATATTTTAGCTTCGATAGATACCGGTTGGGTATAACTTTGCATTATTTTTTTTATTATTTAAATATTTAGTTAAAAAGTAAAAAAAAGGAAAATAAAAATAAAATATTCAAAGAGAAATATTCTTTAAAAAAAGTCAAGAAAAAAGCGCTTTAATTTTTTTTTGCCTTTTTTCAAATAACCAACCTTCTATTTTTTTTAATGTTTTTCGTTTGCGCTAAAGATGTCCGTGAAAAAAAAGAAGAAAGAAAGAAAAACACAAATCTATGATTCATTCAAAGCAAAAACTAAAGCTCAAAATTTCTGCGGAAAAAAATATAAATAAAAGATCACTGCTTTCGCAATATAAAAAAAGGATGAGCTTTAATAAACAAAAAATCGCAATTCATCGTTGCCGATGTGCAAAAATTTTATTTTCAACCCTTGCTTTTTGTTGTTTTAGAGTCTTTAAAAAGTCTTCTTTGAATATTTTATTTATTTTACTTTTCAAATTTAAAAATTTGTTCAACAAGAAAGTTAGTATGTCAAAAAACAAAAAAAATTACAAATTATTGTCGGATCAAATAATTAAATTTTTTAACTTTCTTTGATCCGAGAAAAATTTGCTAAAAAGATCAAACTTGATTATTCGAAAATAAATCCTAAATTCTTAGCCGACCCTCGTGAAATTATAGTCTATCAAAAGAAAAAAGTAACTGTGGGAATAATCGGCCAAATTGTCACCAAATTATATTCATGTTGCTCCAAACTCTCCAGAAATACATCTTCTTGGCAGACCTTTCATTTACGACAACAAAGAGGTAAACTCTTTTAACCACAAAAATTATAACAACAACTACTGGTGAACCTCCAAAAACAATAATTCCCTACTCATCTTCTTCTAAGTTCTCAGCTTGGCAGTGTAGTTGTGATTAAAATTCTAATAGTTATCAAGATTATTATTTTTAAGATCAAAAATCAAATACGTGAAGTTTACATTAATAACAAAACAAAACAAAAAAACAGAAATAATAAAAAGAAAAAGTAGGAAAGGTAATCTTTTTTTATACATATAAAAATGTAATTTTCAACTCATCTTAGAAAAAAAAAATCTCCAAAAAACGAATGATGACAAAACAGAATCATAATTTTCAAAAAATGATTTCATATTTCTTTTATTCATTCATTGTTAAAGATCAATATAAAATCGTGTTGATGGATGATTCTAAATAGTGGTTAATATAAAATCAATTTTATTTAAAAATTATTAAAAAAAGCATACATTTTTGAATATTTGAAAACTTTGAGAATCATTAATATTGCCGACTCCATTAAATTTTATTTTATTTTTTTTAGTAAAATAAGAAAGTTTTTTATTGAACAATGGCTAAAAAAATCAAAAATAAAATGCGAGCAAAAGCAAAAAAAAGAAAGAAAAGAAGCAAGGGTTTTTTATTTAAAAAAAACCACGATGTTCATCTTTGCATCTTTTTTGTTGTTGCAATAATGAGACGAACAAAATGTCAAATTTTTTTTTGGTGTCTGCAAACTAAAAATAAACAAAGGCCATGATGAACTTTAAAAACAAATTCGGCGTTGTTTTTACTTAAAAGAGTTGAGAGTATCGACGCTTTTTAAAACAATATTTTGCTTTTTTTGAATTTTTTGAGTTTTTTTTTTATTTTTTTCTAGGCATGGCTCGTGTCATAATGTCATCAAACCTCTTAAAAATGTCATCCAATTACGAATTTTTCTCTGGTGAAAATCTGTAAAAGCCATGCTGTAGATCTCGCGAAGCTCTACAACATGGCTTTTACAGATTTTCTCCAGAGAAAAATTCCTAATTCAAAAAGTTTTTGATGACATTCGATGACATCGGGGCCTGCGGGGCCTTGTCATCAAAACTTTTTGAGTTACGAATTTTTCTGTGAGAAAAATCTGTAAAAGCCATGTTGTAGAGCTCCACGAGGCCGATAATATTCCATTAACCGATTTTCTCCAGATAAATACTTCTTAACTTTAATTGTATTGGGCAGAAATTAAAGTTAACAACAATATTTGATTATGAATTCGAATAGCCTCTTTTCTATTACATTGGTTAAACCTATCCATCATCAACTGAAATATTTTTTAACCCGCTAAATATTTCTGAGTTCCTTTAAACTTTTGTCTCAATCAATTTTTTTTAAAGTTTACGAAATTATAGTTAATGGGTTTTCGACATTTTAACAACCAAATTTAAAAATTAAATTGATATTAAAGGCAACTAAATTTTCTTTATAAATTTTTGGTTTCCCACATTTTTTTGACAAGCACAGGAATAATTAAGAGTTCTCGAAGATCCAACTTCCCTTCATCTACGAATTTTTTGTGCCACGGAAATCGTTGACTATTAAACAAATTTTTTTTCATTCTTCCCCCTTACAAGAAGCGAACTCTAGCATAGATAGAATTTATTTGCTTTTATTGACATAAATATTAGTTAAAATTTTAAAAAATTTTTTTTAGAAAATGTCATCTAACGAAACCCAAATTCAAAATTCTGTCACCGCTGAAGATTTTGCTCGACTTTCTACTGCTGCAAATTATATAGGAATAATATTAATTATTTTATCTTTAATAACTGAAATCCCTTCATTTATTTTATTTTTATATCATTTTAAAAGAAAAACTCAAATATTTTATACTCCATATTTTTATATTTTAAGTTTGGGATATTTTTTTAATATTGGCCTTATTTTTATTAGATTAATAAATACATATATTTCAAATGGATTAATAATTTCCACTATGGCAGAAGTGGCTTTATGGTATAATAAACTTTTTATTGGTTTTTGGGGAACTATGTTAGCATTAAATCGATTTACAGGATTATATTTTTGGAAAAATCAAAGTATTATTTGGGCCGGAAAATATTTGATGGTAAGAAAATGAAATAAATAAATAAAAAAGTTTGAATTAAAAAAATACAAAGCAAAAAAAATCACAAAATAAGATGTTTTCCAAATTAACATTTTATAAAAACTTTTTTTCTAATTTTTAATCCACCAAATCTTGACACAAGTGTCAGAAAAAAATTACGACGTTTCTTTTTTTATACAAATTTTCATATTTAAATTTTGCTAAAAATTTAGAATTTTTTGCATTACTATTTATTATTTTAGGTAATTTTCGCTCTTTTATTATTTTACCCTTTAATTATAAATGGATATGGGCTAGTTATAAATTTTAATTGTTATATGAATTCAACATTTTCAACAGAATGTGTTGCAGCTGCGACAAATATAACTCAAACGATTACCATTTCAAACTGTATTAATTCAATCATTGCATTAATTTTGGGTCTCGCCACGGCTTTAGCAAGAAAAATAAAAAAGGATTTTTCCATTCAAGGAAAACAAAAATATGAAACATATTTATTAATTCAATCAATTTTTACTGCATTTTTTATATTTTTTGAATCTTCAATCGAATTTTATTTGGGCGTCATTTTAGTTCCTTCCTTTCAAACTGGATATACATTAAATGATATATTTTTTGCACAAATTTTACTTGCTGGTTCTGGATGTATTGGATATGCAATTCATTTTTCTTCAGCAATTTTTTTGTTTTTGCTTTCGTAAGTAATTTTCCATTAATTTCGAATTTAGACAAAAAAGTTAAATTTTGAATTTTTTTGGTTTTTGAACTAATTTTTTATGGTCCACCAAATTTTTTTAAATTTGCGGCTTTTTTAAATTTCAATAATAATTTAATTTTTAGAAAATCATTTCGAGAAGCATTTTCTCGAATGTTTTTACCATGGATGTTAGTAGAAAAAATATATGGAAAATCATCGGCAACGTCGTCCTCGATAGCAGCAACTACAAGGTCCACAGAAATACGAACCATTAAAATAACAGCAAAACAATAAAGATAATAAAAAAGTGCTGTCTTCCTAGTATTTATAAAATTAAATGCATTTCAAAATATACCCCAAAATTATCATTAGAATAGGGAAAAATATCAAATGAGTAAACAAAGACAAAAAATTTAATAAACCAATTAAAATAAAATATTTAAAAAAACAGAATTTTTTTTAAAGCAAAAATGGAGAAAATAGAAAACCTAAACTCTTTTAGGAACTTTTTCATTTTTAACGAGTGCAATCGATAATGTTTTTTATTGTGCGCAAAAAAAAACATTCAAAATTGTTTTTGGTTTGGACGCATAAAAAAATGTCGGTAAAAAAATACCAGGCGTTGGAAATTTCTTTCCTTTATTTGATAAAAAAAAATACAAACAATCAGCAAAAGATTGCTAACAAAAAATTTAATAAATTTAAAGGTATTTTTAAATAATTTAAAAAAAGAAATGCAATCATGATTTTGTGAGTATATTTACTATCATTTTCCATGAATGAAAGTAACAAAATTCGTGGTATATTTCTCGTTAATTTAATATCGGAGGATTGGATTATGAAAAGTTCCATCCCGACTTTCGAGTAGGAAATATAGGTAAATGGTTCTAAAATAATGAAATAAATTTAACTCCAACAAGTCTTTAAAAATTACAAAACTTACCATTTTAAAATTTTGATATCCAGGAGATGATAAAAAATTTTTAAGTTCCAAATTTATGTAATTAAATCTAAATTCCATGAGATTTGGAAAAAATGGTAATTTTGCCAATTTTTCTGATGATTCTATGGTAAAAACATTTAATTCATCCTTTGGAGGAGGGAAACTAAAAATAAATATGTACTTTCAATTACTTAAAAACAAAAAATACTTACCATGAAAACTTTTTAATTAATGGAACTTTTTCCAAAATATCTGCAATTTCAACAAAATTTCCATTACCATATTTGAAAATACAGTCCTTAAAATAAAGCCAATTGACATTTCCAGCCGAAATTAAAAATAAATATTCATCAAAAGAAATGGTTTGATCTATCAAAGACAAACATTCAACGTTGACATAAAATAATTTTGGATAAATTGATTCTAAATCACCAAAATTGTATAAATAAATGTTTTCACCGTTCATCCAAATTTTTTTAACCGAGAAAGGAATTTCTTTCGTATAATTCCATTTGTTGTATCTACTATTAATTCCAGTTACATAAATAAAAGGTTCATTTAGTATAAAATATTTGCATGATTTAAATAATTTTTGAAAAACATTTGGCGAAGCATTTTTCTTTAAATAATAAATAAATTCCAATGGAAATGGAAAATAAGATTGTATTGAAATTCCTTTTTTTGATGAAACAGGCGACAAAGATAATTTTTTCTTTGGCTTAATCAAAAATGCTTTATATAATCCAGTATAAAATTTTCGTTGATTGCATTTTTCCATAATAAGAATAAAAAATATGTACCTGATGGTTGAGAAGTAAGTTTCTTTTTTGCTGAATGAAACAAAACTAAAAAAAATTATGAAGAAAAAAAAGAATGGAATAAAGATGGGTAATTTTCTCTGAAGCTGTTATTTGGCAAATAGTTGACCCAAAAGAAAGAATTGATTTTTTCTTTTCTTTTCTTCTGTGACCCTTTTATAATTATAGCATCCATTTTTTTCCTCAAGGGTTTTATTATTATAAAGGGTTATAGTTTGATTAATAACGGACGTATAATATCAGCTTGAAGTGAAATAAATTTTTAACTGTTCATAATTTCGACTCTTTGGTAAATAATATTAAAAACTGCTTCAATAGCATCTCCAGCTTTTAAATTTTCTTGAAAAATATATGGAACATCCTTTATATCTATCGTTAGTTGCTCTTGAGTTATGGAGTTAGCTAAAATGATTGCTTTCATACCACGAGGATTCTTTGCTTTAAATCACTCATTCATAATTATCTCCTTGAAGGTCAAAGTCGTAAGCTTTTGTTTTTATATGCAAGGTTTTTACAGGAATAATCCTGGTAAAAAATATGCTACCCATTGGATTTGATTCTGGTTGCTTTTAAAGAATTACATCTGTTTCTAATTTTCAAAGTAATGGGAGAAAAGTTATGCCAGATTTCCAAAATTTGACAAAATAGGAAAATCAAAAATCGATCTTATAAAGGATCTTTTTGATTCAAAATGGATAATGACGATTAACAACTCAAAATTTTAATATGAAAAAAGCTATCACATTTCTATCAATGCCTCGATCAAAACAGTAAAATAAAACGAACAAAAAAAAATGAATGAAAAAAAAAATGTTTTACAAGCTTTAAAATTCTTAGGTTCAAAAAAAAGAAAATGCAAACCTAAAAATTAATTGCATATTTATTTAACTGAGTAAAAATGTGTAAAGTTTTTTTCTATGATTATTTGAAATTTATAATGGAATTATTATTTTTTTATTGTAAATTTTTTTATTCAATTCTTTAAGTAAAAATTTAGAAAATCGTGAAAGATTAAAGATTTATCCTTTTTTTCCTTTTTTTCATCAGCAAAAAAATCAATTTGCTCTCTGTCCGACAGAAAAAAAAGAGAGGGAAAAAAGAATGTAAAAATATGAGAGACGCAGCAAACAATCTATGAACCACCAAAAAAGATGAAAAAAAGAAAGGAAGGAAGCACAAACAATCTATGAACATTTGCGGCGTCCTTTTTTTTCTGTTTGTTGTTGTTTTCCATTTTTTTTTTGTTGTTTACTTCAAGCTGCTGCACTTTTTTTGTGTGTGTTGTTGCTGCATTGCATTGGACACGCGGTTTTTTTTATTTCTTCCTTTTTGTTTAGTTTTTCTGTTGTTATCGATGTATTTTTTTTTTACTGAAAAACAACAAACTAAAACTAACTTTGTTGTTGTTGTCGTCCGCTGCTCTGCTGCTGATTGATTTTTAACTTTTACTTCTTTTTTTGATCGTTGTTAGTTTTTCATTCTTTTCGAGTGGTTTAAGTTTTTATTTTCTTGCTTTTAATATTTTTAAAAAATTTTGTGACAATTTTTTTCCAAAAAGCCAAAATTTGCTTTGAAAAACAAACTTTAAACTTGCATTTTTGCTTTCTCGATCAATTCTTTTTACTTTTTTTACCCGGAAAATTCATACTTTGATCCAAAATCATTCCCTTTTTTTTCTTGTTTGTTTTTATCTAGAAAATCTTTGTTAAAAAAACTTATTTTGTCGTTAAATTTTTTTACCTTCTAAAAAAATAAAAATTCCATTTTTCAGTCTCAATAAAAGATCATGGATTTTTTGCATAAAAAAGCTCTAAATTTAGTCAGCTTTAAAAAAGCATATTGTGAACAACGTGAAACTAAAGTCAGTTCAGCTTATCATGAAAATTATGAACATCCACCATTCATGCAAGATTCTCGTCGAGCCCACACAGGAGTGAGTTTCTTTTTTTTTAAAACCTAAATTTGAATACTTTTTTTAAATCTAATATTTTTTTTAGCCTTCTGCTGACACAGTTGGTGTCCGATCTGCATATCCCACAGCCAGAGCAGTTGGTGGAACGGATACAAACAAAGGGGTTATGAGCAATCCCATGTTTCTTATTGGTTTAGGCATAGCTGCTTTAGCGGCATTTGTAATTATGAGAAATTGTTGTTGTCATTAAAAAAAATATGCAAAAACGAAAAAAATTAGATCTTTTTTTTATGTAAATTTATAAATGCTTGTGTAATATATTATTTGGTTTATTATTTTTTTCTTTAATTATTTTAAATTACTGTAAATATTAATTAATTAAAATCTTTAAAAGAAAAAACTATTCTTTTTTGTGTGTAAAATTTTTAAGTGTTTTAGGACACTGAAAAATACCTTTTTTTTAAAGTTTTGTATTTGTAAACCTTTTTTTAATGTGTTTTTTTAGCGATTTTATTGAAGAAAGAAAAAATAATGGATTTCCTTGGAAAGAAATTACTTGGCATGGCCGGAATTCAACGGGCTTATATGCGAACTGACCCCGAAAAGGTTACCACTCCCGATCATGAACATGTCAAACATCCACCTAAGATGAAGCCCGATGGAGATTATGATACTCAACGGAAGCCAGCCACAGGAGTAAGTCAATAATTACATACAAAAACAAAAAAGTTGAAAATTGCAGCGAAAATTAAATAATAAACTTAGCGCCCTTATTTAATTTTTAAAATAATTTGTCTCTCAAAAAGAACTTTAACAAAACTTGATTCTCGCAACGAAAAGCCACTTTCGTAACGAAAACTAAAAATAAGAAAAACTTTCGCTTCAAAATTTTCAACTTTACAATTTTTTTTATTGGCTCTTTTATTTTTAAAACTTATTTTTTTAGCCACCTTCTCAACAATCAGGTGGTAATAATATAAAAGCTACCCAAGAACCAGGTGGTAATACAAAAGCTGAATCGCATAAACCCGAAATTTTGGGAAATACTGCTGTCATGGCCAGTATAGCTGGTGCAGTTTTAGTTGGAATTGTATTGCTTCGAAAAATGATGAAATAAATAAAAAAGAAAAAATCCATTTTTCTTTATTCAAAAAAAAATACATTTTTTTTAACCATTCTTAAATTCTGATTTTTTTAGTTTACTTTTTATATTATTTTTGTGAAAAATATAAAGTAAAGATTTAAATA
Source organism: Panagrolaimus kolymaensis (assembly GCA_028622995.1). Classification (NCBI taxonomy): domain Eukaryota; kingdom Metazoa; phylum Nematoda; class Chromadorea; order Rhabditida; family Panagrolaimidae; genus Panagrolaimus; species Panagrolaimus kolymaensis. Next base: position 1,884,924 of record JAJQJQ010000045.1, on the reverse strand, counting down.
ATAAAATTTAGTTATATTATTTTTTTTCGTCCGCACAAACAAAAAAATTTTTATATACACTTTTTACAAACATATGTCGTCAACAATCCAAAAATACAAAAGCTTATGCTAAAAAAAGGATTTTTATTAGAAAAATAAAAAAAAGGTTTTTTTTTCAGCCAGAACCAAATCATCCATCAGCACAATCTCCAGCAGTTAATTCTGTTTGTGGACCAACTGAACCAAAAATTTGGGGAAATCCCACTGCTATGGGTGGCATTGCTCTTGCTGTTTTGGCTGGTCTTGTATTGCTTCGAAAAATGATCAAATAAATAAAGAAAGAAAAGCAGTCAGCTTTATTTATTATTCAAAAGATTTTAAATGTTTAATCAAATCTAAAATTATGATTTTTCTTACATAAAAACCTTTACTCTTCTTTTTAATATTTTTGTAAAAAAAATTTAAATAAAAGTTAATTTTAGTTTTTATTTTTTTTCCTTGGCACCATTAAAAAATTTCTTGCTTATTCCAATTCACATTTACCCAGCCAAAAAAAAAAGTTTCAAAGAAGTCAATGAAAAGTAAATTTTAGATGCAAAAACCGGAAAAAGCAACAAAAAAAGGTTTTAAAAAACCCTTCACTTTTCATATTAAAAAAATCATTATTAGCAAAAGTGTTGAATCAAAAAATTGCTTGCAACTCTTCTCCCGGCTGTATTTAGATCTTCCATATTTCCTGAAGAAATAAGAAAGAAAAGAAATTTAGTCCAAAAAAACATAGTTGAAAAGTTTTACTAATTAATATAAAATAAAAGCAACGTTAGCAAAAGAACTAAAGAAGCATCGTCGTCGACAAAGGATGGAACAAAATTCTTCACTGTCAATACTAAATTTGCAACAACAAAACCATCGACGAAATCAAAGAGACGGAAGAACAAGAATTAGGATGTTGTTGAGTTTAGTATTTGTTTATTCAGATTAACGAATTTATTTGCTGTGTAAAACTCCAAAAATTTTGATCTTTGCGGTACAAAGACTTTACTTTTAAAGATATTTTGATTTTTAAAAGCATCTTGCACTTGATATGCTACGAAAGATTGTGGCATGCTTTAAATAGGTTATCCAATTACATAGCTACTAAAGGCATGCAACAAAACACATGTACCATCTCTTCTCTAACTTTTAGTTCCTGATAAACAATGTAAAATATCTTGAAACATACTTGTTTCTACCAAAATCATGAGGAAAAAGAATCTCCGAAGTAAAACCAACAACAACAAATTTATTAAAAAACTAAAGTTATCACAAAAATTAAAGCACGTATACATACATAACAACAAAAAGACAAATACAATCATTATTAACAATTAACAAGATGAAATCCTATTTTCAATAATTTGCAAGCTTCATGTAAACCTTTGAGAACATTGCTTCTTTCTTCCTTTGAAAATTCATTGAACAAGCAAAATCCAAGTTGTTTGGGAAGCTTTCCAGTTTCTTTTTTGATTGCTTTTATATGATCTTTCAACACCAAAGCCATGAGAAAAACAGGAGAGGAAGCTTTTCTTGTTCCATCAAACGTATCAAATTCGAGCAAAATGGGATGATTGACATCCTTGATAACAGCAAATTTCCATTGTGGTTCACCTTCAACTTTTTCTGGCGATTTTGACATAATTCTAAGTAAATCTGAAAAGCAAAATGGTTGAAAGAAAAAGGAAACATGAAAAATTACCGTAAACTATAGAAGAGTTTTTGCTGTTATCATGTACAAGAATATCGGTAATAAGGCGCGGCTTTTGTTGATCAAAAGAAAGATAGAAATCTTTACCACATTCACCTAAAAAACGCATGTTAGTTTACATTGCACAGAAAAAAAGTACTCAACATTCCAAGATTCCATAAAATCATAACCATTTTCATCATGAAGACAGATAACAGATGAATTATCCAATAAACCAATTACAGGAATTTTCATAGCTTCTTTCGAATCTAGTAAGTCAGGAAAAGATTTGATCTCACCAGACATAACGGTATCTTGATACAAAAACGGGCAATTATTTGAGTCGACGATCAAAGTGAGTTTAATTCGATGACAGTAACCATTCACAAGACCTTTAGTTAAAGTTCCTAAGCATTGTAAGCTTTTATCATGGAAGAATGCAACCTGAAAATGAACAAGAGTAAAAAAGATAGTTATATAAAGGTGTAAACACTATGAGCATCTTAATGGTAATGGCATTGATCAACTTCTGCAGAAAGTTTACAAGTAAATCATACATTAACAGTAAATACAGTTTCACAACATAGTCCTACTAAAGACGGATACAGAAACGTTAAACAAAACTTACATAGTATGGTTCGATTGATTTAGGAAGAATCCAAGATTTCTCAAATGGGAGTGATTCATAAAGTTCGGTACAATGTAAAGCATCTTCAATATTAACTTGATCACCCAATCGAGTCATAACAGCATAACATCCATCACAAACTGGAGCAATACTTAGATTATTGAAAGATGGATCAAACATCGGCATTGAGAGAGTAATAAGATGACGTGGAACATCTGCGGTGAAGATGTTTTCGAATGCCACCAGCTTCTTTGATTTGAGGATATTATTCTTTAACAGTTTCATTCGTTTAGCATTTTCAGGAAAGAATGAACCATTTGCAATTGAAGCGAGAATCCATTTGGGTGTTGATGAACCAAGAATTTCAGCTTTCACCTTTGTTTCAGATACACCAGGGATGTTTTTAACTTTGCGTCGATTCTTCATAACAAAATGAGTTGATTTTCGATCAAGCTCCACAACTTCAAAGTTTCCTTCTTTACCAACGATATGAACATTTAGAACAGTTTCTCCAGATTTGATTTCTCTTTTAGCATTCATCAAGAGCATGGTATTGCGATGGATGAATTCGTTGATGAACAAGTACGGAATCTTCTCATCTTGACATTTTTGGTGGATCATTTGACGGAATTCACACACGTTAGAAGCATCATAGTCCAATATGTTAAAGATGATTGATTTCAAGCGACATCGATGAGGAAATTGATCGAACAAAGCAGAAAGTTTGAGGATTCCATTTTCAACATACTTTTCGGTTTTCATATCAATGATCAAAAACAGGAATGTTGATTTAGTGTATGAAATCAACGCCACAAGATCCTTTTCATTTGAGACAGGAACCGGTGGATATAACAAATTGTGCTTTTCCATGATTGAATAAAGTTGAAACAACAATGACGAAGCAGAAGTAATCAGAAACTTTGATGAAGAAAATAAAATGAAAGAAAGAAGCAGCGACAATTTTTGTTTTGCAAACGAATCAAAAAATGTTGGAAATGTGTGTAATTTTCCTTTTGGGCGTTTTGCCAATTTGCAGTATGGTTCATTGATTTTGCAAAGCTTCCAACTTTTTTTTTATGAACGTAATTTTTCTACGAATTTTTCTCAGATAAACTGAAGCAATTTTTATCATTGCTATCCTTAGAAATTTATTTATAAAACCCTTAATATATCTTTCTCATTCACCTTATTTCTGCTTATTTCAAAAGCTTGGTTTGTTGATTTTTGTTGTCAAAATCGAAAGTTGGCTCTTTTATGTATCGTTTTTCTATTTTTTTACGAAGAAATCTTTACGAAACTATCGATGTTTTTGAGTTAATTAGAGTAATATGTTATTGGAGTAAAAGAAAAGACACAAATTAGTACATATTTCCCTTATTTTTTATGACAAATAAAAATCTTTATTATTTACAAATAAACGAATCACTAAGTATGTAATTCATAAAGTTTAGAAAATGGTATACAAAACTAAACATAACAAAAATGAAGCAGAAGCAACCATGGTAGTAATCATAGGCGTTGAAGATGGTGGACTTTCATCATCATAAGGTAACATTGTTGGAAGATGAGCATATTTTTCTTTTCCACTTTTTTCTGATTCTGCTGTTGTTACAATGATTGAAGGTTCATTCGTTTGTTCGGTTTCAGGAGAATTAGTTGTTGGCATAGAAGTTTCTGGATTTGGTTCAGGAGTTTCTGAAGTTGTCATTAGAATTTCGGTAGTTGACGATGGCGTTTCAGTTGTTGGAGGAGCTTCAGTTGAAGGAGGCGACCATATTGGTGGATCTTCATTCATAGAATAACAACGAACTTCTTCTTCAGTTACTTCTTGAATCCATTCACAAAATCTTGGGACACGAGTAAATATGACGAAATCTGAAAACCAAACTATAATTATCAACAAAAAATGAAAGATAATCAAACCGGTACGTGAATCATTAAAAGTTCCATCAAATTTACCACCATGAGATGTTAATCCAACTTGATACATTGTCTCATTCCCATTTATAAATAATGGTCCACCACTATCTCCATGATCAGGTCGTTGCAGAGAACTTCCAGCACAAATGACATCTTCTTGTACAAGTTCAATAAATGGACAAGATTGCATAATGTTAACTGATGTATCTCTTAACGTTGGAGCAGGTTCAAATATTGACATGTTTGTTGTTGCTAAAAGTAAAAATCACAATCATGCTTTTTCATTATCACTTCTTCAAATACACAAACTTACGGTCATATTGATAATTACCATAACCAGCAATAATTCCAGTATCATGTTCACTTGGCTCATAATCATTTGCCAAAATTACAGGTTGAATACCAAAGTTGAAACCTTTTGCAAATGTCAAAATTGCGATATCATATCCATGAAACGTCAAACCATCCCACCATTGAGATGCATTAGCTTCAGGAATTAAAGCATAGTTGCTGATATTAAAGAATTCATCATGTTTAGGTTCAGTTGGACGAAGATCAAGAAACTGTGAAATATGTTTAACACGTCTAAAAAATAGAGAGTAGATTAAACAAGTTTTGTTTAAAACAAGAAAAACATACACTTCTTTCTTTTCTATTATTGCATATTCCCAAACACAATGAGCAGCAGTTAAAAGGTGTCGATTTGAAATGATAGTTGCTGTACACTGAAAAGGAGAATCTAGATGAAACAAGAATGAAAGTTTAAAAACATATTGAAAAAAAAATTAAATGTGGTCCATTATTTTAAACATCCCTAACAAAACTGTGCAGTGGCTATATTGAAGAAGGAAGAAAGTAAACATAAAGCAAAACGATCCTCCAAACCGTAAAGAATGATGCCTTTAAGAAAGGAAACAGAAGCACCAAAACACATGAATATGTAAACCATAAAGCAGAGTATCATCGGTAGCTAGCTCATATTATTCTTACATAATCGATCAAAGAAAGCAATAGCAAGAAAAAGTAAACCTACGATAGAACCATCAGCGACATATGAATCGGTTCCATTTTCAATATACGGGAAACTAATGATTTTGACAACATTTTGAAACATATCATTTGAAGTTTGAGTACCATTGAGAATTCGCTGAAAAAAGCAACATTAGTAGCATCAAAGAAAATAAAGAAAAATAAAGAAACTTACATTTTCATTGAATCGTTCGGAAAACACGCAAGAAACAAAAGCAAAAAACATAAAAAGCAGCAGCAATTTCATCGTCTTGCAAACATACAAAAGCAAGTTGAAAGAATGAATAATAAAAATGTTTGTGAAAAAGTTGTTTGATTGCATGAAAAAAAGATGAATGAGAAGTATGCAAATTACTAGAAGCTATATTTTTTTTCTATGCTTGGTAGAAAGAATTTGGATTAGTTTTTTAAGGGAAAATTTACGGTGAAATATAGTTTTTCTAAAAAAATTCTATGACGTTTTATTAATGCAAGAGTATATTTTTACCTAATTCAAAGCCATGTTTGAAGAAAAAAAGAAGGAAGTTCTTATTCGTATGGCATTGTAATAGCCATCATTACTAGATTATGAAAGCCATTTTTGCTAATTCATTTATGGGGGCAAATCAGGAGATTAATAATATTTTTATTGAAAAGTTCTAACTTTGTTATTAAAAAATTTAACAAGAAAAATTAGCTGTGAATTTGTAAAATTTGCTCAACCATCCCACACAAATATCTCTTTGGGCATTTTGCCAAAGCACCCATTCAAAGGTTTTTTCTCTCTTTTTGATTTTTTCCATAGGAACTTTCTTCTTCGTCTTCTTCATCGTCGTTTATGTATTTTTGCTTATCGTGGACGAATATTTTTAGTAGTTCATCATCAAGTCCAACAACACCAATAGCAACAACAACAATGCCACATCGTTCAAAACCAACTGCTGCTGCTGCTTCAACTTCATCTCCTGGTGATAAATGTATCAAACTTCTCGTGGATGCTGAAAAACGTGGAAATCAAAGAATTAATGAAGCTCGAACTCAGAAAGCTAAACTTGCTAAACAAGCAAAAATTGATGCTGAAATTGAAATTAATGCTCTTCGAAAGGTTGTTATTTTTGTTTTATTATTGTGTCCATTAACTTTATCACTTGATTACCTTCTCATGGTTGTTTTTGTTAATCATGTTATTGCGTTTGTTATCGATATAGTCATTGCGTACTAATAATGCTGCTTTTGCTGTTTGCTAACTAACCGCTTATGTTTTTAGGCACGAGAAGATACAATTGCTGAGAAACTTCATAAAATCGACGATGATATTGAACAAGAAAAGATGAAATATGATCAAGCAATCAATGCAACTTTGGAAGAATATGATGAACGTGTCCTTCAAGTCAAAGATATGATCATTGATAAACTTCTTGCTTTGGTCATCGATATTCAACCTGAAATTCATCACAACTTCAAAATTCGTAAAGAAATCGAAGAAACTGGAAGCTTTACTCATCCATTTGATCCTCTTCATTCTGCATCATATTGAACAACAACATCTTATTTTTGTTAGGTAGCTTTATGTTGTTTAGAATTCATTATTTGTTTGTTTATATTTGTATTGCTTGCTATTGTCATTTTGTGAAATTGTTAATAAATATCTTTGTAATTTCTTTGTGGAGTTCTTCTGGTTGTTTTAACTTTTTAACCGTGATATTATTTTGCTTTGATATGGATAATCTTTGCTTTAGCTGTGTCTTAGAAGACTGTCATTGGAATGATTGTATTACCTATTTTGAAACTATGCCAACTTTATACCATAACATAATGGTTTTGATTCAGTTACTTAATCTTACTCTTATCGATGTATGTAAGTTATTCAACCTTGTTTAATTGCTTTTAAGCTTAAAAGCATGCATAGTCAAATGGTTTTTTTTCTTAGTTTATTACCTCAGCCAATCTTACTCTAATTCGTTGTAATACAAGTTACTTCCGAGCGATGTTAACTTTTTCTCAAGTATGATGGATGAGTAATGTTTCAATGTGGTAGTAAGATTTGCGATGTTTGGATAACTTTCCTATTACAAAACAAAGTTGTTGATAACGTTGCTATTATAAAACTATAAACAAGAACAGGAGCAAAGCAAGAGTTAAAAGAGAAGATACAAGATAACAAGAAAAACGTTTATTTAAAAGAAAAATGGAAAGATTAATCACAGAGTAAAAAGTTAAGCTAACAAGATAAACGTTTTTTAAAAGTACAACAAAAACAAGAAATAAAATTATTTAACAGAAATTCTACAATCTTTTGTAAACTGATGTTTAGCGCCGTGCAATTCAGCAAGTAAATAATCCCGATTCTTTATGTCACTTCTTTCTTTAACAGCGATTCGATCATGATCATCATCACTGATACATAAATAATACGGAACATTTTCATTGATTGTGAGTTGACTTGGTTTCGATGGAATTTTGCATTTTTTGAGCCAACAGCATACAAATCGAATATGGCCGAATACATTTCTATGAAGGACAGATGGCCGTTCGATTCTTTGAAGAACAGATGGTCGTTTATTCTCCAATGATTTAATAAAATCAACGATCTTTTCATCAGCCAAAAGAGATCTTCTTGATTCAAGCATAGTTTTGTCGGAGTTGTTGAATTTGAAAATGACTAAAAAATGAATGAGAAAAGAAAAAAGATTAAAAAAAAATACCTTGAGGGTTTTCAAACATGAGTTTAATTTCATTCCAACTATCATCATCAAAAATATACTTTTTTGGACCTGAAAACTATTTTGTATAAGTTGAAAAGAGAAGAAAAAAACATACTTAAAAATCTTTTTAAAAATTGTACTCGCATTTTTCCAAACTTTATATGAGGTAAAATATCAGCAAGTTCAGTTTTTAATGCTTCACGAAAAGCTTTCGATGATTTACCAAGATCTCGATGCTTATTTATTGCCCAATTATAAACCTAAAATTACATTATCTTAAAAGTAATAATTATAACTGTTAAGAACTTACAGTCTTAAAAAGATCTTCTTCGGTTGAATATAATCTTTGAGAAGTTACAAGATCCATAAAGATTTCTTTTGAAAAATTATAACCAAGAACCATTTCAGCAGTTTTAAGGCAGTTAAGAAGGATATACGAAAGAATGGCTGTTTTTGATTTCATCAAAGAGTAAGTTTTAGCAGCTTCATAAAGACCAGACAATGGAGTAAATTCTTCTTGAGTTGATAACCATTCATCACATTGATCCTTGATTCTTTGAATATCATAATATTCTGCCAAATCAACGATGACCATAAGATTGTTGTTTGTAGGTTGAATTGGAGCAAAATACAAGTAACCAAGGAAAGTTTTGAAGTCGTCGAATGTATGATTGGCAATTTGAATTGGAGCAGTAGGCGTAGACCAACGAGATGAGAACATGACTTTGAATGTTTCTGATTGAGATGTCAGCATGAATCTATGAGCGTGGAGTAGCTATAAAAAGTTTATTTACATACGAATTTAGAAAAACAAGTAAAAACAAACATACCTTGCCTTCGACGTCAAAAGTTACATCAAAATGATCATTTTCAAGATCTTGACATTCAAAGATATGTTGCCATGTTTGATGAACCAATTGTAGACCATGATCAACTCCAGATACAGGTAAAGGAGGATTTAGAACAGCTGAAGAATTCATTTTTGAAGGAAGTAATAGACGTTTACCTAAAAAATAATGATAGAATGAGAAGTACGCATATGTGCATATTATTCGATAGCACAAAACAAGAACACGCAAAAACAACAAAGGCCGTATGAAAAACGAATATTGAGATGACGAAAAAGAAACAACATTCATTTTTCAAAGCAATGAAAAACTTTTTTCTCGCTCATTTTCTGTTTTCAATTTTACAGTGCAGCAATGTTTTCTTGTCAAAACCTTTTTTGTGTTTGAAAAAAATTGATATGCCCAAACATTTTTTTGTTTGTTGTTGCTTTATCCACAAAATTTACTTTCTTTGATTATCAATTCCACTTTTTCTTTGTTAATAAAAAGTAATAAAATGGTAAACAACAGATGCATATTATTAATTCAATGGTTTCAAGCAAGTAAACTTTAAACTTCTTTAATGATTGCATGTTTTTTTACATTTATTTCTTTACAAAAGTTTGTTCTTCAATGTTTTAATAATCATTTTCTTCTTTTTTTTTCTGCTTCGTTATTTGTCTTCTTTTTTTCTTTTTTTCTCAAACTCTTATGGATTCGACTTCGCGGTGCTCATGGTTGAATGAATTCATGTGTAAAAGAGCCTTAATGGGTTTGAACAGAATAGGATAAAAAATTATTACTAAGCCGTCTGCTGAGGAATTTATCGACCTTCATTAAACCAATAAACTTTATTAGGAATTCGACGTTGAGATCAACAACAACAATAATAAATAAACGAGCAGGAAAAGTACGAACAACTGACAAACAACAAAAAAAGTGAAGACAATTGAAGTGACAATTACATGTTTTACAACAGATTATGAGATTAAGAATTTTAATTTCACAGTTTTTTATAATAAAGTTTTCCTTTTTATTTTTGTATTTATTTATTAAAGAAACATATTTATTATTTGGATTCATGCTACAATAATAAATCACAAAGTTCAATAAAATTATTACATTTTTTGTATATGAAAAAACGGCGCTGTTGTTATATAAACTTATTTTCATTAATAAACTGTTGAGTTTGATATCAAAGCAGCATGAAAAGATATGAAAAGAATATTTTTATTTTACATAAAAAGTTTGCTTACTTTTTTTTGATTTGTTGGAAGGAGGGTTTCTTCGTATTTTTGCCTTCATTTTGTATGAATTTTTTATTAATTTTATTTTGTGAAACATGTTCTCTTTTTCTTTAGACATCGATGAGATAAGACTGCTTGATGATGATAAAAAAAGAGAAAAGGGAAAATAATGGTTATCGATTTTTTATATTTCTAAGCTTCTTTTGTCAAACTTTTATTTTTTCATATATTGTTTTGATTAATTATGAAAATTGCAAATGAGGTAGGTTATTTATCCATAATGTTAAAGGGAGTGTCTCAAGCGATAGAGATTTCCTTACAGCGGGTGTTCCTAGCCAGAAAGTTTTTTTTCATTGTCTCAAAAGCTTACAAAGAGCTACATATTTTTTGTAGCTTTTTGTAGCACTTTGTTTTTTTTTCTCAAAGTGCTACAAAAAGCTACGAAAATTCGAAGAAGTGAACTTTCGGGCTAGGAACACCCGTCCGTCGTAAAAAAAATCTCTATCGCTTGAGACACTCCCTTTAAACACCATCGGATAATATGTTTAAGCGTGTATTTGTTATTCCACCAAAAATAGATACCAATGATGTGAATATTTACGCAGTTGGTATTGACCTGGGTACATCAAGATGTTATGCTGCTGTGAATCGTAGAAATGGAATTGAAACTGTTGCTTTAGGAAATTCAGGTGAAAGAGAACTTCCATCGTATGTTTCCTTTAAAGAAAATGATTTAAAATGCGGTCAAATTGCTATCAAACAGTTACAACAAAATGTGAAATCTGTTGTCTTTGATTCAAAACGAATTATTGGAAGAAATTTTAAAGATGTTGAAAAAGATATTATTTGGCCTTTTGAAATTGTTAATGATCAAGGAAGCGCTAAATTACAAATATTTTGCGAAAATGGAGTTATTCAAAAATATCCCGAAGATGTTGCAGCAATTTTATTAAAGGAAATAAAGCAAAGGGTTGAAGAATTTCAAGGAAAACAATTAACCGATGTTGTTATAACTGCACCTGTGACATTTACAGAACAGCAAATATACGCTACTTACAATGCTGCAAAAATTGCAGGATGGACAAATATTATTTTACTACCAGAACCAATTGCTGCATCATTGGCATACTTTATTGGCCGACCTATTCCAAATAACTTTAAAATGTTATTATTTGATTTTGGTGGTGGAACTCTTGATGTGTGTATAATCAAAGTTGTTAATAATGCCATGAACATAATTAATATTGGAGGAAAATCAAATCTTGGAGGAAGGGATTTTGATAATATTTTATTTGACTACTTTTCAAAAGTTTTAAAAGAACGACACAACATTGATGTGAATGCCAAACATAAACTAAAATATACTTTAATTAAGAATTGTATGGAAATAAAACATATATTATCAAAGGCTAATACAGCTTCGTAAGTTAATGATAGATTCATTTTTATTTTTTTGTTATTATTTGTTTTTAGATTAGATGTCAGCGATTTTAATACAACTATTGAAGATACTTTTATTGAAATAACTCGCCAAGAATTTGAAACAAGATCATCCAAACTTTTGGAGGAAATAAGCGAGGCATTGATTAAGATATTTACAGCAACTAAATATACTGCGTTAGACATAAATAAAGTACTATTAGCTGGAGGAAGCTGTCGCATGCCCATGGTTAAGTACTTACTTCTTGACAGTTTCAAAAAAGCTGAACATTCTTGTGAAGAAAATCCCGATGAAATTGTTTCTATTGGCGCTGCTTACTATGCCTATTATCATAATAATGCTCCAAAAAGTGCTAATGGCTTGATAAATAAAGAAAGTGATAATTCTCTAAAACCTTATGACGCATTGAATAAGAATATAATTGACCCACCCCAAATAAAAGTAAACAATATATTCTTTTTTTATATAATTATCATACATGTGTTATATTTTAGCCTTCCCGTGATGTCTCACAATCAAGCATAAAATCAAAAAACATTAGCGTAGTTGGTATTGATTTTGGAAACACACAATGTTGCGTTGCAATAAAAAATCAAAATTTGATTCAAATTGTTTCCTTGGATAATTCAGTTGAGCAAAACCAATTATCTTCTTATGTAGCATACGATATGAAAGAACCAAAATGTGGAAGAGAAGCACTCAATGGAATGAAAACTAATTCAAAATCAACTATATTTGATTTAAAAAGAATTATTGGAAAAAATTACAAAGAAGTAGAAAAAATACGTAAAGAAATAAAAAAGGAAATAAAATGGCCATTTTTTGTAAGTAACTTCGAAAATAAGCCTTTGTTACAAGTTGCAGGATTTCATGGAATTTTATCAAAGCATCCTCGAGAAGTTGTAGGGGTTTTATTAAAACGAATCAAACAAAAAGTTGATAAATTTGAAGTAAAAGAAATGGATGAAGTAGTAATGACTGTGCCCATTAACTTTGATAAATATCAAAAGGAAGAAATAAAATCCGCTGCGACATTTGCTGGATGGAAGACTTTACACTTTTTATCAGAACCAAGAGCAGCAGCATTGGCTTATTTCAACGATCGACCTGTTTTATCTAAATCTAATATACTATTATTCGATCTCGGTGGAAGCACCCTTAATATCTGTATATTTAACATTATTAACAACAAGGAGCTTAAAATAAAATCTAATTATGGTGATGAATATTTAGGTGGTAGAAATTTTGATTTATTTCTCTATCATTATTTTACAAAAGGATGGGAATTTAATTATAATATTAAAGCAACAGATTCCTTAAACTATGAAGTAATAGAAAAATGTGTTGAAATTAAACATCTCTTATCAGCAGGATATGAAGCTCGGTAAAGTTATGGTTTATACAAAATTTTGTAATTCTAAAAATTATTTTTTAGTTTTGCTTTCCGAAATAACGATCATACTATTAATAAAACAATAAGGCGAGAAGTTTTTGAAGAAATGTCTGCAACATTAATCGATCGTATTCAAGAAACGATAGTCATAACTTTAGGAAATGCATCTTTCATGTCCACTGACATAAGCCAAGTGATATATGCAGGTGGAGGATGTCGAATGCCAATGATTCAAAATTTTCTGCGGAAAATGTTTCCAAAAGCAGAACATCTTTGCGATAAAAATCCACAAGAAAAAATGGCGATTGGGGCTGCCTATTATGCTTCATATTTAAAATTACAAATGTTACCTACTTGTTCAGTTACCTAAAGACATTAATGAAAGAAAAATAAATTGTTTTCTATTTTTATTGATTCTAAAAAAATTTATAATAATTTTTAATAAAAATTATTTTCTTTCTATGCCACTGAGGTTATTTAAAAAAAGGGGTAATGTTGTTTGATTTAGGAAAATTTGAATTAGCTTGAACGTAATAGGATTCTGATACAAATGATAAAATAAAGAGAAAATGGAAGAACTCAAAGAAGGAGGATTTACGCATAAACCAATGACGTAGGTAAAAAAAAAATACATAAAAAGTTTCCTTTTTTAATCACTCTTCAAAAATGGCTTTGCTTTTTTGCTGTTTCATCAACAAAAAAATGATGTCCAAAACTCCTGTTGTAGTTTATTGCTTTTGCCAATAATGGATGCACCGCTGTTGTCGTCGTCGCATACTGGCAAAAACACACGTGTGTCTATGTGTCTGTCTATGTAATTGCCTTTCAAAAAGGGGTTTTTTTTGCCTTTCTTTTTTTGCTTCTTTTTTTGGTTGGTCGAATGACGCACATTTTTATTTTATTTTTAGAAAGTAAAGAAAAATTAAACTTTTTTATTTTTATTTTTTACCATATATCAAAAGACAGATTTGCGTCGTCGATGGATCTTGTTGTTCGATTTTTTTTAATTCGAATAAAAATTTCTTGGAAGATAATTTTATGATTGAAAATAGAAAAAAAGATAGAAGAAATATCCAAAAAGTAATTCAGCCCTAAAAAAAATTTTCTTCTTCGTCGTAAAACAACTTTTTGAATTGTATTGTACCATATTTTCTAGGCTTTTATTATTACTGGTAATCTTTTTCGCAACAAAAAAATATCAACATTGCCGCCGCCACCTTTTTTAATTATTATTTTCTTTTTCTTTATTTTAAACTTTGGATTAGTTACTTCGTTGTCGCTGCAGTCTAAAAGAAATATTAAAACTCCATTAAAATTTTGTGGCAAAAACGTTTTTAATATTAATTCTCAAAAAGCTTTTGTTGATTCATTAAAAATTGAATATTCTGAAACTAAAATTGTGAGTTTTTATTTACAATATAAAAAATATTTGATTCCTTTCAACAAAACAAAAAAGTGAAAATTATTTTTTTCTCAGCAAAAAAACTTTCATTTCAAATAATTCCAAAATTTAAAAAAAATCAATCTTTTTTCCGATCATTCATTCTTTTTATTTTTTTTAGACAATCGAAGAAATTCAAAAACTTCAAAATTCTTTGCCTTCATTAAAATCTAATTTTATCATTTTAAAACGATTTAAAAATGCTAGAAATAAATTGAATGAATTAAATCAAAAAATTGATCATCAATTAAGTTTGATGAGAGAAAAATGTAAGAATAAAAATATGGAGCAAGAAGTAGCTGAAAATCGAAATGTTTCAACTGACATGGCCTTTATGTTATTTATATATATCATCTTTACTTTGGGAGTCGCATTTTATTTTAGTGAAAGAAAAAAAGAAGACACAACAAATTAGTAGTAAACTAATGTATGTATATTGAATTAAAAATTTAATCAATTGAAAAATCTTTCAACATTTTGTTAACATCTTCAGGGCTCAAGCGTTTCTTTTCATAATCAATTTCTAACTTTGTAATTTTTCCATTTGAAACTATTTTCACGGAAACATGAAGGGTCGTATTTTCGTCTAATTCATAGGTAATTTCAAATTTTTCAATGCCTTTTTTATTTTTTGGAATATCGGTAACAGTAAGCGACCCCAACTTATGGTTTTTATCAGCTTCGGGATGTTCACCTTCAAGTATCTGAAATTATCGAAATTGTTTATGAATTTATCATTAAGTTCTTTAAGCTACAAACCACATTCGATATTTAGGAATAGTTAAGCAATTGAGGTAGAATTTTTTTATTTTACTAACACAAATTATTCCGCGTTATGTGATAGTATGTACAATACTTAGAATGAAAACATCGAAGATTTATTTGCATTATTGGTGTTTTAGGGCTGTACATTAAATGACGGTTATTTTGATAAATTTTGGTTTTTTATATTCTATTGTATATTATATATTCTTTTATGATAGCTTTTCTAAATAAAAAATGCCTTTCTCCTTATTATTGCTTTCGATTAAAATGATAAGCTAAAAAATAAAAATAAAAAAAGAAGCTAAAAGATATTAAAGATTTTTTTAAAGAATGGCAACAGAATCGTCGATTTTTTTAAACTTTATAGTAACGCTCATAAATATGTGTTAGGAAAATTAATAAATTCTATTTAAATTACTTAACTATTCATAAACACGAAAAGTGAATTGTAGCGGAAATAATTTATCGAAAGATTCGAACAAATATGCCATGTTATCAAATGGAACAAATTAAAATACAGAAAAATGATTAGAATTTGCAATTAAAATCTTTTTTAATAAGTACTTATCAATGCCAAAAATAGCTTGTTAGTTTTACAACCATAGTTATAATAACTTAGGTTGTCAATAAATGTAAAAATTATATAATTAAAATAAAATCAATGATAAAAAAGGTTGCGAAAAAAAATATACCCCTTAACCTAAACGTAACATAACAAATTTTCTACTTACCTCGAATAGTGCTCTTTCTTGATCATCACGGATTGTCAAACCTTTTACAGTATTTTTAATAGGAAAAACTGAATTTTTTGGAATAATTATGTTGTTATTGTCAATACAAGTGCAATTTATTTCACATTCACAGCCGGAAGGTCTCATTTTTACACCAATAGAAAGAGGAGTAACATCCATAAGAATCATATTGCAATTTCTACTAATTTCTCCACTAATGGTAGCAGCTAGAATAGCGGCTCCATATGCGACAGCTTCATCAGCATTAATAGTTTTATTAAGTTTTTTAGCTCCAAATTTAGTGGCAAGCATTTCTTGAATTTTAGGAATTCGAGATGAACCACCAACTAATAAAACTTCATCGATGTTGGCTGCAGTTAATTTAGCATCCTTTAAAGTTTTATCAATAATATTTAAGGTTGAAAGGAAGAGATCTTTGCAAATATTTTCCAATTCAATCCTTTTCAAAGTATATTCAAAATTATGATTGTTTTGTAAATTATCAATTTCCATTCTGCAATAAATTTAATATATATTTTATATATTTAAAATTTTAAAGCTAACTAACTCATATTCAAATTTATTTGATAAATGTTCTTTAGCTTTGATACAACATGATCGCAATTTCCATAAACCTTTAGCATTTTGAGAAATATCTTCGCTGGTTTTTTCTTTAAATTTTTTAATACAAAAATCCATTAATTTTCTGTCGAAATCATTTCCACCAAGTTGGGTGTCGCCATTGATTGCGATGACTTTCACTTCGCCATCAATCATTTGCATGATGGATACATCAAAGGTTCCACCACCCAAATCATAAACAAATATCTTTTGCCCACTTGTTGGGTTTTTTCTTAATCGTTGATGACAAAATGCTAAACCAGCTGCAGAAGGTTCACTAATTAATCGTTGAACCTTTAAACCCGCAATTTCGGCAGCATGTATGGTGGCGCCTCGTTGATCATCATTAAAATATGCGGGTACTGTAATAACAGCTTCAGTGAGTTGTTTTCCACCTCCCAAATAATTCTCTTCAACAATTTTCTTCATTTTTGCCAAAACAAGCGCAGATATTTCCTCGGGAAGTATTTCGGCTTTTTTATAATTGGCCACATAAATTTTAGGTAAATCATTTTTATCCTTTTTAACTTCAAAAGGCCATTTTAAATGTTTCATATCATTTTGAAATGATTTATCCGAATATTTTTTTCCTATCATTCTTTTTGCATCTAAAAATTTCTTTATTGGATTTATTTAATTTCAAAAATCCCATATTATTACCGTAAACAACTTTATCGATATTTCTCGCATTTGTATCTTTAGCCGCTTCACCCACAACTGGCTCATTTCCTGATAAAAGAACAAACGATGGAGTGGTTCTTTTGCCTAAAAAAAATCTTTTTGGTTTTATTATTTTAATACAAATCTTCACTCACCCAAATCATTTGCCAAAATTTCCACTCCATTCGTTGTATAAACAGCCACGCATGAATTTGTTGTTCCCAAATCTATTCCAACTGCTACCATCTTTATTTTGCGCCTTAATTTTAATATTTTAATTTAGTTGTTTCTATCTCTCTATTAAAGTCATAAACAGGGAAAATGAAATTTTTCGGTTTTCGGTTCAGTTTTTTAACATTTTTACGTTTTAATTTCTTTTAATGGGTTTCTAAGAGGCGGAGTAGAAATTTCCAAACGCTATTGTCAGTTTTTGAATTTTTAAATAATTTTTTATAGTTAACACCAAAAAAATGAGAATCGGATTTAAAAAAAATCTGTTCCATCCTTTTTTAAAGTTAGATCAATATCTATCTTTTCATACAAACATATTTTAATTTCATCGACAAAAAAAAGCTTCTTGTTAAATTTTCGCGTCCATATCTACTCCGTGATCACGTTGTGATCAATTAAATATAAATAAACTTTTTTTAAATTTGATGTTTCCCTTTATTTTTTCATTAGATTCTAGCGGGTAAGAGGTATTTTATTTTTTATCATGTGATTTCTTATCAAAGAGCTTTGTTCTTTTTGACACTGCGCCCATTTTTTAATGAACCTTATACATTTGAAATAAAAAATTTTCCGGAGTATTGTTTGTTTTTTTTATTTATTATTATCTGACTATAATCCTTTTGATGTCTTGATAATACTCTTTGTCTTTTTTTTTACGACCACGCATTTTATTGCTCTTTTATCAAAACATAAATTTTAATTAGCCTTTTTCAATGATCTTTGTCACCCTTTTAATCTATCAAAAATCTTATTTTTTCTATCCGCAATGCGAATAAGTTCAATAAAAATATTAAGACAAGCCTGTCCTCTATGATGCATTTCCTTCATTATCTTTTTTTCAAAGACTTTTTTGCCTTTTAAAACACAAAAGTATGTGCATTGCTATATTTTATTTTAAAAATTTATAAAACACTAAAAAAAGTGAAACAATAAATTATCATGAGCATGGATCTGCTAGCCTTTTCTTTAAATGCAGAAAAAATAGGATGGAACCGTACATTGAAAATCAACAAAAACAATGATGGCACATTCGATGGATCGCTTATTATTTTAAAATTAAGAGTGATTGTATGATTGTGTAAGCGTTCACATTCTCAAGACATCCTTATGTTGCGGATTCATCGCTTTTCCGTTTAAATGAACGTTGAATCACGCTTTTTCTTCACTTGTGAACATTCCGTCGAGATGTAACCAGCCGATAGCCGATCCTGACTTAATAAGTATTGAAATCCAAGGACTTAATTTTCCTACAATTTACAGTGATAGATACATTAATTTTATTTTTACGGTTTAAAAAAGTAATTATGAAGTAATTAAGCTAACTCTTCATTGTTATGAATTATTTAAAATTTCTGTTGCATTTTTTGTGACATAAATGTGTTACATATTTCACTTTAAAATTGAATAGCTACAATAAATATTTTATTTTATTATACGTATAAAAAAATATATAATTGCTTTATAAATTATTCGAGCAAACTCTAATCCTAATTTTTTTTTGTCAAGATATATCATTATTAATACATTTAATTTAGCATAACTTGTTTTAATAATGACGCCGCTGCATCATATTGATTTTTTTCGATAGGATTTCCATGTATACGAAATTTCTCTAGATATGTTTTTAGCTTTTTGTTTTCGGTCTGGAGATTTATAAAAGTATCATATTTTACATCTCCCTAAAAAAGATATATATTTAAAGCTGTTTTACCTTAATTTTATGAAGCTTTCCAAAGAAAACTTTGTTGCAATAGAATTTTTAATTTTAAAGTTTAGAAAAATCAAATACTTTTATGCAGTTTTTAATTTTTTTGTTTTGATGAAATGGAAACTACGTAAAAAATCTCAAAAAAATCTCTGAAAAACAAATAAAACTTTTGTTTTTTCTAATTTAAAATATAAAAATTCATGAAATGTAATCTTTGTTGCACGTTTAATTCTTGGAAAAAAATTTTAACCATGAAGTTTCTTTTATGATTTCCTAAATTCCATTGGCACGCCGGTTGAACAGTCATTTGGCCAGCAAGTATGGCAAGTTAAAAAAAATTTTTGACTTGCCGATTTCTCGAACACCGAACCGAAAGATCATACTTTATATTATAGACAAGCTTTAAAATTACCGTGATTCTCGTCGAGTCTCTATTTTTTTGGAGTGCTATTTCAGCCTCGTGCCACAGTTTTAATCCATTGAAATAATCAATATATCTTTGAAGTTCCTTTGTTGGATCTGTCAAAAGTTCAATATAATTGTTTGCTTCTTTTTCAAATTCTTCTAACTCATGTGTATTACTCTAAAAAGGCATTTTAATTTTGCTATAATACTAAGCAACTATGAATATCATAATTTTTGCGATTCACAAAAGTTTACCGTTTTTTCTTTAGTTTGAATGAGGTTCATAATTTCGAAACAAATATTAATGACTGGTTTAATCCTTTTATAAATTTCAAGAGTATTCGATTCGATGACATAACTTAAATCATTTGTTATGAAATCTTTAAGCATTCCTTCTATTCTTTTGAAAAGGCTTGTATCGTTAAATTTTTCTGCATACTTTTTCTTAAAAGCATTATTATAAATAGTTAAAATTAATTGTCAGTATTTACTTTAAATTTTGTTAAAATATCATTTGCATCGGTAACAAGTGAAGAAGCTTTTTGAATAATTTCTTGATTTTTTGGTATCTTATTATTTGTGGGCTCTTCATTCAATTCTTTTTTCAAATAAGTTTCTTGTTGTTTATGCTCTTGATCAACGAGCTTCACCATTGACGAACTTTTTTGAAGGCTCTCTTGATTTTTGTGTGTTTCATCATTAATTTTAAAAAGCTTTTTTACTTCCTCCTTTTCCATTTGGATATCACAAATATTGCTTACAATACAATTCAAAACTTTTTTCTTCACAATGTGAGTATCATCTACAATGTTTTCCATTTTTTCGTTAATTAATAATTCTTGATCAACGGGGATTGTTTGGTCAATATTAATTTTCTTGACAAAAGGGACGCCTGCAAATAATTTTTTGTTAATAATAACGTTCTTTGATTCAGAACCATTAAAAAAGATATTTTTCAGGCTTCATAGCTTCACAAAATAAGTGCGTTTTTATAATGCAAGTAACTGACTTGAAAGCATGGCAGCATAAATAGCTGCTCCTTTTGCCACAGATTCCTCCGCATTTATAGTTTTATTCAATAAAATAACATTGGGGAAGCATTCTTGTATAAGTTTTTTCAATTCATTTTGAATACGAGGTATTCGCGTACATCCACCAATAAGAACAACATCAGAGATTTCCTGATTATTCTTAAAAAACTGTTTTGTCAAGTTAAATATAGTATTGAACGATTCTTCCCATAAGTTTTCGAAGGTTTTGCGGTTTAAATCATAAGAAATTTCATTATTACCGATCTCAAATGTAATGCTAAAAAACGGTTTTAACATATTTAAATCCTATTTTCTTTCCTATTAACCAAGAGGAGAGAAAAAATTAATCCAGGATAAAAGGCAACAAAAAGTGGGCACAAAACTATGTATATAGAGGTGGGATGGATATGGTTTAGAAACGAAAAAACATATGAAAAAGCTTAATAGTTTCTATCCTCTTACTTAGTTTCAGTCTGAGCCGTTAGGGATTCTTTTGCTTTATTACATTTTTCACGAATTGTAATATGATGTTTCTTTTCTAATGAGTATTGTTGGCATTCTTGTAATTTGATGTGTTCGTATAGAAATTCGTCAAAATCACGACCACCTAATCGAAGTCGGCTATCACATTTAACAAGTTTAACATTGTTATTACTAATAAGTATGTTTGCAATGTTAAATTTTCCTCCTCCTAGATCAAAAATACAAATTGATTTTGGTGTTTGTAATTTTCCCTGCGCAAGCATATAAGCAAGAGATGCAGCAATAGGCTCGTAAATAGTATTTATAGAATTAAAACAAGCTATTTGAGCAGCTTCTACGATTAGTTTCTGCTTGCTAATAATTAAACCGATAGGCATTGTGATAACGACATTATTAAATTTAAAATTAAGTTCTGTTTCCATTTTTCTTTTTATCCAAAAGAAAAAGATTGCATATATGCGAACCAGAGGGATATTTTTCTTCTCGTCACATTTTTCTGTTTCGATTTCTATCAAATCATTTGAACATAACTTAAAAGGTGTATCATTAAAAATAAATTGATCAGAGCACAACATTCTACGAAAATCTAAAATAAACTCAAATAAAGATTGTTTGCCGAATACACTGGCTTTCAAATTTTGATATTAATAAAGTTTTATGATTTAAATTATATAAATTAAAAATATGGATAAAAAAGTTTATAAAATACGCTTATGAGAATTTTTTATTTGTTTCCAAAAAAATCTTACCATATAAAGTAAAAATGGTTGACTTTTGCTTTTGAGTATTAACTGCTTCTCTTCCAACAAGAAATTCCTTTTCCTTCATTGTAAAATAAGCTGGCATTAAGTTTCTATCTATAAAAAAATTATTCACATATTTCATATAAATAATTTTTTTAAGCCTAAAAAGCCGTACCTGTTTGTAAAGGAAAAATTTGAAATTTGTTATCCTTAAAATAGCTAGCACAAATTGTTGAATTTCCGAAATCGATTCCAATAGTATCACATACTAGAAAGTTTGAGAAATTTAAAAAAAAATAAAAAAACGTCGAGTAAACAATCAAAAGAACGTTTACGAAAAAAATATCCTCCTTTTTGTTTTTTCTTAACCATAGCTTTTTTCAACTTACTTTTTTCCATAATTAATATCCTTAATAAAAACTATGTAAGCTTGGAAATAGTTATTTTCTGAAAAGTGATAAAAAGTAATATTATTATTTTTAATTATAAAAAAGTTTTATTTGCTTTTGTTTTTATAAATATTGAAAATCAATATTCCCACGAATACATATGTGAATACTATAATTATAACTTGTACTGCTGGTAAAAAATTTTTTTTCACTTTGATGTGCATTACAACCCTCTTGTGACTTGACGAGAAAAAAAAGAAGAAAAGGGTCTTATCTTTTGTCTTTAATTCCGCTTTTTCCACTATTGACAAGAGTATAAAATCAAAAAAAAACTATAATTTCGCATAGCTAGAATGAAAATAAAAAAATTTATTTTGGTCGTGATAAGAGTTAGAAACTTAATAGGCTAATTTTTTCATAGTTTTTTTCGACGATGAAAAATATAAACAAATATTTTAGTGGCAAGCCTTTTGGATATAACTTTAAAATTAATATATTAGAGAAAATAATTCCTTGTTAAAATTTGCTGTAGATAGTAAAGTAAAAAAATTTTTAAATGATTTTTATAATAGCCAGCCCTCACCGATTGTAATGGCTTTCATAAATATCGCTTGCTTTGACCTAACTAAAATTAGCAACGCTTAAATAATATCATAAAAGAAAAGGGTGTCATTAATTTTTTTTAAAACAGAATTTTATTTATTATAGAAAAATCAAACTGAAAAAAGTGATGCATAAATATGTAAAAGTTAGAATAACATTTAATTATGTAAAAAAAAATAAAGAATATAAATTTTTTTTTATATATTAAAGATTAGTATATGACTTCTCAATCACTTTCGTCTCCGCTTGCTACTTCATCATAAAGGTTTTCATCACTCTCATAAACATATGATTCTTCATCTTCAATTTCATCGTCAATTTCTGAATGCTTTTTATTTTGATTTTCTTGGTTAATTTCTTTCAAATCTTCGCTATCAAGGCGTTTTTTATTATAATCTATTGTCACATTTCCCATTTTTCCAGTAGACAAAATTTTACCGGTAACGAGTAACATTGCGTTGGAATCAATATCAAAAGTAACTTCGATTTTTTCCGCACCTCTTTTGTTCTTTGGAACATCAGATACTGTAACAATCCCAAGCATATGATTTTTTTCTGCAGCACGGTGTTCACCTTCAAGAACCTAAATTTTCGACTTATACTTAATAAAAAGTCACATTTAATACCGTAAAATCAGATGACTCTTGGTTATCAAAAGCAGTTACAGTAGTTACAGTTTTCTTAGTTGGTATTTGTGAATTTTTAGGAATTAAAGGTCTTGTAATTCTAGGACAATCACAATTAAAATTGCAATCGCAGCCACTTCGAATTTCAATACCCAAAGTCATAGGAATAACATCCATAAGAATCATATTGCAATTTCTACTAATTTCTCCACTAATGGTAGCAGCTAGAATAGCGGCTCCATATGCGACAGCTTCATCAGCATTAATAGTTTTATTAAGTTTTTTAGCTCCAAATTTAGTGGCAAGCATTTCTTGAATTTTAGGAATTCGAGATGAACCACCAACTAATAAAACTTCATCGATGTTGGCTGCAGTTAATTTAGCATCCTTTAAAGTTTTATCAATAATATTTAAGGTTGAAAGGAAGAGATCTTTGCAAATATTTTCCAATTCAATCCTTTTCAAAGTATATTCAAAATTATGATTGTTTTGTAAATTATCAATTTCCATTCTGCAATAAATTTAATATATATTTTATATATTTAAAATTTTAAAGCTAACTAACTCATATTCAAATTTATTTGATAAATGTTCTTTAGCTTTGATACAACATGATCGCAATTTCCATAAACCTTTAGCATTTTGAGAAATATCTTCGCTGGTTTTTTCTTTAAATTTTTTAATACAAAAATCCATTAATTTTCTGTCGAAATCATTTCCACCAAGTTGGGTGTCGCCATTGATTGCGATGACTTTCACTTCGCCATCAATCATTTGCATGATGGATACATCAAAGGTTCCACCACCCAAATCATAAACAAATATCTTTTGCCCACTTGTTGGGTTTTTTCTTAATCGTTGATGACAAAATGCTAAACCAGCTGCAGAAGGTTCACTAATTAATCGTTGAACCTTTAAACCCGCAATTTCGGCAGCATGTATGGTGGCGCCTCGTTGATCATCATTAAAATATGCGGGTACTGTAATAACAGCTTCAGTGAGTTGTTTTCCACCTCCCAAATAATTCTCTTCAACAATTTTCTTCATTTTTGCCAAAACAAGCGCAGATATTTCCTCGGGAAGTATTTCGGCTTTTTTATAATTGGCCACATAAATTTTAGGTAAATCATTTTTATCCTTTTTAACTTCAAAAGGCCATTTTAAATGTTTCATATCATTTTGAAATGATTTATCCGAATATTTTTTTCCTATCATTCTTTTTGCATCTAAAAATTTCTTTATTGGATTTATTTAATTTCAAAAATCCCATATTATTACCGTAAACAACTTTATCGATATTTCTCGCATTTGTATCTTTAGCCGCTTCACCCACAACTGGCTCATTTCCTGATAAAAGAACAAACGATGGAGTGGTTCTTTTGCCTAAAAAAAATCTTTTTGGTTTTATTATTTTAATACAAATCTTCACTCACCCAAATCATTTGCCAAAATTTCCACTCCATTCGTTGTATAAACAGCCACGCATGAATTTGTTGTTCCCAAATCTATTCCAACTGCTACCATCTTTTTTTCTCGCCTAAAAATTTTTTAAAAGTTACATTTACAATCACTCTTCGACCGATGGTACAGAAATAAATAATAAATCGTTCGACATCCAAAAGAATCAATTGGGTTACCAATAGCGTTTTATTGGATGCTAGAAAAATCGGCTATGATACATATAACATCTATGGCGTGCAAAATCACATCCTAGCCCACCCTCTGATTACGTGGATTAATAATAACACTTTGGAATTTTTATTTAAAATAGTACTCATTATCTAAAAATGAACTTTTCTTTTGGGGGTCAGTCAATAAGTAGTACTTGATTTAAAAAATTTCAAAAGGCCCTAACTTTTTTATGATTTCTAATCTTGTTAAAACGGATATTTTTTCATCCCATAAACTCTATTTTATAGCAAACAAAATTTAAATTGAACTAATGACCGCAATGTAATAACCATTTTAAAATTTTTTTTAATCGGCATTTCTTATTGAACAAAATAACCTAATAATTATGGAATTTATTAAATCAGATAAAAACATTTCCTTTTCTAAAATATTATATTAATCAGAGCGCTTATAAAGAATCTTAGAAGCTTATTCTTCGTTTTCGCGTGACAACTTATCAGTAAATTTGATTTTTTATTTGGAAACAGCTTTTTTTAACCTTTGATTCTTTAAGACAGAAAGAGTTATTCTTGAAAAATGATTAGATTTTTAATACACGGATGTAAAAAGCCGCACCTTAAAAAAACTTTTTGACTGTATATAATATAATGCAAAAAAATAAATGATGAAATATCTTAAAGAAGTTTTTTTATTTATAATTTTACTAATCTTCAGCTTTGATTTAATCTTATTTCTCCAAGATTTTGTCTGAATTAGGGTAAATTATCCCGTACCGTCTCCAAAAAATGCGGGAACGGGAATGTTCCCGTTTGACCACGGGATTTTTCACGGGAATAAAACGGGAATAAAAATTTTTCGGGAACGGGAAGACGGGAACTTATGGTATTCGGCATTTATCGCCGAGACATTTATCGCCGACGAACATATATCGCCGATTCATGATTTTTAGTAGACATTTATCGCCGGTGATACATTTATCGCCGGTGATACATTTATCGCCGGACATTTATCGCCGCTTAACATTTATCGCCGCTTAACATTTATCGCCGGACATTTATCGCCGACGTTATTTTTTCAAAGGAATATATTATTCCAAAAAGGTTAATAAAATTAATTTTTTACCAACAACCTTAATGGCCTTTGCAAAAAGGTTTATTCTTTTTTTAAACGTTAATATTTATATTAATTTTTTTATTTTTTTGGTATAAATATACATATGACAAATAAGTAAAATATAAACAGATAAAAGAAAGTAAGAATGTTTTGATTTAACTCAAATTTTAATAAAAGGTTTCGATAAGTTTGCTTCAATTTCTGTTTTTTGGTAATTATGAATTCCATACAAAGTTTCAAGACTGTTAAAGAAAAATACATAGTTATTAAGGATATGGTTGTGGAAATTGGTATGCGAAACCTTCGAAGTCATCAATTTCTGGTGCATGATATGGATTAGATAAATTTAGCATATTTTGTTCATTTTGAGTAAAATTCCTCCCTTCTCTGCCCATTTCAATGTCAATTTCATTTTGATGAATTGGTGCTTCATCAAAATTTTGTTCTTGTTGGTATTGTTGAGAAGGTGGTTGAGACAAATAATTAAAATGATTGTTTTGCCATTGGTCAACAGGGATTCCTGATTGATGATAATTGCTTTGTTGAATATTTTGTGCAACAGCATTATTTTGTACTGGTAAGTTTCTTCTTAGTTGTGGATTTTGCATCGGATGTCCATTTTGAGAGTAAGGATAATGTTGCTGATTACCTGGATTTCGAATTAAAGGTTGGGAAAGACTTCTCTCAATTTGTCTCCTCTGCATAGGTTGTTGCTGCATTTGATTTAGTTGATGCTGCAAATTTTGTATAGGTGCAATTGGACGTGGTTGAAATGGAGGAATTGGAGGAAGTGGAAGCTCTGGAAGTGGAGGAATTTCCTAAAAATTTGGTTTAAATATATATTATTGTAATTTAATCCAACTTGAAGTCGAATATTAAATTCAAAATCTCTATTAGTTTGATTATTAGCCCTTGGTGTGCTATGTAAGCAAACATGTCGGCAAAATTTTAATAATGTTTCCATTTGAATTGGACGTCGAGCATTATATTCAGCAGTTATTAAATTAGTTGCTCGTATAATTGAAGCTTCAGAGCGTCTAAGCATTAAATTTCTCATTAACAATTCTGTTCCATAATTGGATTTATCAAACTCAATTGCGCTCTGTGAAAGTATATCTTTTCCTTCCTAGTAATTTTGATTGTTATTCCGTACAAGCCTGGAAATCGATCATGGGAAAATTCAATAAAAATGAAAAAATTAACATAAAAAAATGAATGAAAACTCAAAGAGCTTTTCATTGTATAAAAATGTAGCGTTGATGAGCGGTTGTTTGTTTTGAGTTATACTCAAAGATGCAAAAGGATCGAAATAAATTCAAATATGCCTTAGGATCTAAATATCTAAAAGATCCAAATACCCAAAGGATCCAAAAATGGTAAAGGATCCAAGATCTGAAGAGAGTTGCATAAAACAACATGGACAATGACTTTTTTATTGAAAAGAAATAATTAGCTATTATTATTGAGGTGCTATAAAGCATTTGGGGTTCTTTAGAAGGAAGTGGATAATTGGATAAGGAAATTAGTTACGCGGTGGAAAAACCTTAGGTATATTAAATGAAGATCTTATATACGTACTATGAGAATGATGAAAATCCATGCAATAGCATTTTAAAAAGCCATAAGAATTTAGCAAAGTTGCAAAATTTTATGTATTTCAGCGTCTTATATGCTCAACGTATCTAATATGGTAAAGAATCCAAATCCATAAATTTTAAAGGTTGCAACTTGCAAGGATAGATTTTAATATATACAATATGCCGGGCCGAAGGCCCGCATTTCCCTATCTGTTGGATAATGTTGGTGACTTTTATTTCGCTGAGTAAAAATGAAAAGAGATCTAATTTATTTAGATTTGGTATAAAGTTTAAATTTTGAGTATTTTTGAAAACGGATAAGATGATATAAAATTAATAAATGCATAATGAAGTAGTTATATCGCGGGCCGGAGGCCCGCGTGTTGCCTAGTATACTATGAAAAGCAAAAGCAAATTCTGGACGATTTCTGTAAATTATTTAAATAGCAACTGTTTCATTTTTAATTTACTTACTGAGGAATCAATGTTCTTAAAGCATTGTGAAAACCTTCTGCAACATTTGTAGTTCTAATGCCACCTTTTCCATAAAAGTTTACCATTGCCATTTTTCCTAACCAAAAATTGTTAAAATAAAGCATAAATGTATCGAGAGTATATTGGTTTTGTTGAGGTACGAAAGGAATATTTTCTGGTAAGAAAAGATAACCAATTACTCTGTTTTGTAATATGGGAGGTAGATGACATGAACCTATAATTTTTATATTTAAAAAAAGTGAATAATGATTTTTTTAACTTTGCACCTAAAAGTTCATGAATCCATTTTTGAATTCCAGCATTTCCCATAAGAGCTTGCCCCATTTTTGAAGTAATATTCTAGAAATATAAATTATATATGATTTTTTAAAATTATTTTTTTTACTTTATAAAAATGAAAATAACATGAATGAAGAGTCCACTCCGGAAATGTTTCTCGCATTGCTGCAAACGCTGCTTCTTCATGATCAAAATGACAAACTTTAGGTTGACCAATATCACCAAATTCACTAACAAGTTCATTTCTGATTGTTGTAAACAAGCGGGTATAAGTAGGAATATCTTTGTTTGGTAAAAATGCAATTCCTAAAAGATGAAAATAATTTTACTTTTAAATATTGTAATGATAATCTATCTTACCAACTACAAAGTTTCTAGAGTGATCCTGGAGATTGTGATAGGATGCATGCATAGTATAAACTTGCTCAAAACCAGCTGGCCGAACACGAAAAGTTCCATCAAAAATTAAATCAGTTGCATCATGAATAGTACGTAAATTAATATGATCCATCATAATTACAAATGGACGGTCATTCTCTTCTTCAGCAGCATATCGCACAATCAAATTTCTATTAATATGTGGCACGCAAACGGGTGAATGCTAAAACAAACTTTTATAACCTTTTTTTCAAACAAAAAATTACCTTTAAAGATTCTGGTATGTTTTTAGGATTCATTGTACCAGGTCGAGTGTGTGCTGCATTTAATCTCAAAACTCTTTTAACCTTAGGAGCAGCTGGTAATTCACGAGCAATAGCTAGGCCATGAATTGGATTTTCACGAAGAATTTGAGAATTTAATTGGCTGTAACTAATTGACGGAGCTGTTGGATTTTCTCTTTGCTTTTTAGCGTATTGACTTAAAGAGTTTGATATTTTAATTTTAAAAAAAAAAGAAGTATTTACCGATAATATTGGGTTGAAATTGATTTGGTTGTTGTCGAATAATTTTCATTTTGAATACATTGATGGGGATGTGAATCAGGATCAGTAAAAAAATTTAAGCCTCTCCCTTTAAGGGCTTTAAAACAGAATAATTCTAGGTTTTGTATTTGAAAAATCATTAGAGCAGCTAAGATTTTCTTTTGTTTCTTTTATTTCCATTGAATCGTGTAGAACCAATATGCCATTTATTTCAAATTCATCCGTAGTTTGGAGTAAACTATCTTTTTGTTTTTCAATCTTCTTTCGAAAAATGTTTAAAGGTTGATAAATCTTTTTACATGCATCGATGCGAACTGTGCATTGTTTAGGTACAAATGTCACAAACTCGTAATCATCAAATTCTTTTTCTTTAATGTTAAAATCATTCCATTTTTCTTTAGGTATTTGTAAATTATATAACAACGAGAAAAGTAATTGCTTTAGTATTTGAAAACCAAATTTTTTCATCTTCGCAGAATTTTGTATGACTAAATATTATTTTAATTCATAATTAATTAAAAATAAATCTCCTGAGACACTTACACTTTGTTTAATAATTCTGAAACACTACTTGCAATTTCGTCAAGTTCTGCAGAAATTTTTCTTTTAAATAATTCTTCCATTTTGTCCTTATAAGTCGAAGGTCTTAATCTTAAAAACAAATTTAATGTTAATCTTAAGTCTAAAAGTTTTAAACAACCTTTTTGACATCTCACTAATAGCATATTCTATGTTCAGATCCGAAGAAACAATATTGCTCTCTTTTATAATGTAGTCTGTTTCATTTGAAGTTTGAAAGTTATTAAGAGAAAAATCATAGTTTACTGGAATATTTTGAGAGTCACAAATACTAACAAAAAATTCCAATAAATTTAAAGAGATAATCTTAGAATATTGAATACTTTGAACGCTATAGGCAAACAAATTCTTTACTTTTGAGCTTCTTCCAAAACGAACAGCAACATTGACATCTTTACTTGCTGCAAAGGTTAGAAAAATATTTAGATATATTAGGATCTTCATTAGTTTTTGTACAACTTTTAATACTATCAATATATTCTTGGCAGCCACAAATATGGATTAAAAGATTGATACTTCAATAGTTTTTTTATCGAAAAAAAATAAATGAGAGAATAAAACGCCTTTATTTTTTAACGAGAGTATGATGATTGAGGTCAATCTTTAAGTAAAAATAGTAACAATAAAAATATCCTAAAGCTTTAATTGATTGACTGGGCCGTAATCATAATTTCTTTCCATAATAATAAACAACTTTAATGAAGCCTTTTATATTTCTTTTTTGTTTCCATACCATTTTTTTTATCGATATATTTACTATCAATTTTCTTGAGCATAAAGTTTGGGAGTTACTTAATTTGTTTTTATTTGTTGTTGATTATTGCAATGGTTGGAAATTTGATAGAAATTTCATTTTGGAATACACCTGCTTATTATGGTTCAGTGATTGAAACTCCAATAATGTTAGAAAATAATGCTCGTCTGAATTTATTATTTCGAACACTTTTTTTAACAACATGTTATTCAACTTTAAATATGGAAGTGGAACATAAAGTTGTCGCTCCTAATTACCGCAGTGATCCCAATCAATATTTGAAGAAAGCATGGGATTTTCGACGAAGACCAAATGCAACAGAGTAAGATTTTCAAATTTTTTGTTACAGCATACATGTTTACTTTCAGGTTTGATAAGTGTTGGAATAAAAGCCATAACCATTACAATAAAATGGTAAATGCATTTGAAAACATTGTTGAGAATTTATTACTACCTTCACAATTTACTTTTGTTGAGAATTATCCAAGTGGTCTATTGTTGAAACGAATTACAAAATGTCAAAGAATTAGTGGAGGAGCTAATAATTATATTATTAATACAATTGGAGAAAAAAATGAATTATATAATAGCCAATTACTCGACCAATTTAAAATTATTGGGTACATTGATAGGCCTTTAAAAAACTATGGTCAAAAACAACCATGAGAATTTCAATTTTTTAATTCAGAAACAACTGTTAATGAATACCACGCTGAAGTAAATATTTTGGATGGTTATGTCCATCATAAAGCATAATTTGTTTATAAGTCCACTTACTTACTGGCTGCTTTGGTTTTAATCATTTAGTTGAACTTTATCAATAAAAAAATATATATATAAGATTACATAACAACATAGGGTCTTTATTATAAACATTTTTAATATATATATAAAAACATTAAACCGTTTAAAAAAAAATCGGCGATAAATGTAGCTCGGCGATAAATGTATCGTCGGCGATAAATTCTCATAAAAATTTATAAATCGGCGATAAATGTTCGTCGGCGATAAATGTCGCGGCGATAAATTCCTATAATCGAACTTATCCCGTACCGTCCCGCCGGGAATTCCCACGGGAATATTTTAATTTTTTGAATAAAATATGGTTTATAAGTCTCAAAAAATAAAGTTTAATGAAAAGCTTATCAAAATAACACATATTTCATTGTTTGGAATAATTTAAAACTAAAATATGGCTTTTAGCAAAAATTGTTAAACTTGTTAACGGGAACAAAAAGTCGGCGGGAATGATTCTCGGGAATAAAACGGGAATGGAAATTCGACGGGAATGGGAACACGGGAACGTATCCCGTACCGTTCCCCGGGAATTCCCGGCGGGAAAGGTACGGGATAATTTACCCTAGTCTGAATGTGGATACATATAACATTTAAAAAAAATTATTTTAAAATTTTTATATTTCATTTTTTTACTCTTTTAAAAATTTTCGTATTTCATCACCAAAGCTATTACATGGAAAACAACCAAAATCCTTCACACTCATTCTTTTTTGTTGTTGTTAGGATATCACCACAGAAGTTAGTTTTTTTTAAACCACACAATAATTCAATGCGCGCAGTCTCTGGATCTCGTATAGATGTGTCTTCGTGTACTGGATGATTGTCAAACTTCGTTCGTGCATATTCTGTCATTGTTTGTATTTTTGTAACTTTGTCAGTTTTATGTTAAATAATCCTTGCTGCTGAGCACCTAACATCAACATTGTTAACGTTTATATTTGTTTAACCAACCCCGTCATAACATTTTATAAATTTCTAAAATATTTTTTTTGTCTCTTAAATAGTTATTTTAGAAAATACTCAAAACTAATAGGTCTCAAGATCTGTGGATTTGAAACCACTAACAAAAGAAGACATTTTCTCATATCCATATTTTTCAATTCTTGTTTTGATTAAAAATTGTCTAACTTTTAACAATTTTGACATTCATGATAAAAAAAATTTTCTCTTTTTTTGTTCATGATGTTGCGCCAAATTTTATTGTTGCTTTATCAGAGAATCAAATAAATTTTAATTGGGTCTTTTTCGCGAAGAACTTTGACTTTCGTTTTTCATTTAACAACAATAAAAAATTTATCATTAATCTAGCTAGTTTTCTGTATCAAAATTAGAGTAGTGAAAATCAGACACCTAAATAGTTTTATGATTCACATGTCCTTTAAAAAGATTAAAAATGAATACTTCTGGTCTTTATAAAACACATTATATTGAGATAATTTTGACTTATTTAAAAAATATTTTTTAATCCAACTTCGTCTCCACCCGACATCCAGAAACAAAAAAATTATTATATTTAAGTTTCTTTCGTTGTGTTTTTTTCGGTTTAAATAAATAAGCCGATGGCCAAAATGAATATAAACGCTAAAAAAATATTGTTTTGACAATTAATAGCATCATTTATTGATTTCGATTTTACTATTTCAAACTTTTGCGTATTGTGTTTAGATGAGTCAAATCGCATTTTTAAGTATCGTTTTTAGGCAAGCGCTGAGACATTATCAAATTTTTAGTTTGAAATGTCAGAAGAAAGTAAGAGTTTTGTGTTTATCTCTTTTTTAAAACTCATTTTGACAAAAAAAATTTAGTTTGTGACATTATCGGAATTGATTTCGGAAGTTCAACAATTTGTGCCAGCTATTTTAAGGATAAAAAATTTCAAATATTTCCTTTAGAAACCGGTAATATTTAACTTAAAAATGTATTATAATTATTATATTTTTATTTTTTTAGATAGGAATTTGATGCCAGCATGCTTTACAATGAAAGAAAAAGAATTTTTTGTTGGAAAAGCAGCAGAAAATACTCAAAAACAGAAATCAACTAAATTTACATTATTTGGTAAATATTTTAGTCTTGTTTTTACATAAAAATTTGGTAATTGCTTTCCCTATTTTTTGTCAAAATGTTTTTTTATTAAAACAATTTTAGAATTTTCCAGTAGAAAAAGTTTATATCTTTTAGTCATCAAATTAATATTTTTTTAATTCATAAAATAAATTTTGGAAGAGAAAGCCAGTTGAAGCTTATAGCAAAATTCACACGATAAATTTCTGACCAATAAAATGAATTTTAGATTTGAGGAGGATTCTATGCTCTGAAAAAGTTGAATTTGTTGATGCGCCTTTTGGGTTCAATATAAAAAATTTTTTATTAACGGTTAAAGAACGAAATTACGGAAACTTTGAGAACATATACAAATTCCCCATGGTTCGAGGGTTTGCTGTATTTTTTCGATGGATAAAAAATAAAATGGAAACCGAATTGAATCATATATTTAAAGGTGTTGTTTTAACGATGCCTCTTGGTTTGGATTTAATTAAGCAGCAACTTATTATAAGTGCGGCAAAAATTGCTGGGTTTAATATTATTGAAACCATTTATGAACCCGTTGCTGCCGCTCTCGCTTATTATATAAAATTCGAAAATTTTAATGAACCAAAAACAATTTGTATTTTTGATTTTGGTGGAGCAAAATTTAATATTGCAAATGTTCGCATAAGTGAAAACAATGTTGAACTTCTTGATTATGTAAATGACCTTGAATTAGGTGGGAACGATGTTGATAATGCTTTATATTATAACATAAAGAAAAAGATCGAAAAAAAGAATAAAGACTTTATGGATGTTAAACAATGTTTATCCCTTCGCGAAAAAATTATAAATATCAAAGAACGCCTTTCTAATCGTTTGGAAATAAAGTATGTTGAAACTTTTACATATTATTACTCTTTTTCATGTTTATAGCGATACATTTGAAGTTGGCGATGTTGATATTTCAATTAATATTACTCGCAAAGAGTTTGAACGTGAATGCCAAAATATATTTGATTTTGTTTATACCATAACTAAAAAATTCCTTAAATATAGTCCTCCTATATCTGATGTTATCTTTATCGGTGGTTCAACACGTATTCCATATATTGAGAATGATTTGCGAAACCTTTTAGCCACTTATTTTCCAAAAGCTGTAATAAACAAAACAATAAATCCAGATGAATCAGTTGCAAAAGGGGCAGCTATTTACGCCGCCATTCTTTCAGGCAAGTT
Source organism: Panagrolaimus kolymaensis (assembly GCA_028622995.1). Taxonomy (NCBI): domain Eukaryota; kingdom Metazoa; phylum Nematoda; class Chromadorea; order Rhabditida; family Panagrolaimidae; genus Panagrolaimus; species Panagrolaimus kolymaensis. The sequence continues at coordinate 1,850,199 of JAJQJQ010000045.1, read as the reverse complement.
TTTTTATAGAAAAAGGCCCTTTAATATAGATTTCTTTCAATTGAAAGGACTTTATTTTAAAACATATTATTTACTTATCTTACTTTAAGATCTTCCGACACTAAAAAAAATGAAAATTTTACAAAGAATCCGTTTTGATGAACAACCAATGCCTAAAGCACAAATGGATACTTTTGTAAATGAAAATGCCATGATTATGCGACGAGTTTATGATTATTTTGTATATGATTTGATCGATATTAAACAAGAAAAAGAAGCGTTAGAAAAACTCTTCGACATGAATGATGAAACAGTTGAAATACAAGAACGACTTCAAACGTCTTCCCAAGTTACCGAAAAGGCTAGAGAAATGTTGATCGAATTTCGAGTAGCTTCTAAAAATTTAAAAAAATATAAAAAGTTTGTAATTTTAGAGAACCCATGAGAGCAAATATAATCAAAGGGAGTCTTATAAAGCAATAATAACAAAAATAAAACATTTAACTCAACCATATAACTACAACGTAGATCCATTGGAGATGTATGAGAAAATGAAGATCATAGTATTCCTGGCAGAAACTTATTATAAAGTAATAGATAAAATAGGAATTGATTGGTTTTACAAGGTAATTTTTAAACAATAAAGTTTTCTTCTCTAAACGTTAATCATAATCCTAATACAAAAATTTGGAATATAGAGATATTCACAAGAAATAGAAAGCTTTCGAAATGAAATGCATTATTTGCTTAATACCGATTACACAAGAATAAATGTCATACAACTAAAACAATTAAAATATTATTTTGAATACTTCGAACAATGGCAAAACAATGAAATCATAATCAAACAAATACGATCAAAAGTAGTAAGTCAAATATCTTAAATTTTTTAATATATAAGAAATATAAAGGAATTTATAAAATATTTTCAAAGCTTATTAATATAAAATTTTTACTACTAAAAAACGAAAACGAAGTTGAAAAATATGATAAAAATTTTTTGAGTTTTTGAGAAAAATAATAAGAAGATAAATAATTATAGCCAGAAAGAAAAGCAAGCTTACTTATGGAACTCCAAAAGCAGAATGGGATATTAAAAAATCAGCTGAAAGATTTTCATTTAAATGATTTACCAATTACGTTTGACAAAATATATTTTGAAAGTCTGGTAAGAAAACTACAATGAGACAATAAACAAAAAAATACATCAAGAGTAATAATGGTAATAAAATACAATAGATCTTGGAATTTGAATTTTTATGTTAACCACTTAAAATATAGCTAAATAATAAAAACGTTAAAAGTAAATGTTTTAAAGAATAAAATTAAAACAGTTAAATAAACTGATTATATATATCCTTATAATAAATAAATGTTTTTATGTATATTTAAAAAAATAAATAGAAAAGATGGTAGCAGTTGGAATAGATTTGGGAACAACAAATTCATGCGTGGCTGTTTATACAACGAATGGAGTGGAAATTTTGGCAAATGATTTGGGTGAGTGAAGATTTGTATTAAAATAATAAAACCAAAAAGATTTTTTTTAGGCAAAAGAACCACTCCATCGTTTGTTCTTTTATCAGGAAATGAGCCAGTTGTGGGTGAAGCGGCTAAAGATACAAATGCGAGAAATATCGATAAAGTTGTTTACGGTAATAATATGGGATTTTTGAAATTAAATAAATCCAATAAAGAAATTTTTAGATGCAAAAAGAATGATAGGAAAAAAATATTCGGATAAATCATTTCAAAATGATATGAAACATTTAAAATGGCCTTTTGAAGTTAAAAAGGATAAAAATGATTTACCTAAAATTTATGTGGCCAATTATAAAAAAGCCGAAATACTTCCCGAGGAAATATCTGCGCTTGTTTTGGCAAAAATGAAGAAAATTGTTGAAGAGAATTATTTGGGAGGTGGAAAACAACTCACTGAAGCTGTTATTACAGTACCCGCATATTTTAATGATGATCAACGAGGCGCCACCATACATGCTGCCGAAATTGCGGGTTTAAAGGTTCAACGATTAATTAGTGAACCTTCTGCAGCTGGTTTAGCATTTTGTCATCAACGATTAAGAAAAAACCCAACAAGTGGGCAAAAGATATTTGTTTATGATTTGGGTGGTGGAACCTTTGATGTATCCATCATGCAAATGATTGATGGCGAAGTGAAAGTCATCGCAATCAATGGCGACACCCAACTTGGTGGAAATGATTTCGACAGAAAATTAATGGATTTTTGTATTAAAAAATTTAAAGAAAAAACCAGCGAAGATATTTCTCAAAATGCTAAAGGTTTATGGAAATTGCGATCATGTTGTATCAAAGCTAAAGAACATTTATCAAATAAATTTGAATATGAGTTAGTTAGCTTTAAAATTTTAAATATATAAAATATATATTAAATTTATTGCAGAATGGAAATTGATAATTTACAAAACAATCATAATTTTGAATATACTTTGAAAAGGATTGAATTGGAAAATATTTGCAAAGATCTCTTCCTTTCAACCTTAAATATTATTGATAAAACTTTAAAGGATGCTAAATTAACTGCAGCCAACATCGATGAAGTTTTATTAGTTGGTGGTTCATCTCGAATTCCTAAAATTCAAGAAATGCTTGCCACTAAATTTGGAGCTAAAAAACTTAATAAAACTATTAATGCTGATGAAGCTGTCGCATATGGAGCCGCTATTCTAGCTGCTACCATTAGTGGAGAAATTAGTAGAAATTGCAATATGATTCTTATGGATGTTACTCCCCTTTCAATTGGCTTTCAGGCGAAGCCTGACACTTGTTTAGGTGAAATAGATTGCAAATGTATATCTTATTATTATATTGTTATTTCTAAAAATTCAATTATTCCTATTAAAATAACAATTTTGGCTATGACATATAAAGACGATCAAGAAGTTTGTGATTTTATTGTATGTTTAAGTTTTCATTTCAAATATACTCTAATACATATTATAACTAAATTTCAGTAATTTTGTTAATTATTATAGATACTTGAAGATGAACACCATGTAGCAGAGAAAAATCATACGCTGGGAAGACTAACTGTTAATGGTATTCCAAAAAATAAACGAAGGATGGAGGCTTTTACATATCATATGAATTAGATGAAAACGCCACTTTACACGTTTCAGTGAAAATAATTTCTACCGGAAAGATAACTAATTTAGAAATTGACTAAGAAAAGAAACGCTTAAATCCGGAGGATATCAACAAAATGTTGAAAGACTGTTCACTCGGTTGAATTCATACTTAATAATTATATTTTTAATTTCGAAATTCTTTTTCTCACTTTAACTTCAAAGCCTGTTAAACATTTTAAAGTAAAGTCGTTGTTGGAATTTTTTTGAAAAATATTGTTTGAAAAAAGTTTAAAGAGGATATTTTAACTTATTTTTTAAAGTAACTAACTTATTAATTCAGTTTTATAAAAAAAACACACGAGAAAATAAAAGGTGTTTTATGTATATTGTTTTTTATTCTAACATTTTTTTAAAACAACAACAATCTTCGTCATTTTCATCTTATCACTAAAAAATATACGCACCCCAATAATCGATAATGCTTGTTGCTTGGAATTCTCATTTGCCACTTGCAACTTCACAATTTAAATTATGGACGTTTTTTGAATGATTCAGAGTATTTATTTTTTAAGCCTTCAACAAAGATACCTAGCTAGTAGCTACATGATACTTTGTTCGCTGACAAAGAAAAAGAAAGAAAAAAAAGGAAAAAGAAATGATGACAAGGAGAAAGTTGAAAAAAGACTTGATTAGGTTATTGAAGCCTCGATAGTGAAAATTTTTTTTGCAGAGTGAAAAGTATTTAAAGTTCCAGCACCGAGCATTTTTTTATCTTCTTTTTTAGTTTTGGAAGCAGCAAAGAAAAATGAAATTATTTTTGTTGTTTATTTTTTCTTTTTTTGCTTTTGCAAATGCAAAAGTTTTAAAAATGCAATTTCATTCCACTGAAGTTCAGCCATCTGCAGCTCGAAGTTATAATTTCCCAACTCTGCCAAATCATCCAAAAAGCCTAAATTCCAAAAGTGATGCTTTTTCTGAACCATTAATGTATTTTTTTGATACTTTTTTACTTGCAAATATTTCTCTTGGAACTCCATCCCAAAATTTTACAATGTTTCTTGATACAGCAAGTTCAAATTTATGGGTTGTCGATGTTCATTGTCAAACAAAACCATGCAAAGGAAATCCAGCAATTGGATTTACAAAGCATCAATTTGATTCCTCTAAATCTTCGACGTATATTAAAAATGGAGAATCTTTTACTATTGATTATGGCTATGGTCCAGCTGTTGGATTTTTAGGTAAGTTTGTGTCCATAAATATTCAAATCAATGGGAGTCATTTTTTATTAATTTATTTATCCATCAATTCAAATCACGAAAGTTTTTAAGTTTTTCGTATTTTTTAAGGCAATTTTAAAAAAAATTAGGATTTTAAAGATTACAAACTTCATAAATTATTTTTGCAAAAATTATTTATTTCAAGCAATTCTTAAATCTAATGGTTTTTTCCACTCAAAAAATAAATAAATTAGGTGGCTTCTGGAAAATTAATAATTATATTTTCATTTTTGCGTTTAGTTTCTAATAATTTTTTCATTTCCAGGAACTGATACACTCAATCTCGGTGGAATCCAAATCCAAAACCAAACTTTCGGCTTAATTCAATCTTTAGCTGATGAATATGGAAATCAACCGATTGATGGTTTTTTGGGTTTAGGTTGGCCTAATCTCGCGGTGGACAGCGTCGTGCCACCCCTTCAAAATGCTTTGTCTCAATTAGATAAACAAATTTTTACGGTTTGGTTGGATAAAAAGCGATTAGCCACAGCGGATCCCAATGCGGGACAAATAACTTTTGGGGATTTTGATGAAATTCATTGCGGAAATTCAAATAATATTTATTACTTAAAATTAAGTTCTTTGACATATTGGCAATTTCCATTTGGTGGATTTTCATTTGGTTCATATTCAAATAAGAAAAAAACTTCAGCCATTTCGGATACAGCGAGAATAGGATTTGGAGCGCCTCAAAATGATTTTAATGGAATTATTCAAGTTTTAAATGCCACTTTTGATTCGATAAATAATATTTACACAGTTCCATGCAATCAAACAAAGAATATTCCGGATATGATTTTTACCCTTGGACAAAAGAATTTTAATGTTTCGGCAAATTATTTTATTTTTGATCAAGGCCTTGGAAATGGACAATGTGTGGTTACTGCTTTTGTTTTAAATGGAGGTTAGTGACCAGGGCTTTGCGATATCGATATTTGTAAATCCGATATCGATATTCGATATTCGATATTTATTTTTTTCCCGCCGATATCGATATTCGATATTCGATATCTAATTTTTTTTTGTCGATATCGATATTCGATATTTCGATATCTCAAAAACGCCCGATATTGCGATATTCGATATCGATATCCGATACTTTTTAAATTAGCATCAAGTATGGATTTTAAAGATTTTTTTGTGGTTTTGCTTTTAACGCTTAAGTAAAGGGTTGCAATAGAATTTTTTTGAATAGAAAGTTTTAATTCTCTTGAAATATTTTAAGTCTATTTACCCAAAAAGGCAAAACTAAAAATTCAAAGAAACAGATGGCTTAGAAGCTAGCAAAATTGAAGGCAATCAATTTATTTATTCCTAGTAGGTTTGATTATAATCGCTGTTCTGGAAATCCTTTATGATAAAGTTTGTAAAAAATAAAAAAGAGTTTTTAGTAAAACATTTGCAATCCTTTTTATTTGCGAAAGTTTCATTCCTTTACTACCAATATTCGAAGTCAATTTTTATCCATTACTTTTGGAAGTAATTCTTCACTATAAACCTAAATAGCAGCTTCTTTGCTTTATTTTTCTGTAAAAATTAAGTGAAAATAAATATTCAGAGCTAAAAAATGAACAAAAAATGCTTATGTTTTTTCGGAAAAGAATCAAATGAAAATTTCGATTTTGTCGATATATCGGTCAAAAACTCGATATCGATATTCGATATTCGATACTAAAATTTATTTTTCCGATATCGATATTCGATATTCGATATCCAAAAAAAGGGCCGATATTTCGATATTCGATATCGATATTCGATATATCGCAAAGCCCTGTTAGTGACTCTATAAATAAAATTAAAGTTTCAGGGGTATCTGGGAGCTAAAAAAATATTTAAAAGATTTTCATCATAGTAATTTCTGAAAAAATACTCTCCAATTTTAATGTTAAAAATTAAGAAAAACATCTTCTTTGTTGGGAGTAAAAGAATTAATTTTTAGGCGGTTTCGGTCCGGTATGGATTTTTGGTGATAGTTTTCTTCGACCTTATTGCAATATTTATGACATCGAAAATCAGCAAATTGGTTTTGTCAATGCTTTACATTAAATTTTTGTTTAAAACATTTTTTCTTTGTCACCAAATTTTTTTAACAAACAAAATAAAAATACTTTTTGGTTTATTTTAAGAAATAAATAAATTTGATTTTTCATTTAAAAAATTGATTTTTTTTCTACATACATATAATGGCTGCCAAGAAAATGACTTTTCACAAAAAAGAAAGAAAGAACTTTATATTTGCGTTTCTCATTTTTGGAACACTATGAGTGGATCGACCTCCTTATTTTTTCTTTCTTTATTGTTGCACATTGATTTCTTTAAAGGCCAAAAAAAATACGCAAGTTTTTTGTTTCTTTCATCCAGAAAATTGGACAAAAAAAAAATTTTTTTGTTCTTGTAGTGTTCGAACTATCTCCAGTTTTTTAAATCATTATTTTTTTTTTTTTTAATTTTGTAACTTATTTTCCCCCCTTCATTTCAAGGCCTTTATTATTCCCTGATGAATATTTTCTTTATTAAAACTAAAAAACAAAATATTTTCACTGTTGATAGTGAAAGAATTTTTTTGAATCATAAATGTGTTATTGACCCCGAGCTTCCAGTTAACATTTACGACGACAATGAATATTCAGAAAAAATGGACGATGCTGAAATTGATAAAATTTTAATGAAAGTAAGTCTAAGTCACGCATCTCAAATTATTTTTTTGATTTAGGATTCAAAAATATTTTTTAAACTTTATTAAAACAAATTTTTCTTAAAAATAATTAAATATATCCTTTTAGAAAGTGAAAATGTATTTATTTGTGATATTATTTTGTTCCTTTTTGTTTTTGGTATTGTTTCTAGCGGTTGTAAAATACAATTCTCAAATCGAATGTGGATTAAAAAATCCCTCAACAACCCCTGAACAATTGGAAGAGATGGAAGAATTAAAGTATAAACTCTCGGAAAAAGAAAAGGTTTGGTTTTTAAAAAAATTAAAAATCATTGTTTATGGCTTTTTTTTAGGAAGTCTATGCCTTAGAATTAATTGTTAAAAATTTACAAACTTGGAATATTTCAATTTCTTTCCATTCCAATAAAACTTTATCAACAAAATTAGAAATTCTAAAGAATGAATATGAAATTCTGAAAGATGAAGTTACCAAGTATAAAAATTGTGAAATGGAAAAACTTAAAAATTATGCTATAGCACTTATAATTTCATTGATGATATTTATGATTCCTTTTATTTTTTGCTTTATAAGTTTGGTTAAAAATATTGAAAAATTGATTGGGCATAGAAAATGATTTATTTATGTCAAAAAATGTTTATACCATATTTTTTAATTTTTTTATTACAATTTTTTATGTGACTTTACTAATTTGAGAAATAAAATAAATTTAAAATACTTTTTTCTCTATTTTGGTTTTGTCTTTTATATTTATCTTTTCGAGATCAAACTTTATAAAAAGTTTCTTTTTACTTCTTTTTTGAGCTCGAAAAAAGCAAGTAAGGACTTTATGGGTTTTATATTCTTTTTTGCATTAACAAACACAATTTGATCATCACATCGAGAGAATAAAAAATAGGTACGACTTTTTTTTTGTTGAACAAAAGCTTTGTAACTATTTTTTTCACTTTCCCACACTTAAAAATTCAAAACAATCAACTAAAAAGGCACCGCTGTTACGGCACTATTGTTTTTACACTCAATCCAAAATGTCTGTCCTTCTCCGATTTTTTTCCTCCCTGAAAGCAAAGGTGCATGTTCGAATGGATCAACTATAACAAAAGATAGAGAGAAAAAATGAAGGACGGCAAAAGATGTCCATCATTTTGATACAGAGCATATTTTTGGCGCTTCTTTTAATTGATTAATTTTTTAAACTCTTTTGGTTAAAAAAAAAATAAAAATAAGATTTCTTCATTTTATTTTTAATATTTTATATTACTTTTTTCTAAAAAAGCTAAAGATGAACCCAAAAGTTTCTCCATTAGAAAACGATATTAAAATGCAGCCTTCGAATTTTTTGATTGATGTCGATTTACCATCAAAAAAATGTGATTCAAAATATTCGAAATCTCAACTTCTTGAATATCTTAAAAGAGTAAATTTATTTTTTAAAGATTTTTAGTTTAAAAAAAACACTAAAATAATTAAATATCTTTCCTTATCTTAGAAAAAATTTCAAGCGATTATATTTATTTTTATTCCCGCGCTTGTGTTAATGTTTTCAATCCTTTTTGGAGCAATGGGTTATAGATATTTTTTTATTGATTGCACTAATATCCATGGGATTTTATCTGTTTTGGATTATCGAAAACTTTTGGATGAATTTAATAACAAAAAATACGTATGTTATAAAATACGAAATTAAACTTTGATTTTTGCTTATTACTTATAAATATTTTTTTAGGAGCTTCAAAATTTTGTTACTTTGGATGACGACAATGTTTCGTTTAATTGCACTCATTTGAAATTAACTAAAGAAAGGTTTTTAAAAGTCAAAAAAGATCATACAGCTCAAATTATTTTGCAACAGGAATGTTCATATATTAAAATAAAACCTTTATTTCCCGCTATCGTAATTATTATAATTATTTATGGTTTATTTTATTATGCAATGAAAATTTTTGAAAAATCAATTATTGCTGAATTGGGTGATTCACCAAGAAAATTGCTTATGCTGCTTGAAAGGGAAAAAAATAAAAAAAATCATAATAAAAATTGTAATAAAACTTAATCAAAAATTTTAAGCTAGTAAACTCAAAATATTTTTTTTTGTAATAAATTTAGAAGAAAGTCTGTTTTTTTGAAGTTTTTCGAACTTCAAATTGTCATGTTTTATTTTTTACTAATTTTTTTATATATATTTATTTTTTAATTATTCTTCTTTATTAAGTTTGTTATTATTTAAGAAAGATTGCTCATCGAAAGTTTTGATTCACTTACAATAAAAATAAAAAGTAAAATGATAAAATATAAAAGGGAATCGAAGATTTCAAAATTTTTTGTACTCAACGTTTTCAAAAAAGCTACTCTGCAAACAAGCAGATTGATTAACATAGTTTTCATGTTCAAGAAAAAAATACCATTATTTACCTTTTTTAAATGAAAAAACTATTGTCACTATTGATTAATTCTTAAAACCATCTGCATTTCCTTTTCCTGCTTAGTTTTGTGAGAACCGTGCCAAAGCTTTCTCTATCTCCTCCTCTTCTTTTGGAACACATCCATGTGGTCACTATGTGTGCACAGCATCGTTGCACCAAATTTTTTCTTGATGGACAGAGCAGCCCATGCCGTAAAGAGCGATCACTATTAGTGGCCGTTTTTCTTTTCGAGATTAGACATTAGAAAAAAAAGCGTTATTTATTGCGCATTTTTTTTGTTTCAAAAAAAAATAAATTTTTTTTTTCCTGAATTTTTAATTAATCAAAACTTTGAAGGATTAACTTTTTTCTTCTTGTACAAATTATTGAAAGATTTTATAATTTATTTAAAAAATGCGACGAAAAATTTATGCTTCCGATGCCGCCGACGATAAACTATTATTAATCAATAAAGAAAAAATTGGTATCAAATTAGAGCCATCAACTTTTTGTCTTTCAAAAGATGTAGCCGAATATGAAAGACTTTTGAAAAAATATAATGAGGTAAACTTTTTATTTGTCTTAAATTTTTAGTTATAAAAAAAGCTTTTTTTCAGAAATATCGAAAATCTCAACATTATATTTTTTATCCTATGGTTGTGTTAGCTTTTTTAACACTTATTCCATTTGCATGGTATGACTATTCCGTGGATTGTGGAGTGCTCGGAAATTTATCCGATTCTGAATATGGAAGCCTCAAAAATAATCTTGACAATAAACAAAAATTAAACTTTTAAATTTAAATTCCTTCTATTTTTTTCGTGATAAAAAACATTAAATTTCTTTCAGGAGTTGAAGAAATTGGAAGATTTCCTAACTTTGAATATTTCCTGCAATAATTTAAATGGTTTAGAAAATTTTAAAGAAAATAATTTAAAAATCGAAGAAAATTTGAATTACCAAATATCAAAAGAAAAATTATTTCGTGAAGATGCAAATAAAAAATGCGATCAAATTAAGAAAAAATTTCAAATACTTTCCGGAATTTTAAACCTTTTGATTATATTACTTTCATTTGCATTAACCTTTAAATACCAAGACCCAGAAAAATCTCAATTAAATGAATTTATAAAAAACGCAAAAATTAAAGCTAAAAAAATGGAAAATTTGAGAAAAGTAAACTTCGAAAATGTGAAACCCAAAGCCAAAGTTTGTTGCCCGGTGTTACCTCGTCCAACTAAAAATTTATGTTATTTGATTCGATATGGAAAAATAGAAAAAACTAAATTTTCAATATTGAAAAGAAGATATGTAATTTTGAGCCTCAAAAAAGGCGATAATTTTGTTGTTTTTGCAAGACAAAAATCTTAAATTAAAAAATTCAAGATATTCGAAATTTTCCAATAAATAATTTTACTTTTTTTCATTATTAAATGTATTTTTTTAAACATTTTTTTAAATCAATAAACCGGCTTTTTTTATATTAATCCATCAACATAAATTTTCTTGGTTTTTTTATATTTGTAAAAAATATTTCTTTTTACAAAAAAAAATTTGTTCAAGAATAAAAAAAACTTTTTTTTACATAAAATATTGGTTTTGTTCATTAATATTATTGGATGTTGAATCTTCATTGATAGGTAAATGTAAATCCTCATAATAAAAGTGCAAATTATTGGGATCGGTAGTAGTAAAATTATCAACAGCTGGTGGTGCTTGATTTATTTGGGCGTTTTGTTGAGTTTGAAAAAATTCGTTTATATTTGGTATAAAATATTCTCCTTCAACATAATTTGAAGGATTACCATTAGTTGTTGATTCATATTGAATTGGATATAAAGAAGACGGGAATCGAGGGGAAGAGTTTGCGTCAAAAGCTACGGTTGTTGTTGCTGCTGCAGTGACGTCTACAAAACTTGAAAAATTGGGTTCAAAGTAATTATTTCCATTTTATGAATTTTGAATTTCAGGTTGATTATTTAATCTTATTTCATTTGAAACCATAGTTTCTTGAGTCATAGAAGGAAATGGAACCCTATCAAAAGAAGCTACTTCCGTTTCATTTTGATCTATTATAATTATTCTTGAAGGATAAAATACTTCTTCTATCGGTGGAAGGGCATTTGAAGGTCCAGGTTCATAATCCATTAAACTTTCATTATTGCTTTCATTTTCCAATTCTTCTTCATCCAGAAATTGATTATTTAATTCTTGGTGAAATAATGATTTTGACTTATTTGGCCGACGTCCTCGAGCTCGAGGCCGTCGTGTTTCGATCTCTGATTCAATTTGAGGAAGCTTGGGTTTTGGAGGGCGTCCTCTTCGAGGAAGTGGCTGAGTTTCATCAACGGAGCTTTGAATACTCTCTTCATTGATAATTTCAGATTTTTTCTTTTTCGACAACGATTTTTCTTTATTAAAGTTTTCATAAGCTTGATCAATTTTTTTCTTAAATTCTTTCATACATAAATCACAAAGTCGACTTTTTATTTTCGTTTTCCATTTACCAGGTTCAAAATAAATTAGGGGCTGAAAAAAAAAGGTGAAGAATTTAAAAACAAACTTTATCCTAAAAAAATGCTAGCAAATTTTTCTTGTTTTTTTAAAACTCTTATAAAATATAGTGTATCGCATTTTTAATTGGATGCTCGAATTAAGGTGAATCAATCCACGAAGATTAATTTACATAAACTAATTCGAAGATTAGAAACTCAATTTCTTTGAATTGCGGCTATTTGTTTTATTTTCAAAATATTTTTTATTTGTTTTTTAAAAGGTTTTAGTGTATCGCATTTTTAACTGGATGCTCGAATTAAGGTGAATCAATCCACGAAGATTAATTTACATAAACTAATTCGAAGATTAGAAACTCAATTTCTTTGAATTGCGGCTATTTGTTTTATTTTCCAAATATTTTTTATTTGTTTTTTAAAAGGTTTTAGTGTATCGCATTTTTAACTGGATGCTCGAATTAAGGTGAATCAATCCACGAAGATTAATTTACATAAACTAATTCGAAGATTAGAAACTCAATTTCTTTGAATTGCGGCTATTTGTTTTATTTTCCAAATATTTTTTATTTGTTTTTTTAAAGGTTTTAGTGTTTCGCATTTTTAACTGGATGCTCGAATTAAGGTGAAATTCATTAATTTCTTGCATCAAAGCTTGAAGCAAGTGTTTATAAAAAATTATGGATTACAGTTGAGGTTCATCCAGCGGGGGGAATCCAAAATCCTCTTGGCATTAATTCTTATAAAATATAAGAAAAATATTTGGAACAAAAAATCCATATCTCCAATTCAATCCCTAATTCAAAACGAGATTCATTAATTTCTTGCATCAAAGCTTGAAGCAAGTGTTTATAAAATTTATGGATTACAGTTGAGGTTCATCCAGCGGGGGGAATCCAAAATCCTCTTGGCATTAATTCTTATAAAATATAAGCAAAATATTTGGAACAAAAAATCCATATCTCCAATTCAATCCCTAATTCAAAACGAGTTTCATTAATGTTTTGACTCATGGCTTGTTGCTTGATGCAACAGTAAAAATATAATTTTTGGTTGAAGGTCATAAATGGTATGCGATTTAAAATCCCCTTGGGAATAATTTTGATATAATTAATAAAAAATATTTGGCTTAAAATATTCATATATCCAATTCAAGCCCTAATTCAAAACGAGTTTCATTAATGTTTTGACTCATGGCTTGTTGCTTGATGCAACAGTAAAAATATTATTTTTGGTTGAAGGTCATAAATGGTATGCGATTCAAAATCCCTTTGGGAATAATTTTGAAATAATTAATAAAAAATATTTGGCTTAAAATATTCATATATCCAATTCAAGCCCTAATTCAAAACGAGTTTCATTAATGTTTTGACTCATGGCTTGTTGCTTGATGCAACAGTAAAAATATAATTTTTGGTTGAAGGTCATAAAAGGTATGCGATTCAAAATCCCTTTGGGAATAATTTTGAAATCATTAATAAAAAATATTTAGAACAAAATATTCATATGTCCAATTCAAGCCCTAATTCAAAACGAGTTTCATTAATGTTTTGACTCATGGCTTGTTGCTTGATGCAACAGTAAAAACATAATTTTTGGTTGAAGGTCATAAATGGTATGCGATTCAAAATCCCCTTTAGAATACTTTTGATATAATTAATAAAAAATATTTGGCTTAAAATATTCATATGTCCAATTCAAGCCCTAATTCAAAACGAGTTTCATTAATGTTTTGACTCATGGCTTGTTGCTTGATGCAACAGTAAAAATATAATTTTTGGTTGAAGGTCATAAATGGTATGCGATTTAAAATCCCCTTGGGAATAATTTTGATATAATTAATAAAAAATATTTGGCTTAAAATATTCATATATCCAATTCAAGCCCTAATTCAAAACGAGTTTCATTAATGTTTTGACTCATGGCTTGTTGCTTGATGCAACAGTAAAAATATTATTTTTGGTTGAAGGTCATAAATGGTATGCGATTCAAAATCCCTTTGGGAATAATTTTGAAATAATTAATAAAAAATATTTGGCTTAAAATATTCATATATCCAATTCAAGCCCTAATTCAAAACGAGTTTCATTAATGTTTTGACTCATGGCTTGTTGCTTGATGCAACAGTAAAAATATAATTTTTGGTTGAAGGTCATAAAAGGTATGCGATTCAAAATCCCTTTGGGAATAATTTTGAAATAATTAATAAAAAATATTTAGAACAAAATATTCATATGTCCAATTCAAGCCCTAATTCAAAACGAGTTTCATTAATGTTTTGACTCATGGCTTGTTGCTTGATGCAACAGTAAAAATATAATTTTTGGTTGAAGGTCATAAAAGGTATGCGATTCAAAATCCCTTTGGGAATAATTTTGAAATAATTAATAAAAAATATTTAGAACAAAATATTCATATGTCCAATTCAAGCCCTAATTCAAAACGAGTTTCATTAATGTTTTGACTCATGGCTTGTTGCTTGATGCAACAGTAAAAATATAATTTTTGGTTGAAGGTCATAAAAGGTATGCGATTCAAAATCCCCTTTAGAATACTTTTGATATAATTATTAAAAAATATTTGGCTTAAAATATTCATATGTCCAATTCAAGCCCTAATTCAAAACGAGTTTCATTAATGTTTTGACTCATGGCTTGTTGCTTGATGCAACAGTAAAAATATAATTTTTGGTTGAAGGTCATAAATGGTATGCGATTCAAAATCCCTTTGGGAATAATTTTGAAATAATTAATAAAAAATATTTGGCTTAAAATATTCATATGTCCAATTCAAGCCCTAATTCAAAACGAGTTTCATTAATGTTTTGACTCATGGCTTGTTGCTTGATGCAACAGTAAAAATATAATTTTTGGTTGAAGGTCATAAATGGTATGCGATTCAAAATCCCCTTTAGAATACTTTTGATATAATTATTAAAAAATATTTGGCTTAAAATATTCATATGTCCAATTCAAGCCCTAATTCAAAACGAGTTTCATTAATGTTTTGACTCATGGCTTGTTGCTTGATGCAACAGTAAAAATATAATTTTTGGTTGAAGGTCATAAATGGTATGCGATTTAAAATCCCCTTGGGAATAATTTTGATATAATTAATAAAAAATATTTGGCTTAAAATATTCATATATCCAATTCAAGCCCTAATTCAAAACGAGTTTCATTAATGTTTTGACTCATGGCTTGTTGCTTGATGCAACAGTAAAAATATTATTTTTGGTTGAAGGTCATAAATGGTATGCGATTCAAAATCCCTTTGGGAATAATTTTGAAATAATTAATAAAAAATATTTGGCTTAAAATATTCATATATCCAATTCAAGCCCTAATTCAAAACGAGTTTCATTAATGTTTTGACTCATGGCTTGTTGCTTGATGCAACAGTAAAAATATAATTTTTGGTTGAAGGTCATAAAAGGTATGCGATTCAAAATCCCTTTGGGAATAATTTTGAAATAATTAATAAAAAATATTTAGAACAAAATATTCATATGTCCAATTCAAGCCCTAATTCAAAACGAGTTTCATTAATGTTTTGACTCATGGCTTGTTGCTTGATGCAACAGTAAAAATATAATTTTTGGTTGAAGGTCATAAAAGGTATGCGATTCAAAATCCCTTTGGGAATAATTTTGAAATAATTAATAAAAAATATTTAGAACAAAATATTCATATGTCCAATTCAAGCCCTAATTCAAAACGAGTTTCATTAATGTTTTGACTCATGGCTTGTTGCTTGATGCAACAGTAAAAATATAATTTTTGGTTGAAGGTCATAAAAGGTATGCGATTCAAAATCCCCTTTAGAATACTTTTGATATAATTATTAAAAAATATTTGGCTTAAAATATTCATATGTCCAATTCAAGCCCTAATTCAAAACGAGTTTCATTAATGTTTTGACTCATGGCTTGTTGCTTGATGCAACAGTAAAAATATAATTTTTGGTTGAAGGTCATAAATGGTATGCGATTCAAAATCCCTTTGGGAATAATTTTGAAATAATTAATAAAAAATATTTGGCTTAAAATATTCATATGTCCAATTCAAGCCCTAATTCAAAACGAGTTTCATTAATGTTTTGACTCATGGCTTGTTGCTTGATGCAACAGTAAAAATATAATTTTTGGTTGAAGGTCATAAATGGTATGCGATTCAAAATCCCCTTTAGAATACTTTTGATATAATTATTAAAAAATATTTGGCTTAAAATATTCATATGTCCAATTCAAGCCCTAATTCAAAACGAGTTTCATTAATGTTTTGACTCATGGCTTGTTGCTTGATGCAACAGTAAAAATATAATTTTTGGTTGAAGGTCATAAATGGTATGCGATTCAAAATCCCCTTTAGAATACTTTTGATATAATTATTAAAAAATATTTGGCTTAAAATATTCATATGTCCAATTCAAGCCCTAATTCAAAACGAGTTTCATTAATGTTTTGACTCATGGCTTGTTGCTTGATGCAACAGTAAAAATATAATTTTTGGTTGAAGGTCATAAATGGTATGCGATTCAAAATCCCTTTGGGAATAATTTTGAAATAATTAATAAAAAATATTTGGCTTAAAATATTCATATGTCCAATTCAAGCCCTAATTCAAAACGAGTTTCATTAATGTTTTGACTCATGGCTTGTTGCTTGATGCAACAGTAAAAATATAATTTTTGGTTGAAGGTCATAAATGGTATGCGATTCAAAATCCCCTTTAGAATACTTTTGATATAATTATTAAAAAATATTTGGCTTAAAATATTCATATGTCCAATTCAAGCCCTAATTCAAAACGAGTTTCATTAATGTTTTGACTCATGGCTTGTTGCTTGATGCAACAGTAAAAATATAATTTTTGGTTGAAGGTCATAAATGGTATGCGATTCAAAATCCCCTTTAGAATACTTTTGATATAATTATTAAAAAATATTTGGCTTAAAATATTCATATGTCCAATTCAAGCCCTAATTCAAAACGAGTTTCATTAATGTTTTGACTCATGGCTTGTTGCTTGATGCAACAGTAAAAATATAATTTTTGGTTGAAGGTCATAAATGGTATGCGATTCAAAATCCCCTTTAGAATACTTTTGATATAATTATTAAAAAATATTTGGCTTAAAATATTCATATGTCCAATTCAAGCCCTAATTCAAAACGAGTTTCATTAATGTTTTGACTCATGGCTTGTTGCTTGATGCAACAGTAAAAATATAATTTTTGGTTGAAGGTCATAAATGGTATGCGATTCAAAATCCCCTTTAGAATACTTTTGATATAATTATTAAAAAATATTTGGCTTAAAATATTCATATGTCCAATTCAAGCCCTAATTCAAAACGAGTTTCATTAATGTTTTGACTCATGGCTTGTTGCTTGATGCAACAGTAAAAATATAATTTTTGGTTGAAGGTCATAAATGGTATGCGATTCAAAATCCCCTTGGGAATAATTTTGATATAATTAATAAAAAATATTTGGCTTAAAATATTCATATATCCAATTCAAGCCCTAATTCAAAACGAGTTTCACACTTATGTCTTTCATCAAAGCTTGCTTGATGCAACAGTAAAAATATAATTTTTGGTTGAAGGTCATAAATGGTATGCGATTCAAAATCCCCTTTAGAATACTTTTGATATAATTAATAAAAAATATTTGGCTTAAAATATTCATATGTCCAATTCAAGCCCTAATTCAAAACGAGTTTCATTAATGTTTTGACTCATGGCTTGTTGCTTGATGCAACAGTAAAAATATAATTTTAGGTTGAAGGTCATAAATGGTATGCGATTCAAAATCCCTTTGGGAATAATTTTGAAATAATTAATAAAAAATATTTGGCTTAAAATATTCATATGTCCAATTCAAGCCCTAATTCAAAACGAGTTTCATTAATGTTTTGACTCATGGCTTGTTGCTTGATGCAACAGTAAAAATATAATTTTAGGTTGAAGGTCATAAATGGTATGCGATTCAAAATCCCTTTGGGAATAATTTTGAAATAATTAATAAAAAATATTTGGCTTAAAATATTCATATGTCCAATTCAAGCCCTAATTCAAAACGAGTTTCATTAATGTTTTGACTCATGGCTTGTTGCTTGATGCAACAGTAAAAATATAATTTTTGGTTGAAGGTCATAAATGGTATGCGATTCAAAATCCCCTTGGGAATAATTTTGATATAATTAATAAAAAATATTTGGCTTAAAATATTCATATGTCCAATTCAAGCCCTAATTCAAAACGAGTTTCATTAATGTTTTGACTCATGGCTTGTTGCTTGATGCAACAGTAAAAATATAATTTTTGGTTGAAGGTCATAAATGGTATGCGATTCAAAATCCCCTTGGGAATAATTTTGATATAATTAATAAAAAATATTTGGCTTAAAATATTCATATGTCCAATTCAAGCCCTAATTCAAAACGAGTTTCATTAATGTTTTGACTCATGGCTTGTTGCTTGATGCAACAGTAAAAATATAATTTTTGGTTGAAGGTCATAAATGGTATGCGATTCAAAATCCCTTTGGGAATAATTTTGAAATAATTAATAAAAAATATTTGGCTTAAAATATTCATATGTCCAATTCAAGCCCTAATTCAAAACGAGTTTCATTAATGTTTTGACTCATGGCTTGTTGCTTGATGCAACAGTAAAAATATAATTTTTGGTTGAAGGTCATAAATGGTATGCGATTCAAAATCCCCTTGGGAATAATTTTGATATAATTAATAAAAAATATTTGGCTTAAAATATTCATATATCCAATTCAAGCCCTAATTCAAAACGAGTTTCACACTTATGTCTTTCATCAAAGCTTGCTTGATGCAACAGTAAAAATATAATTTTTGGTTGAAGGTCATAAATGGTATGCGATTCAAAATCCCCTTTAGAATACTTTTGATATAATTAATAAAAAATATTTGGCTTAAAATATTCATATGTCCAATTCAAGCCCTAATTCAAAACGAGTTTCATTAATGTTTTGACTCATGGCTTGTTGCTTGATGCAACAGTAAAAATATAATTTTTGGTTGAAGGTCATAAATGGTATGCGATTCAAAATCCCTTTGGGAATAATTTTGAAAAAATTAATAAAAAATATTTGGCTTAAAATATTCATATGTCCAATTCAAGCCCTAATTCAAAACGAGTTTCATTAATGTTTTGACTCATGGCTTGTTGCTTGATGCAACAGTAAAAATATAATTTTTGGTTGAAGGTCATAAATGGTATGCGATTCAAAATCCCCTTGGGAATAATTTTGATATAATTAATAAAAAATATTTGGCTTAAAATATTCATATATCCAATTCAAGCCCTAATTCAAAACGAGTTTCACACTTATGTCTTTCATCAAAGCTTGCTTGATGCAACAGTAAAAATATAATTTTTGGTTGAAGGTCATAAATGGTATGCGATTCAAAATCCCCTTTAGAATACTTTTGATATAATTAATAAAAAATATTTGGCTTAAAATATTCATATGTCCAATTCAAGCCCTAATTCAAAACGAGTTTCATTAATGTTTTGACTCATGGCTTGTTGCTTGATGCAACAGTAAAAATATAATTTTAGGTTGAAGGTCATAAATGGTATGCGATTCAAAATCCCTTTGGGAATAATTTTGAAATAATTAATAAAAAATATTTGGCTTAAAATATTCATATATCCAATTCAATCCCTAATTCAAAACGAGATTCATTAATTTCTTGTATCAAAGCTTGAAGCAAGTGTTTATAAAAATTTATGGATTACAGTTGAGGTTCATCCAGCGGGGGGAATCCAAAATCCTCTTGGCATTAATTCTTATAAAATATAAGCAAAATATTTGGAACAAAAAATCCATATCTCCAATTCAATCCCTAATTCAAAACGAGTTTCATTAATGTTTTGACTCATGGCTTGTTGCTTGATGCAACAGTAAAAATATAATTTTTGGTTGAAGGTCATAAATGGTATGCGATTCAAAATCCCTTTGGGAATAATTTTGAAATAATTAATAAAAAATATTTGGCTTAAAATATTCATATATCCAATTCAATCCCTAATTCAAAACGAGATTCATTAATTTCTTGTATCAAAGCTTGAAGCAAGTGTTTATAAAAAATTATGGATTACAGTTGAGGTTCATCCAGCGGGGGGAATCCAAAATCCTCTTTGCATTAATTCTTATAAAATATAAGAAAAATATTTGGAACAAAAAATCCATATCTCCAATTCAATCCCTAATTCAAAACGAGATTCATTAATTTCTTGCATCAAAGCTTGAAGCAAGTGTTTATAAAAAATTATGGATTACAGTTGAGGTTCATCCAGCGGGGGGAATCCAAAATCCTCTTTGCATTAATTCTTATAAAATATAAGAAAAATATTTGGAACAAAAAATCCATATCTCCAATTCAATCCCTAATTCAAAACGAGATTCATTAATTTCTTGCATCAAAGCTTGAAGCAAGTGTTTATAAAAAATTATGGATTACAGTTGAGGTTCATCCAGCGGGGGGAATCCAAAATCCTCTTTGCATTAATTCTTATAAAATATAAGAAAAATATTTGGAACAAAAAATCCATATCTCCAATTCAATCCCTAATTCAAAACGAGATTCATTAATTTCTTGCATCAAAGCTTGAAGCAAGTGTTTATAAAAAATTATGGATTACAGTTGAGTTTCATCCAGCGGGGGGAATCCAAAATCCTCTTGGCATTAATTCTTATAAAATATAAGAAAAATATTTGGAACAAAAAATCCATATCTCCAATTCAATCCCTAATTCAAAACGAGATTCATTAATTTCTTGCATCAAAGCTTGAAGCAAGTGTTTATAAAAATTTATGGATTACAGTTGAGGTTCATCCAGCGGGGGGAATCCAAAATCCTCTTGGCATTAATTCTTATAAAATATAAGCAAAATATTTGGAACAAAAAATCCATATCTCCAATTCAATCCCTAATTCAAAACGAGTTTCATTAATGTTTTGACTCATGGCTTGTTGCTTGATGCAACAGTAAAAATATAATTTTTGGTTGAAGGTCATAAATGGTATGCGATTCAAAATCCCTTTGGGAATAATTTTGAAATAATTAATAAAAAATATTTGGCTTAAAATATTCATATATCCAATTCAATCCCTAATTCAAAACGAGATTCATTAATTTCTTGTATCAAAGCTTGAAGCAAGTGTTTATAAAAATTTATGGATTACAGTTGAGGTTCATCCAGCGGGGGGAATCCAAAATCCTCTTGGCGTTAATTCTTATAAAATATAAGAAAAATATTTGGAACAAAAAATCCATATCTCCAATTCAATCCCTAATTCAAAACGAGATTCATTAATTTCTTGCATCAAAGCTTGAAGCAAGTGTTTATAAAAAATTATGGATTACAGTTGAGGTTCATCCAGCGGGGGGAATCCAAAATCCTCTTTGCATTAATTCTTATAAAATATAAGAAAAATATTTGGAACAAAAAATCCATATCTCCAATTCAATCCCTAATTCAAAACGAGATTCATTAATTTCTTGCATCAAAGCTTGAAGCAAGTGTTTATAAAAAATTATGGATTACAGTTGAGTTTCATCCAGCGGGGGGAATCCAAAATCCTCTTGGCATTAATTCTTATAAAATATAAGAAAAATATTTGGAACAAAAAATCCATATCTCCAATTCAATCCCTAATTCAAAACGAGATTCATTAATTTCTTGCATCAAAGCTTGAAGCAAGTGTTTATAAAAATTTATGGATTACAGTTGAGGTTCATCCAGCGGGGGGAATCCAAAATCCTCTTGGCATTAATTCTTATAAAATATAAGCAAAATATTTGGAACAAAAAATCCATATCTCCAATTCAATCCCTAATTCAAAACGAGATTCATTAATTTCTTGCATCAAAGCTTGAAGCAAGTGTTTATAAAAAATTATGGATTACAGTTGAGTTTCATCCAGCGGGGGGAATCCAAAATCCTCTTGGCATTAATTCTTATAAAATATAAGAAAAATATTTGGAACAAAAAATCCATATCTCCAATTCAATCCCTAATTCAAAACGAGATTCATTAATTTCTTGCATCAAAGCTTGAAGCAAGTGTTTATAAAAATTTATGGATTACAGTTGAGGTTCATCCAGCGGGGGGAATCCAAAATCCTCTTGGCATTAATTCTTATAAAATATAAGCAAAATATTTGGAACAAAAAATCCATATCTCCAATTCAATCCCTAATTCAAAACGAGTTTCATTAATGTTTTGACTCATGGCTTGTTGCTTGATGCAACAGTAAAAATATAATTTTTGGTTGAAGGTCATAAATGGTATGCGATTCAAAATCCCTTTGGAAATAATTTTGAAATAATTAATAAAAAATATTTAGAACAAAATATTCATATGTCCAATTCAATCCCTAATTCAAAACGAGTTTCATTAATGTTTTGACTCATGGCTTGTTGCTTGATGCAACAGTAAAAATATAATTTTTGGTTGAAGGTCATAAATGGTATGCGATTCAAAATCCCCTTTAGAATACTTTTGATATAATTAATAAAAAATATTTGGCTTAAAATATTCATATGTCCAATTCAAGCCCTAATTCAAAACGAGTTTCATTAATGTTTTGACTCATGGCTTGTTGCTTGATGCAACAGTAAAAATATAATTTTTGGTTGAAGGTCATAAAAGGTATGCGATTCAAAATCCCTTTGGGAATAATTTTGAAATAATTAATAAAAAATATTTAGAACAAAATATTCATATGTCCAATTCAAGCCCTAATTCAAAACGAGTTTCATTAATGTTTTGACTCATGGCTTGTTGCTTGATGCAACAGTAAAAATATAATTTTTGGTTGAAGGTCATAAATGGTATGCGATTCAAAATCCCCTTTAGAATACTTTTGATATAATTAATAAAAAATATTTGGCTTAAAATATTCATATGTCCAATTCAAGCCCTAATTCAAAACGAGTTTCATTAATGTTTTGACTCATGGCTTGTTGCTTGATGCAACAGTAAAAATATAATTTTTGGTTGAAGGTCATAAAAGGTATGCGATTCAAAATCCCTTTGGGAATAATTTTGAAATAATTAATAAAAAATATTTAGAACAAAATATTCATATGTCCAATTCAAGCCCTAATTCAAAACGAGTTTCATTAATGTTTTGACTCATGGCTTGTTGCTTGATGCAACAGTAAAAATATAATTTTTGGTTGAAGGTCATAAATGGTATGCGATTCAAAATCCCCTTTAGAATACTTTTGATATAATTAATAAAAAATATTTGGCTTAAAATATTCATATGTCCAATTCAAGCCCTAATTCAAAACGAGTTTCATTAATGTTTTGACTCATGGCTTGTTGCTTGATGCAACAGTAAAAATATAATTTTTGGTTGAAGGTCATAAAAGGTATGCGATTCAAAATCCCTTTGGGAATAATTTTGAAATAATTAATAAAAAATATTTAGAACAAAATATTCATATGTCCAATTCAAGCCCTAATTCAAAACGAGTTTCATTAATGTTTTGACTCATGGCTTGTTGCTTGATGCAACAGTAAAAATATAATTTTTGGTTGAAGGTCATAAAAGGTATGCGATTCAAAATCCCTTTGGGAATAATTTTGAAATAATTAATAAAAAATATTTAGAACAAAATATTCATATGTCCAATTCAAGCCCTAATTCAAAACGAGTTTCATTAATGTTTTGACTCATGGCTTGTTGCTTGATGCAACAGTAAGAATATAATTTTTGGTTGAAGGTCATAAATGGTATGCGATTCAAAATCCCCTTTAGAATACTTTTGATATAATTAATAAAAAATATTTGGCTTAAAATATTCATATGTCCAATTCAAGCCCTAATTCAAAACGAGTTTCATTAATGTTTTGACTCATGGCTTGTTGCTTGATGCAACAGTAAAAATATAATTTTTGGTTGAAGGTCATAAAAGGTATGCGATTCAAAATCCCTTTGGGAATAATTTTGAAATAATTAATAAAAAATATTTAGAACAAAATATTCATATGTCCAATTCAAGCCCTAATTCAAAACGAGTTTCATTAATGTTTTGACTCATGGCTTGTTGCTTGATGCAACAGTAAAAATATAATTTTTGGTTGAAGGTCATAAAAGGTATGCGATTCAAAATCCCTTTGGGAATAAATTTTAAATAATTAATAAAAAATATTTAGAACAAAATATTCATATGTCCAATTCAAGCCCTAATTCAAAACGAGTTTCATTAATGTTTTGACTCATGGCTTGTTGCTTGATGCAACAGTAAGAATATAATTTTTGGTTGAAGGTCATAAATGGTATGCGATTCAAAATCCCCTTTAGAATACTTTTGATATAATTAATAAAAAATATTTGGCTTAAAATATTCATATGTCCAATTCAAGCCCTAATTCAAAACGAGTTTCATTAATGTTTTGACTCATGGCTTGTTGCTTGATGCAACAGTAAAAATATAATTTTTGGTTGAAGGTCATAAAAGGTATGCGATTCAAAATCCCTTTGGGAATAATTTTGAAATAATTAATAAAAAATATTTAGAACAAAATATTCATATGTCCAATTCAAGCCCTAATTCAAAACGAGTTTCATTAATGTTTTGACTCATGGCTTGTTGCTTGATGCAACAGTAAAAATATAATTTTTGGTTGAAGGTCATAAATGGTATGCGATTCAAAATCCCCTTTAGAATACTTTTGATATAATTAATAAAAAATATTTGGCTTAAAATATTCATATGTCCAATTCAAGCCCTAATTCAAAACGAGTTTCATTAATGTTTTGACTCATGGCTTGTTGCTTGATGCAACAGTAAAAATATAATTTTTGGTTGAAGGTCATAAAAGGTATGCGATTCAAAATCCCTTTGGGAATAATTTTGAAATAATTAATAAAAAATATTTAGAACAAAATATTCATATGTCCAATTCAAGCCCTAATTCAAAACGAGTTTCATTAATGTTTTGACTCATGGCTTGTTGCTTGATGCAACAGTAAAAATATAATTTTTGGTTGAAGGTCATAAATGGTATGCGATTCAAAATCCCTTTGGGAATAATTTTGAAATAATTAATAAAAAATATTTGGCTTAAAATATTCATATGTCCAATTCAAGCCCTAATTCAAAACGAGTTTCATTAATGTTTTGACTCATGGCTTGTTGCTTGATGCAACAGTAAAAATATAATTTTTGGTTGAAGGTCATAAATGGTATGCGATTCAAAATCCCCTTTAGAATACTTTTGATATAATTAATAAAAAATATTTGGCTTAAAATATTCATATGTCCAATTCAAGCCCTAATTCAAAACGAGTTTCATTAATGTTTTGACTCATGGCTTGTTGCTTGATGCAACAGTAAAAACATAATTTTTGGTTGAAGGTCATAAATGGTATGCGATTCAAAATCCCTTTGGGAATAATTTTGAAATAATTAATAAAAAATATTTGGCTTAAAATATTCATATGTCCAATTCAAGCCCTAATTCAAAACGAGTTTCATTAATGTTTTGACTCATGGCTTGTTGCTTGATGCAACAGTAAAAATATAATTTTTGGTTGAAGGTCATAAATGGTATGCGATTCAAAATCCCTTTGGGAATAATTTTGAAATAATTAATAAAAAATATTTGGCTTAAAATATTCATATATCCAATTCAAGCCCTAATTCAAAACGAGTTTCATTAATGTTTTCACTCATGGCTTGTTGCTTGATGCAACAGTAAAAACATAATTTTTGGTTGAAGGTCATAAATGGTATGCGATTCAAAATCCCCTTTAGAATACTTTTGATATAATTAATAAAAAATATTTGGCTTAAAATATTCATATCTCCAATTCAATCCCTAATTCAAAACGAGATTCATTAATTTCTTGTATCAAAGCTTGAAGCAAGTGTTTATAAAATTTATGGATTACAGTTGAGGTTCATCCAGCGGGGGGAATCCAAAATCCTCTTGGCGTTAATTCTTATAAAATATAAGAAAAATATTTGGAACAAAAAATCCATATCTCCAATTCAATCCCTAATTCAAAACGAGATTCATTAATTTCTTGCATCAAAGCTTGAAGCAAGTGTTTATAAAAAATTATGGATTACAGTTGAGGTTCATCCAGCGGGGGGAATCCAAAATCCTCTTGGCGTTAATTCTTATAAAATATAAGAAAAATATTTGGAACAAAAAATCCATATCTCCAATTCAATCCCTAATTCAAAACGAGATTCATTAATTTCTTGCATCAAAGCTTGAAGCAAGTGTTTATAAAAAATTATGGATTACAGTTGAGGTTCATCCAGCGGGGGGAATCCAAAATCCTCTTGGCGTTAATTCTTATAAAATATAAGAAAAATATTTGGAACAAAAAATCCATATCTCCAATTCAATCCCTAATTCAAAACGAGATTCATTAATTTCTTGCATCAAAGCTTGAAGCAAGTGTTTATAAAAAATTATGGATTACAGTTGAGGTTCATCCAGCGGGGGGAATCCAAAATCCTCTTGGCATTAATTCTTATAAAATATAAGAAAAATATTTGGAACAAAAAATCCATATCTCCAATTCAATCCCTAATTCAAAACGAGATTCATTAATTTCTTGCATCAAAGCTTGAAGCTAGTGTTTATAAAATTTATGGATTACAGTTGAGGTTCATCCAGCGGGGGGAATCCAAAATCCTCTTGGCGTTAATTCTTATAAAATATAAGAAAAATATTTGGAACAAAAAATCCATATCTCCAATTCAATCCCTAATTCAAAACGAGATTCATTAATTTCTTGCATCAAAGCTTGAAGCAAGTGTTTATAAAAAATTATGGATTACAGTTGAGGTTCATCCAGCGGGGGGAATCCAAAATCCTCTTGGCATTAATTCTTATAAAATATAAGAAAAATATTTGGAACAAAAAATCCATATCTCCAATTCAATCCCTAATTCAAAACGAGATTCATTAATTTCTTGCATCAAAGCTTGAAGCTAGTGTTTATAAAATTTATGGATTACAGTTGAGGTTCATCCAGCGGGGGGAATCCAAAATCCTCTTGGCGTTAATTCTTATAAAATATAAGAAAAATATTTGGAACAAAAAATCCATATCTCCAATTCAATCCCTAATTCAAAACGAGATTCATTAATTTCTTGCATCAAAGCTTGAAGCAAGTGTTTATAAAAAATTATGGATTACAGTTGAGGTTCATCCAGCGGGGGGAATCCAAAATCCTCTTGGCGTTAATTCTTATAAAATATAAGAAAAATATTTGGAACAAAAAATCCATATCTCCAATTCAATCCCTAATTCAAAACGAGATTCATTAATTTCTTGCATCAAAGCTTGAAGCTAGTGTTTATAAAATTTATGGATTACAGTTGAGGTTCATCCAGCGGGGGGAATCCAAAATCCTCTTGGCGTTAATTCTTATAAAATATAAGAAAAATATTTGGAACAAAAAATCCATATCTCCAATTCAATCCCTAATTCAAAACGAGATTCATTAATTTCTTGCATCAAAGCTTGAAGCAAGTGTTTATAAAAAATTATGGATTACAGTTGAGGTTCATCCAGCGGGGGGAATCCAAAATCCTCTTGGCGTTAATTCTTATAAAATATAAGAAAAATATTTGGAACAAAAAATCCATATCTCCAATTCAATCCCTAATTCAAAACGAGATTCATTAATTTCTTGCATCAAAGCTTGAAGCAAGTGTTTATAAAATTTATGGATTACAGTTGAGGTTCATCCAGCGGGGGGAATCCAAAATCCTCTTGGCGTTAATTCTTATAAAATATAAGAAAAATATTTGGAACAAAAAATCCATATCTCCAATTCAATCCCTAATTCAAAACGAGATTCATTAATTTCTTGCATCAAAGCTTGAAGCAAGTGTTTATAAAATTTATGGATTACAGTTGAGGTTCATCCAGCGGGGGGAATCCAAAATTCTCTTGGCGTTAATTCTTATAAAATATAAGAAAAATATTTGGAACAAAAAATCCATATCTCCAATTCAATCCCTAATTCAAAACGAGATTCATTAATTTCTTGCATCAAAGCTTGAAGCAAGTGTTTATAAAATTTATGGATTACAGTTGAGGTTCATCCAGCGGGGGGAATCCAAAATCCTCTTGGCGTTAATTCTTATAAAATATAAGAAAAATATTTGGAACAAAAAATCCATATCTCCAATTCAATCCCTAATTCAAAACGAGATTCATTAATTTCTTGCATCAAAGCTTGAAGCAAGTGTTTATAAAAAATTATGGATTACAGTTGAGGTTCATCCAGCGGGGGGAATCCAAAATCCTCTTGGCGTTAATTCTTATAAAATATAAGAAAAATATTTGGAACAAAAAATCCATATCTCCAATTCAATCCCTAATTCAAAACGAGATTCATTAATTTCTTGCATCAAAGCTTGAAGCAAGTGTTTATAAAAAATTATGGATTACAGTTGAGGTTCATCCAGCGGGGGGAATCCAAAATCCTCTTGGCATTAATTCTTATAAAATATAAGAAAAATATTTGGAACAAAAAATCCATATCTCCAATTCAATCCCTAATTCAAAACGAGATTCATTAATTTCTTGCATCAAAGCTTGAAGCAAGTGTTTATAAAAAATTATGGATTACAGTTGAGGTTCATCCAGCGGGGGGAATCCAAAATCCTCTTGGCGTTAATTCTTATAAAATATAAGTAAAATATTTGGAACAAAAAATCCATATCTCCAATTCAATCCCTAATTCAAAACGAGATTCATTAATTTCTTGCATCAAAGCTTGAAGCAAGTGTTTATAAAATTTATGGATTACAGTTGAGGTTCATCCAGCGGGGGGAATCCAAAATCCTCTTGGCGTTAATTCTTATAAAATATAAGAAAAATATTTGGAACAAAAAATCCATATCTCCAATTCAATCCCTAATTCAAAACGAGATTCATTAATTTCTTGCATCAAAGCTTGAAGCAAGTGTTTATAAAATTTATGGATTACAGTTGAGGTTCATCCAGCGGGGGGAATCCAAAATCCTCTTGGCGTTAATTCTTATAAAATATAAGAAAAATATTTGGAACAAAAAATCCATATCTCCAATTCAATCCCTAATTCAAAACGAGATTCATTAATTTCTTGCATCAAAGCTTGAAGCAAGTGTTTATAAAAAATTATGGATTACAGTTGAGGTTCATCCAGCGGGGGGAATCCAAAATCCTCTTGGCGTTAATTCTTATAAAATATAAGAAAAATATTTGGAACAAAAAATCCATATCTCCAATTCAATCCCTAATTCAAAACGAGATTCATTAATTTCTTGCATCAAAGCTTGAAGCAAGTGTTTATAAAAAATTATGGATTACAGTTGAGGTTCATCCAGCGGGGGGAATCCAAAATCCTCTTGGCGTTAATTCTTATAAAATATAAGTAAAATATTTGGAACAAAAAATCCATATCTCCAATTCAATCCCTAATTCAAAACGAGATTCATTAATTTCTTGCATCAAAGCTTGAAGCAAGTGTTTATAAAATTTATGGATTACAGTTGAGGTTCATCCAGCGGGGGGAATCCAAAATCCTCTTGGCGTTAATTCTTATAAAATATAAGAAAAATATTTGGAACAAAAAATCCATATCTCCAATTCAATCCCTAATTCAAAACGAGATTCATTAATTTCTTGCATCAAAGCTTGAAGCAAGTGTTTATAAAAAATTATGGATTACAGTTGAGGTTCATCCAGCGGGGGGAATCCAAAATCCTCTTGGCATTAATTCTTATAAAATATAAGAAAAATATTTGGAACAAAAAATCCATATCTCCAATTCAATCCCTAATTCAAAACGAGATTCATTAATTTCTTGCATCAAAGCTTGAAGCAAGTGTTTATAAAAAATTATGGATTACAGTTGAGGTTCATCCAGCGGGGGGAATCCAAAATCCTCTTGGCGTTAATTCTTATAAAATATAAGTAAAATATTTGGAACAAAAAATCCATATCTCCAATTCAATCCCTAATTCAAAACGAGATTCATTAATTTCTTGCATCAAAGCTTGAAGCAAGTGTTTATAAAATTTATGGATTACAGTTGAGGTTCATCCAGCGGGGGGAATCCAAAATCCTCTTGGCGGTAATTCTTATAAAATATAAGAAAAATATTTGGAACAAAAAATCCATATCTCCAATTCAATCCCTAATTCAAAACGAGATTCATTAATTTCTTGCATCAAAGCTTGAAGCAAGTGTTTATAAAAAATTATGGATTACAGTTGAGGTTCATCCAGCGGGGGGAATCCAAAATCCTCTTGGCATTAATTCTTATAAAATATAAGAAAAATATTTGGAACAAAAAATCCATATCTCCAATTCAATCCCTAATTCAAAACGAGATTCATTAATTTCTTGCATCAAAGCTTGAAGCAAGTGTTTATAAAATTTATGGATTACAGTTGAGGTTCATCCAGCGGGGGGAATCCAAAATCCTCTTGGCGTTAATTCTTATAAAATATAAGAAAAATATTTGGAACAAAAAATCCATATCTCCAATTCAATCCCTAATTCAAAACGAGATTCATTAATTTCTTGCATCAAAGCTTGAAGCAAGTGTTTATAAAAATTATGGATTACAGTTGAGTTTCATCCAGCGGGGGGAATCCAAAATCCTCTTGGCATTAATTCTTATAAAATATAAGAAAAATATTTGGAACAAAAAATCCATATCTCCAATTCAATCCCTAATTCAAAACGAGATTCATTAATTTCTTGCATCAAAGCTTGAAGCAAGTGTTTATAAAATTTATGGATTACAGTTGAGGTTCATCCAGCGGGGGGAATCCAAAATCCTCTTGGCGTTAATTCTTATAAAATATAAGAAAAATATTTGGAACAAAAAATCCATATCTCCAATTCAATCCCTAATTCAAAACGAGATTCATTAATTTCTTGCATCAAAGCTTGAAGCAAGTGTTTATAAAAAATTATGGATTACAGTTGAGTTTCATCCAGCGGGGGGAATCCAAAATCCTCTTGGCATTAATTCTTATAAAATATAAGAAAAATATTTGGAACAAAAAATCCATATCTCCAATTCAATCCCTAATTCAAAACGAGATTCATTAATTTCTTGCATCAAAGCTTGAAGCAAGTGTTTATAAAATTTATGGATTACAGTTGAGGTTCATCCAGCGGGGGGAATCCAAAATCCTCTTGGCGTTAATTCTTATAAAATATAAGAAAAATATTTGGATCAAAAATTCCATATCTCCAATTCAATCCCTAATTCAAAACGAGATTCATTAATTTCTTGCATCAAAGCTTGAAGCAAGTGTTTATAAAAAATTATGGATTACAGTTGAGTTTCATCCAGCGGGGGGAATCCAAAATCCTCTTGGCATTAATTCTTATAAAATATAAGAAAAATATTTGGAACAAAAAATCCATATCTCCAATTCAATCTCTAATTCAAAACGAGATTCATTAATTTCTTGCATCAAAGCTTGAAGCAAGTGTTTATAAAAAATTATGGATTACAGTTGAGTTTCATCCAGCGGGGGGAATCCAAAATCCTCTTGGCATTAATTCTTATAAAATATAAGAAAAATTTTTGGAACAAAAAATCCATATCTCCAATTCAATCTCTAATTCAAAACGAGATTCATTAATTTCTTGCATCAAAGCTTGAAGCAAGTGTTTATAAAAAATTATGGATTACAGTTGAGTTTCATCCAGCGGGGGGAATCCAAAATCCTCTTGGCATTAATTCTTATAAAATATAAGAAAAATATTTGGAACAAAAAATCCATATCTCCAATTCAATCCCTAATTCAAAACGAGATTCATTAATTTCTTGCATCAAAGCTTGAAGCAAGTGTTTATAAAATTTATGGATTACAGTTGAGGTTCATCCAGCGGGGGGAATCCAAAATCCTCTTGGCGTTAATTCTTATAAAATATAAGAAAAATATTTGGAACAAAAAATCCATATCTCCAATTCAATCCCTAATTCAAAACGAGATTCATTAATTTCTTGCATCAAAGCTTGAAGCAAGTGTTTATAAAAAATTATGGATTACAGTTGAGTTTCATCCAGCGGGGGGAATCCAAAATCCTCTTGGCATTAATTCTTATAAAATATAAGAAAAATATTTGGAACAAAAAATCCATATCTCCAATTCAATCCCTAATTCAAAACGAGATTCATTAATTTCTTGCATCAAAGCTTGAAGCAAGTGTTTATAAAATTTATGGATTACAGTTGAGGTTCATCCAGCGGGGGGAATCCAAAATCCTCTTGGCGTTAATTCTTATAAAATATAAGAAAAATATTTGGATCAAAAATTCCATATCTCCAATTCAATCCCTAATTCAAAACGAGATTCATTAATTTCTTGCATCAAAGCTTGAAGCAAGTGTTTATAAAAAATTATGGATTACAGTTGAGTTTCATCCAGCGGGGGGAATCCAAAATCCTCTTGGCATTAATTCTTATAAAATATAAGAAAAATATTTGGAACAAAAAATCCATATCTCCAATTCAATCTCTAATTCAAAACGAGATTCATTAATTTCTTGCATCAAAGCTTGAAGCAAGTGTTTATAAAAAATTATGGATTACAGTTGAGTTTCATCCAGCGGGGGGAATCCAAAATCCTCTTGGCATTAATTCTTATAAAATATAAGAAAAATTTTTGGAACAAAAAATCCATATCTCCAATTCAATCTCTAATTCAAAACGAGATTCATTAATTTCTTGCATCAAAGCTTGAAGCAAGTGTTTATAAAAAATTATGGATTACAGTTGAGTTTCATCCAGCGGGGGGAATCCAAAATCCTCTTGGCATTAATTCTTATAAAATATAAGAAAAATATTTGGAACAAAAAATCCATATCTCCAATTCAATCTCTAATTCAAAACGAGATTCATTAATTTCTTGCATCAAAGCTTGAAGCAAGTGTTTATAAAAAATTATGGATTACAGTTGAGTTTCATCCAGCGGGGGGAATCCAAAATCCTCTTGGCATTAATTCTTATAAAATATAAGAAAAATATTTGGAACAAAAAATCCATATCTCCAATTCAATCCCTAATTCAAAACGAGATTCATTAATTTCTTGCATCAAAGCTTGAAGCAAGTGTTTATAAAAAATTATGGATTACAGTTGAGTTTCATCCAGCGGGGGGAATCCAAAATCCTCTTGGCATTAATTCTTATAAAATATAAGAAAAATATTTGGAACAAAAGATCCATATCTCCAATTCAATCCCTAATTCAAAACGAGATTCATTAATTTCTTGCATCAAAGCTTGAAGCAAGTGTTTATAAAAAATTATGGATTACAGTTGAGTTTCATCCAGCGGGGGGAATCCAAAATCCTCTTGGCCTTAATTCTTATAAAATATAAGAAAAATATTTGGAACAAAAGATCCATATCTCCAATTCAATCCCTAATTCAAAACGAGATTCATTAATTTCTTGCATCAAAGCTTGAAGCAAGTGTTTATAAAAAATTATGGATTACAGTTGAGGTTCATCCAGCGGGGGGAATCCAAAATCCTCTTGGCATTAATTCTTATAAAATATAAGAAAAATATTTGGAACAAAAAATCCATATCTCCAATTCAATCCCTAATTCAAAACGAGATTCATTAATTTCTTGCATCAAAGCTTGAAGCAAGTGTTTATAAAATTTATGGATTACAGTTGAGGTTCATCCAGCGGGGGGAATCCAAAATCCTCTTGGCGTTAATTCTTATAAAATATAAGAAAAATATTTGGAACAAAAAATCCATATCTCCAATTCAATCCCTAATTCAAAACGAGATTCATTAATTTCTTGCATCAAAGCTTGAAGCAAGTGTTTATAAAAAATTATGGATTACAGTTGAGGTTCATCCAGCGGGGGGAATCCAAAATCCTCTTGGCATTAATTCTTATAAAATATAAGAAAAATTTTTGGAACAAAAAATCCATATCTCCAATTCAATCCCTAATTCAAAACGAGATTCATTAATTTCTTGCATCAAAGCTTGAAGCAAGTGTTTATAAAAAATTATGGATTACAGTTGAGTTTCATCCAGCGGGGGGAATCCAAAATCCTCTTGGCATTAATTCTTATAAAATATAAGAAAAATATTTGGAACAAAAGATCCATATCTCCAATTCAATCCCTAATTCAAAACGAGATTCATTAATTTCTTGCATCAAAGCTTGAAGCAAGTGTTTATAAAATTTATGGATTACAGTTGAGGTTCATCCAGCGGGGGGAATCCAAAATCCTCTTGGCGTTAATTCTTATAAAATATAAGAAAAATATTTGGAACAAAAAATCCATATCTCCAATTCAATCCCTAATTCAAAACGAGATTCATTAATTTCTTGCATCAAAGCTTGAAGCAAGTGTTTATAAAAAATTATGGATTACAGTTGAGTTTCATCCAGCGGGGGGAATCCAAAATCCTCTTGGCGTTAATTCTTATAAAATATAAGAAAAATATTTGGAACAAAAAATCAATATCTCCAATTCAATCCCTAATTCAAAACGAGATTCATTAATTTCTTGCATCAAAGCTTGAAGCAAGTGTTTATAAAAAATTATGGATTACAGTTGAGTTTCATCCAGCGGGGGGAATCCAAAATCCTCTTGGCGTTAATTCTTATAAAATATAAGAAAAATATTTGGAACAAAAAATCAATATCTCCAATTCAATCCCTAATTCAAAACGAGATTCATTAATTTCTTGCATCAAAGCTTGAAGCAAGTGTTTATAAAAAATTATGGATTACAGTTGAGGTTCATCCAGCGGGGGGAATCCAAAATCCTCTTTGCATTAATTCTTATAAAATATAAGAAAAATATTTTGAACAAAAAATCCATATCTGCAATTCAATCCCTAATTCAAAACGAGATTCATTAATTTCTTGCATCAAAGCTTGAAGCGTGTTTATAAAAAATTATGGATTACAGTTGAGGTTCATCCAGCGGGGGGAATCCAAAATCCTCTTTGCATTAATTCTTATAAAATATAAGAAAAATATTTGGAACAAAAAATCCATATCTCCAATTCAATCTCTAATTCAAAACGAGATTCATTAATTTCTTGCATCAAAGCTTGAAGCGTGTTTATAAAAAATTATGGATTACAGTTGAGGTTCATCCAGCGGGGGGAATCCAAAATCCTCTTGGCATTAATTCTTATAAAATATAAGAAAAATATTTTGAACAAAAAATCCATATCTCCAATTCAATCCCTAATTCAAAACGAGATTCATTAATTTCTTGCATCAAAGCTTGAAGCAAGTGTTTATAAAAAATTATGGATTACAGTTGAGTTTCATCCAGCGGGGGGAATCCAAAATCCTCTTGGCGTTAATTCTTATAAAATATAAGAAAAATATTTGGAACAAAAAATCAATATCTCCAATTCAATCCCTAATTCAAAACGAGATTCATTAATTTCTTGCATCAAAGCTTGAAGCAAGTGTTTCTAAAATTTATGGATTACAGTTGAGGTTCATCCAGCGGGGGGAATCCAAAATCCTCTTGGCGTTAATTCTTATAAAATATAAGAAAAATATTTGGAACAAAAAATCCATATCTCCAATTCAATCCCTAATTCAAAACGAGATTCATTAATTTCTTGCATCAAAGCTTGAAGCAAGTGTTTATAAAAAATTATGGATTACAGTTGAGGTTCATCCAGCGGGGGGAATACAAAATCCTCTTGGCGTTAATTCTTATAAAATATAAGAAAAATATTTTGAACAAAAAATCCATATCTCCAATTCAATCCCTAATTCAAAACGAGATTCATTAATTTCTTGCATCAAAGCTTGAAGCAAGTGTTTCTAAAATTTATGGATTACAGTTGAGGTTCATCCAGCGGGGGGAATCCAAAATCCTCTTGGCATTAATTCTTATAAAATATAAGAAAAATATTTTGAACAAAAAATCCATATCTCCAATTCAATCCCTAATTCAAAACGAGATTCATTAATTTCTTGCATCAAAGCTTGAAGCAAGTGTTTATAAAAAATTATGGATTACAGTTGAGGTTCATCCAGCGGGGGGAATACAAAATCCTCTTGGCATTAATTCTTATAAAATATAAGAAAAATATTTTGAACAAAAAATCCATATCTCCAATTCAATCCCTAATTCAAAACGAGATTCATTAATTTCTTGCATCAAAGCTTGAAGCAAGTGTTTCTAAAATTTATGGATTACAGTTGAGGTTCATCCAGCGGGGGGAATCCAAAATCCTCTTGGCGTTAATTCTTATAAAATATAAGAAAAATATTTGGAACAAAAAATC
This sequence comes from Panagrolaimus kolymaensis, assembly GCA_028622995.1. Lineage (NCBI taxonomy): Eukaryota > Metazoa > Nematoda > Chromadorea > Rhabditida > Panagrolaimidae > Panagrolaimus > Panagrolaimus kolymaensis. The sequence goes on along the minus strand of JAJQJQ010000045.1, from coordinate 1,813,910 downwards.
CATATCTCCAATTCAATCCCTAATTCAAAACGAGATTCATTAATTTCTTGCATCAAAGCTTGAAGCAAGTGTTTATAAAAAATTATGGATTACAGTTGAGGTTCATCCAGCGGGGGGAATACAAAATCCTCTTGGCGTTAATTCTTATAAAATATAAGAAAAATATTTTGAACAAAAAATCCATATCTCCAATTCAATCCCTAATTCTAAACGAGATTCATTAATTTCTTGCATCAAAGCTTGAAGCAAGTGTTTCTAAAATTTATGGATTACAGTTGAGGTTCATCCAGCGGGGGGAATCCAAAATCCTCTTGGCATTAATTCTTATAAAATATAAGAAAAATATTTGGAACAAAAAATCCATATCTCCAATTCAATCCCTAATTCAAAACGAGATTCATTAATTTCTTGCATCAAAGCTTGAAGCAAGTGTTTATAAAATTTATGGATTACAGTTGAGGTTCATCCAGCGGGGGGAATCCAAAATCCTCTTGGCGTTAATTCTTATAAAATATAAGAAAAATATATGGAACAAAAAATCCATATCTCCAATTCAATCCCTAATTCAAAACGAGATTCATTAATTTCTTGCATCAAAGCTTGAAGCAAGTGTTTATAAAAAATTATGGATTACAGTTGAGTTTCATCCAGCGGGGGGAATCCAAAATCCTCTTGGCGTTAATTCTTATAAAATATAAGAAAAATATTTGGAACAAAAAATCAATATCTCCAATTCAATCCCTAATTCAAAACGAGATTCATTAATTTCTTGCATCAAAGCTTGAAGCAAGTGTTTATAAAAAATTATGGATTACAGTTGAGTTTCATCCAGCGGGGGGAATCCAAAATCCTCTTGGCGTTAATTCTTATAAAATATAAGAAAAATATTTGGAACAAAAAATCAATATCTCCAATTCAATCCCTAATTCAAAACGAGATTCATTAATTTCTTGCATCAAAGCTTGAAGCAAGTGTTTATAAAAAATTATGGATTACAGTTGAGGTTCATCCAGCGGGGGGAATCCAAAATCCTCTTGGCATTAATTCTTATAAAATATAAGAAAAATTTTTGGAACAAAAAATCCATATCTCCAATTCAATCCCTAATTCAAAACGAGATTCATTAATTTCTTGCATCAAAGCTTGAAGCAAGTGTTTATAAAAAATTATGGATTACAGTTGAGGTTCATCCAGCGGGGGGAATCCAAAATCCTCTTGGCATTAATTCTTATAAAATATAAGAAAAATATTTGGAACAAAAAATCAATATCTCCAATTCAATCCCTAATTCAAAACGAGATTCATTAATTTCTTGCATCAAAGCTTGAAGCAAGTGTTTATAAAATTTATGGATTACAGTTGAGGTTCATCCAGCGGGGGGAATCCAAAATCCTCTTGGCGTTAATTCTTATAAAATATAAGAAAAATATTTGGAACAAAAAATCCATATCTCCAATTCAATCCCTAATTCAAAACGAGATTCATTAATTTCTTGCATCAAAGCTTGAAGCAAGTGTTTATAAAAAATTATGGATTACAGTTGAGTTTCATCCAGCGGGGGGAATACAAAATCCTCTTGGCATTAATTCTTATAAAATATAAGAAAAATATTTTGAACAAAAAATCCATATCTCCAATTCAATCCCTAATTCAAAACGAGATTCATTAATTTCTTGCATCAAAGCTTGAAGCAAGTGTTTATAAAAAATTATGGATTACAGTTGAGTTTCATCCAGCGGGGGGAATCCAAAATCCTCTTGGCATTAATTCTTATAAAATATAAGAAAAATATTTTGAACAAATAATCCATATCTCCAATTCAATCCCTAATTCAAAACGAGATTCATTAATTTCTTGCATCAAAGCTTGAAGCAAGTGTTTATAAAATTTATGGATTACAGTTGAGGTTCATCCAGCGGGGGGAATCCAAAATCCTCTTGGCGTTAATTCTTATAAAATATAAGAAAAATATTTGGAACAAAAAATCCATATCTCCTATTCAATCCCTAATTCAAAACGAGATTCATTAATTTCTTGCATCAAAGCTTGAAGCAAGTGTTTATAAAATTTATGGATTACAGTTGAGGTTCATCCAGCGGGGGGAATCCAAAATCCTCTTGGCGTTAATTCTTATAAAATATAAGAAAAATATTTGGAACAAAAAATCCATATCTCCAATTCAATCCCTAATTCAAAACGAGATTCATTAATTTCTTGCATCAAAGCTTGAAGCAAGTGTTTATAAAAAATTATGGATTACAGTTGAGTTTCATCCAGCGGGGGGAATCCAAAATCCTCTTGGCATTAATTCTTATAAAATATAAGAAAAATATTTTGAACAAATAATCCATATCTCCAATTCAATCCCTAATTCAAAACGAGATTCATTAATTTCTTGCATCAAAGCTTGAAGCAAGTGTTTATAAAAAATTATGGATTACAGTTGAGTTTCATCCAGCGGGGGGAATCCAAAATCCTCTTGGCATTAATTCTTATAAAATATAAGAAAAATATTTTGAACAAATAATCCATATCTCCAATTCAATCCCTAATTCAAAACGAGATTCATTAATTTCTTGCATCAAAGCTTGAAGCAAGTGTTTATAAAAAATTATGGATTACAGTTGAGTTTCATCCAGCGGGGGGAATACAAAATCCTCTTGGCATTAATTCTTATAAAATATAAGAAAAATATTTTGAACAAAAAATCCATATCTCCAATTCAATCCCTAATTCAAAACGAGATTCATTAATTTCTTGCATCAAAGCTTGAAGCAAGTGTTTCTAAAATTTATGGATTACAGTTGAGGTTCATCCAGCGGGGGGAATCCAAAATCCTCTTGGCGTTAATTCTTATAAAATATAAGAAAAATATTTGGAACAAAAAATCCATATCTCCTATTCAATCCCTAATTCAAAACGAGATTCATTAATTTCTTGCATCAAAGCTTGAAGCAAGTGTTTATAAAATTTATGGATTACAGTTGAGGTTCATCCAGCGGGGGGAATCCAAAATCCTCTTGGCGTTAATTCTTATAAAATATAAGAAAAATATTTGGAACAAAAAATCCATATCTCCAATTCAATCCCTAATTCAAAACGAGATTCATTAATTTCTTGCATCAAAGCTTGAAGCAAGTGTTTATAAAAAATTATGGATTACAGTTGAGTTTCATCCAGCGGGGGGAATCCAAAATCCTCTTGGCATTAATTCTTATAAAATATAAGAAAAATATTTTGAACAAATAATCCATATCTCCAATTCAATCCCTAATTCAAAACGAGATTCATTAATTTCTTGCATCAAAGCTTGAAGCAAGTGTTTATAAAAAATTATGGATTACAGTTGAGTTTCATCCAGCGGGGGGAATCCAAAATCCTCTTGGCATTAATTCTTATAAAATATAAGAAAAATATTTTGAACAAATAATCCATATCTCCAATTCAATCCCTAATTCAAAACGAGATTCATTAATTTCTTGCATCAAAGCTTGAAGCAAGTGTTTATAAAAAATTATGGATTACAGTTGAGTTTCATCCAGCGGGGGGAATACAAAATCCTCTTGGCATTAATTCTTATAAAATATAAGAAAAATATTTGGAACAAAAAATCCATATCTCCAATTCAATCCCTAATTCAAAACGAGATTCATTAATTTCTTGCATCAAAGCTTGAAGCAAGTGTTTATAAAAAATTATGGATTACAGTTGAGTTTCATCCAGCGGGGGGAATCCAAAATCCTCTTGGCATTAATTCTTATAAAATATAAGAAAAATATTTGGAACAAAAAATCCATATCTCCAATTCAATCCATAATTCAAAACGAGATTCATTAATTTCTTGCATCAAAGCTTGAAGCAAGTGTTTATAAAATTTATGGATTACAGTTGAGGTTCATCCAGCGGGGGGAATCCAAAATCCTCTTGGCATTAATTCTTATAAAATATAAGAAAAATATTTGGAACAAAAAATCCATATCTCCAATTCAATCCCTAATTCAAAACGAGATTCATTAATTTCTTGCATCAAAGCTTGAAGCAAGTGTTTATAAAATTTATGGATTACAGTTGAGGTTCATCCAGCGGGGGGAATCCAAAATCCTCTTGGCGTTAATTCTTATAAAATATAAGAAAAATATTTGGAACAAAAAATCCATATCTCCAATTCAATCCCTAATTCAAAACGAGATTCATTAATTTCTTGCATCAAAGCTTGAAGCAAGTGTTTATAAAAAATTATGGATTACAGTTGAGGTTCATCCAGCTGGGGGAATCCAAAATCCTCTTGGCATTAATTCTTATAAAATATAAGAAAAATATTTGGAACAAAAAATCCATATCTCCAATTCAATCCATAATTCAAAACGAGATTCATTAATTTCTTGCATCAAAGCTTAATACATGTGTTCATTGGTTTAGTTGGAAATCAAAATTTTTGAATTGCATTTATTATTTTTTATTTCCCAAGTATTTTTTATTTATTTTTTTAGCCATAAAAATGTATGATATTTTTATTTCGATGCCTCAATTAAAGAGATATGAAATTTCTAGATTTCATACTTTCATTAACATAGGTATTTTGATTTTCAAAACCACATAACTCCATTTGAGCCTTATCTTTTACTAAACAAATATGTTACCGATTTTGTAGCTTTTTATGTGATTTATCACTTGTGATAAACAAAGTTTTTTATAAGTTTCATTACTTATGATTTAGGAATTTTTTTTCCTTTATCAAAACATTTTTTGCTATTAAGTTTAATTTTTGGTTGCTTCCAAATCGTCACCAAAGGATGCGTTTGGAAAAATATCATTGAAAATTGATGTAAAAATATATAAAAAATCATAAAAATAAGGCACATTTCTTTTGCAATTTTTTTTCTAATTCAATAAGTTTTAAATTCGATTAAATTGTTTCAATGCTTCACGATGGGAGTTGGTGGCGTGAGTTGAGTTCGATTTGAAGGTGGCGCGGCGGTAGCGATGAAAGTAAAATACATGTCAAAACAATAACGAAGAAGATAAATTGTCAATGTCTATTTGTAAATGTCCGCAATGATTAACTAAATTGATCCCAGTCCAAAACAAACTATGTTATTTCTTGTTAAAAAAACGCATTGACTTTTCTCAGAAGTATAGATGTTTTCGTATTTCTGCATCGCTGATTATTTAATTTTTACTTTTTTTCATTTTTTCTGTAAAAAATTTGGAAAATATGTTATTTCAAAGCACCTATTACCTATTCAAATGTTTTTTTGTTGATTATATAAGATTAATTTTATTTATTTCTTAAACAAGCGGGTTTGCCACCCTACTGGAGGCTCTCGGCTTCTCAGTTATTTTATCAAAAATTCGATTGCTCAACAATGATTCAAAAAAAGCGGATCATTACACCTTTTAAGCTTTAATTTTCATCAAATAGAAAACGTAATGAACTCATATCACTTTTCAGGTGTTAAAATCCTTATCGCCCTTTTATGTTCTAATTTTAAATTATTTCATGGGAACCCTTATTTTAAAAAATCATACTGTTTATCAAATTCTGGTATATCTTAAAGCTCTTACTTTTTATAAAATTTTCTTTCACAATTTGTATTAGCTCGTACCAAACTTCTAAAAAGATATCTCAAAAAAAAAAACAATTATTAAAGACCGTTTTCCATATCCCAAGCAGTGTTGTTACTTGCTCCGCCAGCTCCGGCTCCGGAGCGCCCCGCTCCGCTCCAGGTCGGAGCTCGGAGCGGAGCTGGAGCTACAAAATAAATTTAGCCGGAGCCCGGAGCGGAGCCGGAGCTCGAAATTATTTTTCTTGGAGCTGAAAATTTTTGTAAAAAAATTTTTTTGCGCTTTTTTTGCGCTATAATTTTATATTTTGAAAGAAGATCAGACAATTTTGATTTACACCACATATACAGTTTTTTTTCTTTTTAATCTTTACGTTAAAATGTTTTGTCAAAGAAAAAAGATTTGTAATTTCTAAATTTACTGAAAGCTCTTTTTTTCTATACCGTCTAATTTCCTTTTAACTAAAAAAGAGCTTGCATCAAAAAAATTTCAACTTTATTTGTAATTATTCCAAAATTCTTATTTTTGTATTTATAAATTTATAATCATTTTGATAATACCCTAGATATTTTTCTTGAAAATCTCTAAATTCATTTTCTCCTGCTTTTAAGTTTCATTTGAGAAAATTTGCTTCAAATACTGCTAGCAAATTTAATGACAATACAAAAATAGATCAAAAGATGATCTGTTGAAATTGGAAGTCTTTTTAAACTCAAACCAAAATACAGTTAAAGATATAGAATAATTTGTTATTGTTGTTTCTTTTTTTAATAATTCATAAAATTACGTAAAAAATAAGCAAATTAAGGTTTAAAAAGAGCCATTTATTAACAAATAAATTTTTTGGGCTTTGAGAAAAATGTGGAAAAAAATAAGTCGGAGCTCGGAGCGGAGCAGGAGCCAAGAAAAAAAATTGACTGGAGCCCGGAGCGGAGCTGGAGCCAAAGTAAAAAAATGGCCGGAGCGCGGAGCGGAGCTGGAGCCGAAAATTTTAGAAAGTAACAACACTGGTTCGCATGTCAATTTTTAGTGCAAGTGGCATTTTGTTAAAATTTACATCATGTGTATCTCTAAAAAATTATATTTTATTGGATCCATATCAATTTTTTGAGTAAATTTTAATAAAAAGAAAAATTGTCAATAAAAAATTTTCTGATTTAATTTAAAAATTTTTATCTATTGCTTTGTCATCTGTGAATTTGAACAAACAAAAGTAAAACAAAACAAAAAAACGATTTTGAAATATTCAAAAGAAAAGTAAAAAACTTTTTGAAAAAAATGCATAATTTAGGCTTGAAATGAAAATTCATTGCTAGTTAAAGAAACAAAAATTGATTTGGGTTTCTTTTCCCTTTTTTTAAGACCATCGATCCAAAACAAAAAAAGATTGATAAGGAAAAAAAAAACGTTTAACTCTGATCATTATGTTCTTGTCTGTCCTTTGGTTTTTTTTTTGAAAAAATTGCTTGCTTTTTTCTTCTTCTTAACAAGCTTTTATAACTTTTTATTACCAAAGAGCCGCATTCATCCATTGGGCTCGAAAAATGTATCAATCAAATGTTGCTGCTTATAATCAACAAAAAAAGAATATACTTTATTAGTTCAAAAATAACACAACATTAAACACAATAACATAATCTTTTAAGAATAGGATTATCAACGCAGAGAGAAGTATTACCATATCTAAAAAAATGACGATAAAAGAAATATAAAAAAAGTTTGAAAGTTTCATAATTTATGTACTTACCTATTAACTCTTTCAATATCATTCAAAGCGGTCAAATTTCCAGTTGATTCATCTTCAATTACGACACCTTCAAACATTGCATTGGATGGAGATTGAACAGAAAATTGAACACGATAATGAATAATTTTGGATTTTTTACCATCGGTTGAATCTGGAATAATACGTGACAACGATGTAACATCATTTAATTTCATCCATAAACATTTTGTCTGAAAAACAAAAATATATGCATTAGGTATGGATATACAAGAGGTTACTAAAGCAACAAAATCACAAATTTTTGATTAATCCCTCTATTTTTTAGAGTTTATCAACAGAAGAACAACTTACAGTAACATTTTTTTCTTTAAAATAATCATGAATTGTTTGAAGTAGTAAATCTGCATATTTGATTCCCGTTGATGGTGGAATTGGAGTTTCTTCAAAGCATGGACAAAATTGATATGGAATTTCTGCATCATAACAAGTTCGATGATGTGGAATTGATGATAGTAAAGAAATACCACGAGGAAATAATGGAGCATCCAAAGTTGAAAAGTTACCCTATAAACATAAGAAGAGTGAGTTATATCAACAAACAACAACAAAAGTGTACTTGTAATATATGTTTAAGTAAAGCATGAAGATCAAAATGACTTGTCAAAACTTTTGTATTAGATTTCAAATTTGCTGAAAACGATGGATGTTTCTTTTTGAACCATTCAGGCAAACGAACAGATAAAAATGGAATTTTTGATTCTAAACGACCAAGTAAAGATAGACGGAAAGTGGCCATACGTTGGCCATGATCAGAAAAAACTATAACAATTGATTTATTGAAATGTGGTTCCATGGTTGAAAGAAATTCAGCAAAATTATCATCCATATATTGAGGAGTGCTCATATTTTCATGTGACAATTCATTAAACCATTGAAATACAAATTTTCTTTTTCCTTCGTAACCTGAAAAATGAAAGTTATACTAGTTCAAAGAAACTTTTTCAACTACAAACAAACCATAAAGTTTTTACACCACTAAATGGATGATGCAAAAGCAAAAAACAGACCTTTCAAAAAACTTTCAAGATAATCCAAATATAATTTATGAACAGGTATATCATCATAACACGAGGTATTACTTTTCTTCTTTGAACTTGATGCATTAATAGCAAAACTCCATGGAAGAAAATAATGATCTGACAATTGACGAGCAACGAAACCGTAATTATTAAAAGTAAATAGTCCATAACCAGGCCAATCTTCAGAATAGAAAGTTGAATATCCATGTTTACCAAAAGTGAACCAGGGCAATGTTGTCCAATTATCGAATTTTGAGAATGTCTCCGATGGAATGGTGGCTTCAAATTCCTGGAATACATTTAAGCATAAACTAAAATAAAGAAATGAGTATAACAAACACTAACCTTCTGATTAATACCAACAACATGTTCGCCGAGAAAAATTGACATAAGATTAGGATAAGTATTTTCTCCAACTTTAACATGCTTTTCCATAACAGCGAAATCAAGGTCATCCAACGTTTTCATAGTTTTAGGCATTTGACGAATCATATTTGAACGTGACATTGAATCAATTCCAATCATAATGAAGCTCAATTGATCTTCAGTTTCATTTTCAAATGGCCTAAAACATTCACGCATAATTTATAAACTTGTTTAAACAAAAAAACATACTTTCCAGTTTCAATTGAAACATTTTTAGGTATAACCGTAGCCCATTGATATCGATATGTTTCATTACCAAGTTCGTTAACACATGAAACATCGACGAAATCTTTTTCAAGTTTGACTGGAGTTGAGTTCAATGGCATCCATTCTTCATATTTCACAGTTTTATCTGACACACCAGTGTTATGACCAAAATATCGATATTTGCATGATGAATCAGGATTCAAAAGTATCAAAGTACCATTAATGAAAGCAGTTTCTTTATTCTAAAATACATATAAAAATATGGTTGAAAAAGGAAAAACAACAAACTTGAATCGAATCACATTGAAGAGATGAAAGCTTTTTATAATATTTGGATATTCTTGGATCAAATGGATTTGCATCAAATTTGCAGCTTTCTTCTTTCAAGAAATTAAAGCTAGCCTAAAAATGTTTGTGATTAGTTTTAGTTATGGAAAAATATTGAAAAAACGACTGATTAGAAAACCCAATAGAAAAAGTTTAGAAAATTCTGAAAGCTTTTTCATTGTCAAAAGGATTAGTTTGCCAAAATATGGTACGGTATTAGCTGCCTTACTTCAAGTACCTACCGATTGATAATAGACAGATAAACTTTAGTTTAAAAAAAATTTCTTTCATTAAATTTATAGTTAATTAATAATGTAACCAACCTATTGGCACTTTAACCAAACCCAATGGTTCGTAAATAATTTTTAAATAAACAAAAGATTACTTTCGAAAAATAAAGAAAAAACACAAATAAAAGTAAACTTACAGCAATGCTTTTCAACTTTCCAAGCAATGTTATTTCATTTTGAAAGAAGAAGAAATACCATAACACCATAATTCCAAGAAAGATAATTATTAAATATTTCAATCGTTTTTTCATCGAAATAAAAGACGACAACAACATGGTTGAAAGTGTTTAGAAATTCAAAATGACGGGATTCACTTTTTTTGCTTTTGTTGTTGAAGCATTTTTTTCAAATAAATTTGCATAAAACAAAAAGTAAATGCTTCATAGTAATTTTTTTTCTTTGTTAGTACAAGCGTTCGTTCGTCTCTGAATGGAAATGATTTATGAATAAAGTTTTGAAACCCAAAGGCAGTCCAGTCAAATTTGAAAAAAAGTTGGGTGAATAATGTGTAGGATTTTCATGAGTTAAAAAGTTTCATTCAATAAATATTGACTTTAATTGAATCCCATAGCTTTCACAAGAGTTTGCTAAAATTTTTAGAGTTCGTCTAAAATTTTTTGTTAAAGCTTAGGTTTTACTGTACTTGCTCGCTTTTTTTCTCCATATTTGATTGAATTGAATCCATCGGTTAAATATTTATTTTCAATTGCACATAAATGTGGTGCAAGAGAAAAAGCTTATTATGAAACAAAACAAAAAAAAATATTAATAAAATAAAATATTCAGAACAAAAAAAGATAATCAAAAAAAAAATGAGAGACGTGAATGAATCAAAAATAAAAATGGAGATTATTAAATTATTTTGTTGTTGCTTTTTCAAAATATTTATTATTTGTTTATTGATCTTTATTTTTTTTCTTTATGAAACAAAGAGTCAGAAGTGTGATAAAATAGAGTAAGGATATTTTTTTGAGAGATGATGACCTAACTAAGCAAACTTTGAAAGGCAGCAATAATTTAACAATAAGAGTGAAAAATATCTTTCTTTAGTCAACAAACAATAATTTATCTAATATTTGTCCAAATAGAAAAATTAGCTATTTAATCATTTACATTTATGAATGAACCTGAAGATTTTTTATAATTGTTATCTTTTTTTGAATAATTTATAAATTATTTTTTTTGCTTTTGTTTTTACTATTAATTTTTTATATATTGTTTTTGAAAATAATGTGGAACTTGCATATAAATAAATGTGCAATTTATTCCAAAGAACTTATAAAAAAAAACTATCAATGAAAAAAAAAGGGATTTGTAGATTTAATTGGAAGCTTATAGCATGTGCAGAATACTTGAATCACAACCACCATGTCAAATGGAGAAAAAACGAAAAAATAATCGATGGATAGTAGTGGATGGAACAACTTTAAGAATCCATGGAAATAAAATTCCCAACAATATTTCGCGATATATAGTTTTTTGTTTTTTTGAAAAGCTCTCTCGAAATTTAATTTGTCATTGGTTTCATCCAGTATTACAGAGCCACTTGAAATTCAAACTAATGAAAACAACCATCCTATGGATAAACGTCCATCCATTATGCTTCAACCACCGATGATCACTTCTCCACCAAAGATGGCAAAATTAATTGATAACTCAAACCAAACGAAAAAAAAGAGAAAAACATGCTTCTTCCATCCACATTCTCTCTTCTTGAAAATGTTTACTTTAAAGTTTAAACTATTGAATTAAAAATAAAAACTTTAACAAAAATACTTTCTAACCAACACTCACTCATCTTCAAAAAGTTTTTTGGACTTTATTACAACGAAATAAAAGTTAAACTTCTAAAAAAAACTTTTTAAAAAACGCGATTATGTAAAACAACAGCTTTTGAAAGATATGTTTGTGTTTGGAATGACATTTTTTATTAACAAAGCATATTTAAATTTCACATTTAAAAAGCATTTATAGCCAAAAAGTATGTAGTTTATTCTTGACATGGCCAAATGATGAAATCTAAAAATTCGATGCCTGAATGGAATTTAATGCTGGTGAAAGTTTGATAATAGCCATAAGATAGATCGATGGCTTCAACGAATTTCGATGATAGAAAGTTTAAGCGATCTTTAGGTGAATCAAGACGTGGAAATTCTGCTTTTAAAACATCAATGAATTGTTTGATAAAACCTTTTTCAGCGTTAGTTAAATTTGGTGAATCCAAAACGGTGAGTAAAAGATCGATAAAGCCACAGTTTGAAGAAGCTGGTGAAGGCGTAAAAAAGTCGGCTTCATAACTTTTATTTAAATAATTCCCATGAAGTACATGTAAATCATTTGCCATTTTTTTATCCATATAAAAAAGTTCTTGAATTGGAATGGCTGGAGATGATCCTTCAAACGAGATATTTAAATATCGAATGTTTGAATAAATTGTGGGTGTTAAATTTTGAAAATCAAAATATATCATCATCAATCGATCATGAGTGGTTGTTGTTGTTGTTAGCATATTCCGATATTTTAAACACGTTAATTCAAAATCACTTATTTCCTTTTTTGAATAATTTGCATATGAAAGAGTTTGTTTGTATGCATCCTTGAGACCTTTAACCATAACAATTCCATCATGGTCATCGATTTTATGAAAAGATTGATTTCGTCGAAAATTGAAACGATTACAATAGGTTTCATGGGTGGCTGCACCTAAATATAATTTTATTATGTTTCATTTTTACAAAAAAGTTTATTTTTTTACCATTAGCTAAAGCTAAGAAGCAGCAGGAGAAAGCGAAAACCACTACTAAACAATTTTCCTTGAACATGATTGTTGCAGACACATAAAATTAAGTTTAAAAAATCCATTTGCTTTTATATTCCCCAAAAGTTATGAATTTTTAATGCATTTAAGAAATATATAATTTTTAACAATGGGAGTTAATGAATTTTTTCCATTAAAACTGAATATTAAACATTAAAAATTTTTTTCTGATCCTTTGTTGTCAATTTTCTTTCACGATAATGTTACTTCCATCCATTGTTGCCTTTTATTTTAAAAGGTTTAGTCTTTAGTTCAAAAAAAATTTAAAGTTTTCAAATTAAAACTTTTTGGCGCTTTGTTTCTTAACGTTTTGGCGCATTCATTTGTCTGAAAAAAAAAATAATAATTTGTAGTTCGAAGATTTTGAAAAATTTAAATTTCGCTGATTGAAAGAAGCTTTTATTTTATATTAATCAACTTTTAATTTTTTATTTATTCCAGAAAAAAAATAATGGATAAACATCCATCTTTCATTACATCCACGAATTTCAATGCCGACTGATATTTTATTTTATATTATTTTTGTTTCATTTTCCTAAAAGCTTTGTTTCTATTTTTTTTATATTACGGTATATGACATTATCGTTTAGAAAGGTTGTTTACTTACTTTCCCATCCACCTGTCTTCTTTCACTTCTTTGTTCAGGCCGCCGAAAAAGGATTTCGTTTTTTAACCTTTTTGCTTTTTGCAAATTTTCTGCTAAAAAGTTTTTCTTTGTTTAAAACTAACGATTTTGCGGCAGCGCTCAACATTGTTGTTGTTGTCTTCTTTTTCATCGTCTGGGACGATCAAGTCCAACCCCTTTGGGTGCAGAAAGATTAACATTTGCCAATCTTTCATTTTTCGATGAATTTCAAGCCATAATAAAAGCGGTGATGGCCCATTTCTCTCTCTATGTCACATTCTTCCTTTCTTTATTAAAATTTTTCTTTAGTTTATTAAAAAGTTTAGTTTTTAGTTCAAAAAAAAATTTAAAATTCTGAATTTTAAACTTTTTGGCGTTTTGTTTCTTAACATTTTGGCGCATTCTTTTCTCTGAAAAAATAATAATTTGTAAATCAAAAACTTTGGAAATTTTTACAAATTGAAAGAAGCTTTTATTGTATTTTATATTTATCAACTTTTAATTTTTTATTTATTCCAGAAAATAAATAAAATAATGGATAAACATCTTTCATTACATCCACGAATTCCAATGCCAACAAATGATAAAACTAAAAATGTTATGGTTTATCTTAGTTCAATTGGAGGCGGTTCTCTTTCCGCTGTTGGAATAAATTTGGATACAAATAAAGCTGATTATGCATATACGAATGGAACTATTACAAATCCAGATGAAATATTTCGAATTCTTTCTGGCCCAAAATTAAAAGCTGTAATTTTTCAATGGTTTAATTTTAAAAGTTCACAATATCCAAATAATTTATCATTTTATCAAAAAGTTGCTGAAAAATTAGAAAATTCTAAAGTTC